>VXBQ01005401.1:16301-130007 GCA_013400175.1 Phainopepla nitens | reverse complement strand
GTCCTGAGTAAAACACAAATCAGTTCTTTAGGGGTGTTTTTTTTTTTTTTGTTTTTTTTTTTTTGGTTGGTTGGTTTGTTTTGTGGTTTTTTGTTTTTTTTTTTTTTTTTTTGATTCTGCATGTATCTTTTATGTGGTAATTATACAACCTAAGGTTGCACCCATGGGTTATAGCATGATCCCAACCCTTCCGGGACTTGTCCTAGAATAAAGCTTGGGATTTGTTTTCTTTAAAAGTTCAGCAGTCTCTAAATGGTGATTTGTGGCTTGGAGAAATCTTTACAGCTCTTCTACTCAAATGTCTATTTACTTCAATTTCTTGGCTCCCAAAAGAGTCTTGCAAGATGTGTATAGGGAAGAAGATTCCAAAATTTTGAATTTCCTTTCCTTTCCTTTGAATTTCTGTAATCAGTCTTCTTCCACAGAAAATGGTTATACATCCACTAAATAATCTGTACTTTGTTTGAACTGCTCTGTGCAGGGGATTTGTGATGCCATACCTCTCTGACTGTGTAAAAATGGTGAAATTAGGAATTTTCTAATCCTGTTTTCTAACTCCCTTGTCGTCCACCACTTCCTTTCAGGAAGTGCCTGCCTCTTTTCCACACCCACTACAGCTGAGAGTTGGAAGCAGCACAAATAAAACTTGCTTTCCCATGTTCATTTTTTACTGTCTGTGACTGGAATATTTGTTTTCTGAGAGTCTGGATTTGCCAAACCACGGAGGGGTGAGCACTGGAGTTGAAAGTCTAGGCATATATCTGCTGTGATTAAAATAAATGCTGGCACAAATGCCCAGTCTTTGAGCTTGCTTCTGAAGTGCTAAATATTTCTCTTAATGACTGATGCAAATGAAGGGGGCTTTGGTAAATTCTGCCTTGTTTGGATCCAGTGACTCTAGGTGATAAGTAATCTTTGACCTATATAAGGGGGAATTTCAGGGTCGATTAAGTTGGAAAAGACCTCTGAGATCACCAAGTCCAACCTATGACCCAACAGCACTGTGTCAACCAGACTGTTGGATTAAAAAGATTGGGTTTTTGTAGAGACAGGGCAATTGCAAGGTGTTTTAAAAGACTTTATTCCATTATTGGTCTCACAGATGGCAGAATCTGGAGACCCCAGAGGACTTGGCTCACTGGGTTGCAGAGGTTGTTGAAGTGTTTTTGTAGCCTCCAGTCTTTGTTCTGCTCAGAATTTCTATTTGGGGCAGAGCAATGTTCATATTCTCTAATGTTCAGGAAAGCTTTTTTGATAAAAGCTGATGTTTCTGGTGTTTCTTGTGGCATAGACAGCACGTTGGCTTGGAGAAATGAATGGATCCTTGCCCTGTATGGTGTCAAAAGCTGATCTTTCTTGCTGTGCTAAGGCAACCAATTTGTTTTATCCCCATTTGAAGTCATAGAAATAAGGTTCTGTTAAACTTCATTCTGGTAATTTTAGGAATCTTTCTTCTGTTTTGTGTTTTTAAATAGGCACTTTCCTAGGGTTATTAGATAGTGTTTGCAGAACTCTGGGGAAATGCAGCTTGTAAAACTGGGTGGGAGCTAACTTTAGGATGCATTTCTCTGTAGAAATGTAACATCAGGACCAGCTTCAAAGCATTTCAGATAAGGGAGTTCAGCTGTGTTGCTCTGTTACATGGTGGTGTGACAATGACACCTATCCAGGTGTCCTGCTGTTATTCCCTTATCCTCTGAGGGGACAGCTACCTCTTCCTTGCTGTAATTTCCTTTTTGTTTTCTTCCCGAGAAAAGCATTGATCTGTTTCTTGGTCTCTTTCTTTGTTAGTGTTCATTCAGTGTAGGGAGTGCTGTGATCAAAGAGTTGAGTATGACAGCAGCAGCAGAGTGTGTTTTTTGAATTCTCACAGATAAAAGGCTGTATTTTGTAGGTCAAATGCTTTCAGTAGTTGTGTTGTGGCATTGAAGAAATGGCTAGTAATAAGCAACGTACACATTTTTCCTTCTGTACCTTGATGTGAATTTGGGAACCAAAATATTTTCTGTAACTGCTTCTGTATTTGTGTGTCTCTGTGCTCTTGTGTATAATTAGCATTTCTTCTCAAGTAATGGGTCGAGTTTTTCTTGACATGAGAATTGTATGAACCGTTTGTGTACGTGCTAAGAGCAGATTCTTCTATTTGCAGCCAGGTTCATATTTGGTTTCTCTTTCTCCCACTGTTGGCCTAGCTTGGGAAGGAGGGTAGACAGGAAAGAGGTGGAGACCCCAAAGACTCTCTCCCATGGGGTGGGCAGGAGTGATTAAGTTTAATAGATTAAAACACAGTTTTTTGACAGCTCATTTGCTTGAGTCTTGAATATTTTGAATGGGAACAGATCTAAATCCCATCTTAAAAATTGCTGTGGACAGTGCTGACGTGCCCCTTTTCCATCTGGTGTACAGGGGAAGCTGCAAACAATGGCAGCCACGCCTTTGTCCTCCTGCTTTCTCCTTCTTGGGCTGCATAATGTGGAGAAAAAGTAGCTGCCAGTTTTGGCTTTAGCTTTTCTTGTCAAAATTGTCCTCTTTTTGCCATCTGTTCCACAGTCTTACCACTGCCCTTAAGCTGCACTTCTTGATACCTGTGATCCCTTAGAAAGTCATGAACATATTGTAAAAAATCCATTTTTTCAGTTTTAGCTAAAAGCAAAAGAAATTAAATCTTGGAAATTAAAGCAGAGCTTTTTCATTTGTGAGATTAAAGAATTTTTTTGTGTGTGGCTTCCTAAAGAGGGGAGGCTTATGAGATTGAGCCATTTGTTCATCTGCTTTTCAGTCCATCCTTAATAACTTTTGAACCATTTCATCCCAATTCAACGAGGAATACGAGTCTCAAAGGTGATTGGTTTCCTACAAGAAAACTGGAGGCTGGATGGAGGAGAGAGACAAAAATAGGTGTCCCCACTGTCTGTAGCATAAGCTTCACTATCATCTGTGCTTGGGCTTTTGCTAGCCAAGTTGCAAGTGTGTCCTGGCTGCCTGGGGACTGCAGTAATCTCAGTTTCCAGAGCGTGTTCCTGACTCTTGCTTAGGCACAAGCTGCAGAAAGGGGCCGTGAAAGGGAGGCAAGGGCACAGGGAATATTGCTGGGGAGTAGTTTCATGATCATGGACCAGTTTGCTTTCAAATTCCGTGTGGTATTGCCTCCTCTTCTCCGTGCCTGATTTCTCAGAGTCTCTCAAGGGTGCATCTGTGGTGTTTGCCGGGCTGTGAAGTAACTCAGGTGTAAGAAAGCATTTACATCTTGCTCAGAGAAACTCAGCATTCTGAAGTGCTGCTGGGCAGTTCCTTTGGCAAATGTTTTGTTCACTCCTGGTTCAGGCTAGAGAGAGCAAGCTGTCAATGTACATGGAATTAACTCAGTTTCTGGTGGAAAAAAAGAGATGACTGTAAAATACATTCCCCACAGAATTTTATTTTTTTTCCCCAGGGCTCAAGTTATTGCTTGAATGAACACTTTGAACAAAATTAGGATGGAAATGTAGGGAGGGGGTGGTGACTCGTGTAATGGGGGTTTGTCTAAAATATATAAGCCCTGGATTTGCAACACTTGCTGCAGAACTTCAATTTGTACAACCAAATTAATTTTGTGTGGAATTTGCAAAATCTCCTCTTATCTCTGGCCTTTCCCAGAAGTAGAGCACTGGGCTTTCTTTCTCGTGTATGCGTTTGATAAAATATTCATATTCCTGCATCTGTGGTGACTGTGGGAAGGAACCACCACCTGGAATTATTCACTGCCTGCATCTCCATGTTTTCCATTGGTTTCTTTTGTTCTGGGTGAGTTCTGGAGATCCTGAGGGTACTTGGAGCCATGAGTCAGTGACAACCTCCTGCTATTATTGTAAATAGCAACGTGAATGCTGTTCTTGCATGCGTTTTTCCACGGGCTTTGTCTTTCCAAAGCCAAGGAATCCACAGAGCATCTGAGTCAGCACTCAGCTGCCTCGAGACAAAACATGCAGGATACTGCAGACTCGCAGAACAGCCAGCAAGGCACACAAGTACCCTGGAAACCTGGCAAATAAATTCTTGCCTGCCCTTGCTTTCTTCCTGTAATTTCCATGCTCTCTGACGTGTTGCTCCCGGCTTCCAAGGGCTCGGGGTGTTTACATCAGGAATGCAGAGTTCTAGGGAGTGACCTAATGTGGTGACTGAGGGCTCAGTGTTTCACCTGTGGGCATAACTGATTTCCCAGGCTGTGTGAGACGGGGTTTGGGCAGAGCTGCCCAGCTGAGGTACCCTCTGGAATGTGCTGGCTCCAATGACCTGCTTTCTGCAGGTTTGCCTGCTGGCTTGGCAGGTCTCCCACACACAGCAGTAAGTTTCTAGAGTGAAAGGAGGTTGGGTTTTAACTCTGGGGTCTTTGAGGAGTGCAAAACCAATGCTGCTTCACTTCCTTAGAGAAAAATACAGCAGAAGCAAGAGTAAGAAATGATCCCTGTGCTGTCCTTACATCTGGGTATAGCAGGAGTGGAATGTGGACTAACAGACCTCAAGTGTGACTCCACTTAATTTAGGTCATGGAGCTTCTATGCTTTTTCTGAAGAAGTCTCAGCCATCCAAAGCACGGGTGCAAAATGAGTGTTTGGGTGGTAGAGTGGGGGTGCAAGAAGTGGGGGCAACATAAGATTATTCAGCTTGGAATGGTGTGCTGATTAATGAGGCATATGATTTTAGACTGTAGGTATTTTGTGTTTGTATGACACAGAGACAATGAAATGACTCCTTCAGCATTAGAGGTGTTTTGTTGGAGTGCAGTATAATATTCTTCTTGAGAAAAGAAGAGGAGACACAGGCCTTCAGTGTCTGGTGGGGCCAGAAGAGAGGTGGAGAGGGACTTTTTACAAGAACATGAATGATAGGAGAAGGGGGAACAGCTTCAAACTGTTATAGGGCAGATTTAGGTTGGATATTGGGAAGAAGTTCTTTACTGTGAGGGTGCTGAGACCCTGGCACAGGCTCTCCCCAGAGAAGCTGTGGCTGCCCCATCCCTGGAAATGCTCAAGGCCTGGTCAGATGGAGCTTTGAGCAGTCTGGTCCAGTGGGAGATGTCCCTGCCCATGGCAGGGTGTTGGAACTCTGTGACCTTTGAGGTCCCTTCCAAACCAAACCATTTTAGGGTTCTGTGACTTAGGCCTCTGCAGTAGTGCAGTGGTTTCCCTGAGGTGCAGGTCTGGAGCATGTTTCCAGCTTCACAACAGTGAAGTTAGGATGGAAAATAAGGAAAGCAGTTCCCATTTGCTTAGTGAGCAGTACTGGATGGACGTGGGCATCACTCTCAGCCACTTAGAAAAACAGCTTCATGGGTACTGAGTCCTCTGAGGTGCTTGTCCTAATAAAGTTAGAATTGCATTCTGCACTGCAACCCATTGTTGTACTTTGATCTCTGTAGGAACTTGTATTTTTAAAAAACCACCAGTTTGTGGCTGTACGTAAAGGTTTCCACGTCTCCTTTGCTGTTTCTAAAGATAAACAATAAATAACATGTTGGGCTGAAAAGCAGGAGTGGCCAAATAAACTACTGGAGAGCTGTCATATGGGAGGGGAAGAGACATGAGCTGTAATGTTTGACTTGGCTTCCTGTCTGCTGGAAGCAGGAAAAGAGCTGGTGAGAATCTAAAAAGTTTTATCCAAGTCCACATATTTCCCTTTTTACCTTAATACCCTTTGCAAAAAAACAAAGGGCAAAAAGCACTCAGAAGTGCTTTTACTTCCATAGTTGGTGCATATGTTCCCATGCTGCCTTTTTATCTGAAAGCAAACAGAACTATTCTTTCTCAGCAAGCAGGGTAATCTACTGTATGTACTTAGTATTACGTATAAAAGAAAGAAAAATACTTTTTCTATATAAAAGAGAGAGGGAGAGGAAGGGAAGATATCTGTTCTTTAAACAAAATTGCTAATTGTGATCCAAACAACAAATTCTGTAGGTCTCCAGCCTCCTTCTGAGGGATCCCAGAAAGGAGCAGCAGAGCTCATGATAGCAGGTGTGCCCCAGCAGATTAAAGTAGGCCCTAGTTACCATCTAAAATTTTGTATGGACCTGCATATCAAAAGAAGTTGAAAACCACAGAATAGAGGAATTAGTATGGGAATCTTAAAAGGGTCATGCACAGCCACATTTCACTCTTATGCTGCTCGTTTACTGGCAGAAATATGTGTATAGGATTTAAGTAAGGGAAATGTTTATACTGCTTGATGCAACACAGACAAGCTTCCTTTTTTCTGCCTTGGCATATTTTCCTAAGAAATTGATTGCTATTAGTGGGTTTAACTTATTTTTAAGATCACAGTAGCCATCACTGTGCAAAAACCAGTTCTGGCAAGGACTCTATATCAGCTTGTGCTATGCCCTCCTCTCACATCTTTATTTATCATGACCAAAGATGCATGTCTTTTCAGAATGAAGGCCCCAAAGCTTATTTTACTGGTGGAGTACCAACTCTTGAAGTGCTTTGTGGCAGTAATGTTTTTAAGACCAGCCCACAGCCATTGCTGTGTCTTACACAGTAACAGCCACATGGTAGGTCTGCCTGATCTGTTTTACCACCTCTGCCCTCTTCCTGACACCGTGTAACATCTGCCTGTTTGCTTGTAACTTCTCTGCTCTTCATGCAGAATGAGTTTTGAGAAAACTTCCAAGGCACTGGCTCAGGTTAAAGTATTTTGTGATTTAACAGAGATGTGAGATGTGCTGCAGTGAGGCTCAGTGAACTCTGGAAGCCTCTGCTTCAGTCAGCTTGGGTAGAAATCCTCGGGATATCAATCAGCTGGGGGCTGACTGAGAATTTGGACTCTCAGTTCAGCAGGCTTAGACAGAATTTTGGAACGAAAAAGAGCAAGTTCAGTTACACTTCTTTCTTTTTATTTTATAGGTTAATAATGCTTGTAAGCCAGAGGTGAAAGTGGCTCAGCAGAACACCATCGGGAAATCTGGCAGACTGGAAGAGCTCAGCTGCCCCCCTGGGCAGCTGCCACGTGTGAAGCATGGAGGAAAGTAAAAACGACAAGGTGAACCAGGCTCACGTTCTCTTCGACAGGTTTGTCCAGGCTTCCACCTGCAAGGGGACTCTGAAGGCTTTCCAGGAGCTCTGTGACTACCTAGAGCTCAAGCCCAAGGACTATCGTTCCTTCTATCACAAACTCAAGTCCAAGCTCAATTACTGGAAAGCCAAAGCCTTGTGGGCCAAATTGGATAAAAGAGGCAGCCATAAGGACTACAAGAAGGGGAAAGCATGCGCCAACACGAAGGTAAGAGGTTCAACCACCCTGGTTCAGGCAGCTCTTACCCAATCCCTCTGGAATACACAGAAAAAAGACCTGGATGTGGGTAGAAAGATGGTGCCTGGTGTCACTGTAAGCCCAGGGAAGTTTCAGGAATGTTCTCACAATTTTAACATTTGAGCAGCAATCAGAAATTCCTTTTGTCACCAGCAGATGTGACTGCCCACCTGGATGTTTGTATTTGAAGCAGCCAGCAAGTTCTTACATTGTAAGTTTTTGTGGCTTCAGTCCTACAGATAGATGGCTTGGAAAATCCTAATTGGTAAACCTTTAATCTTGGTTGACTCCTTTTTGAATTTTGGCCCTAGCAGGAATGTGTGCTGTTGGAGCCTAGCATACAGAATATGCATGTTTGGAAATTTCCAGTTTTAATTTGAAGATTCGCATGACTCTTACAAGAAAACTGAACTTTTCTGCCAATTTGGCAAAACAGACTGTTTCCCATTATTTAGAAAGTGATCATTTATATTCTAGGTTCAAAGGAAAAATATGCTGTGGAAACTCATACCAGTTCTTTTTAAAAGGTTGGTATGTGTGGTATTTACTGCAGGAATTCCTACTTTTGCACACACACACAGTGCTTTACTTTTTTTTTAACCTGAATTATTGTGAGCCTGCATTTATGTGCTGGCCCCCTTGGACAGTGTAGTTTGGAAGCAGTTCTTCATATCATTTATTGAAATGTGAATAGAATGGGTTGGTTTTGTGAACAATCAAGCACTCTTCTTTTTTCAAAGATGATAAATAGTGCAGAATAGGTTAAAATTAGGACAGAATTCTATCCTCCTTCGTTGAGGACAATAGATACTGCTCTTTCTCCTGAATAGTCACCCTTTGAGAGAAGGAAATACTTTAATTGAAAGAATTAATGACTAATTCCTCAATGTAGAATTGAGAGAGAAATATATCTTGTTTAGATAATGTCATTTCAGGTCTGTGGACTTATATTTTCCCCCAACTGGCTATTAGAAAGTGATGTTAGTTTCTTAATTTTTTATCTTGTTTCACTTTCCAGTGACCATTTTCATATGGATGGAGGCATTTATAATGAATTGCTATAGTAACACTTGGTAAACTCATTTATTACAAACTGATTAATTTATACTGAATTACTGTAGCAACACTCTGAAAATAATTTGGGCACTGTCGATAGTCACAGTGGGCAGTAACTTCAACACCCCAAAAATCCAACCACTGTTAAAGTTTACATTTTTCAGGCAACATAAGAAAGGAAGGATTTACCAGAAGATAAATGTAGTAGGTTTTGTATATGCTTAGGAATAAGCCTTCCAAGCAGTATGAGCTATCATGGAGAAAAATTCTGAATTTTCTGCAAAATTTATTGCCCTTTGCATTCATCAGATTCAAGAGTTGCTCTCACTTTGAATGAAACATAATGGATTGAACTGAACTAGGTGAAATGAAGATAGGTGGTTTATGTCTTGATGACAAAGAGATGGAAGGAGCAAGATGTAGAGGTTTTTACTTCTTTGAGTAATACTGTTAGAGTGATTTTTGCATCTAGGCTCTGACTGTATTTGTTAACACTGTGGAAAAAAGTTGGTTCAATAATAGAGGTGAAACATCAAGGAAGGGATTTAATGGGTGGGTAAGTGGATAGTGCTTGTTGTGAGAGCATACAAAAAAGCAGATGTGAGTGGAGGGTGACATCCAGCTAGGAAAGGCATTCAGAAAATCCACTGTGACCTTTATGTGGTGGGAAGTGGTGAGCTGAGTTTAGAAGGACATTAGAGCTCCATTTGGTTGTATGGGGCTTAAATTAACAACTAGGCAGGCACAAGGAAATGTCAGAAAGGCAGAGATTTTAGCTTGGCCAAAAAGTAGCCAGCTCTTGAGCTGGAGAAGTTTTGTGAATGGACAGCTCTGACAAAGCTGATTGAACCAGTGTCTCTGAAAGAGGTGATGCAGAGGCAGTTTCTAGAGGAAGATCACACAAGATCATGGGTGAAGCCCTTTGGGAAGCTGGCAGTGAGAGGAATGAGAGAAGTGAGAGCCCTTCAGATGGTGCTTTGAAAGAATAACTGGAGACCCAGAGGAGCACTGGGGCTCAAAACTCATCAGAAAAGGCTTTGCTTTGAATAAATACATGTAACCAAGTGTCTTTAAAACATCTCTTCAAGTACAGTTATAAGGTGGATAACAGGAGTAAAGCATCCTGGGAGTGGTGTTTGACTGAAGAGTTGCTGGGGGTTTTGTATCATCCAAAAGCTTAACCTGTTTCATACACCAAAGCCAAGTTAAAGAGAGTGAGAAGGGAATTGGAGAATGGGATCAAGAGAGTGATTGTAGAAGTAGCATGTGGTGGTGAGATAAACAGAGGCTCAGGAGGTCATGTGGGACTGTCCCTCATTGAATGATGAGAGAGAGACTCAGAACTTGCTGCTGTTGGTGTGAAGGACCACGGTGATGGCAGTGACCAGTGACTGCATATTTTTTAAACTAAATTTCACTCTGTATTCCTCTTACCTTTTCAATATGCTTCTATTAATTTCTCATTTCCTATCCAAACAGTATCTGCCATTAAATGTTTAAATGTAGTTCCTAAGAGATAATCATAACTGTTCTAAGCAGAGGCCTTTTGAGAACTGAGTCATGTCTGATTTGATGTTTCCTAACTCACTTGGCTTTATATTCCTAATGTTTAATGTAATTTGCCAACTGCTGATTAAAAGGTCCAGAAATTTAAGTGGGCATGTGGAGATGATACAATTTAAAACAAAGATTAGGGTTTTATCCATGTCAGAACAGAAGTCAGTCATTTCTTTAGGAAGCCTGGCTTCTGTACACTTGAACATAAACCAGTTCTGAGGTTTTCATACTTTGTAGGATAGCTCTTAATTGCCCATTTAAAAACTGTTCAGGGAGGAGGTGCTGTGCCTGAAGCTGGGCAGTTTGTGCACATGGCCAGCATCCAGGCTAATGAGAATTCAGATAATCAGAGTTCATGAAAGCCTTGGATGAGATGGCTTGTTCAAATGTAAATAGTTACAAATGGTGCTCTCTCTTCATTGGTTATGCAGAGAATACAGCATTTCAGTTTGCATTTGATGTTCCATTACCATGGCACCGTTACTGGAAACTTAATATAATCTGTCTGCAAGATCTTGAGCAAGAAGTGTTCTTGAGGGGTGAGACAGCTTCAGTGCAGGGAGTTGCAGCACTGAGTTGGAGTCACTGAGGGGAAAGGGAACAAGGAATGCGAGTAGCTGCCTTTATTTGGCTGTACTTGGCATGTCTGGAGTTACTGCTGACTGAGAGTATCACAGGGTGGGTTTTTATGAGACATCTGAAACTGGAAGAAGCATCAGAGGTGGAAAAGAATCTTTTCTATTTTTAATTGTGCTTAGAATTCATGTTTATAACAACATAATTTAATGTTTTTGCAACAGTATTAAAAAAAAGGAAACTTTGACCATAAATTACTTACCTGAGTATTTGACATGGAGAATATCTAGAATCTTAAATGTAACCTAAATGCTTTTAACCACATCCCTCTATGAGGGCAGGGAGGAAGGATAGAGAGGAATAAAACCTTTTTAAAAGTTCCTGTGACCAAATTGCTGGCAACTAGTCTATAATTTCATGAAACCTGAATTTGAATAGTCTGATTTTAGTACAATTTCTTTGCTGTTGTGTACTCCATCATAAATCTTTTATATGTGGAAATTTGTCAAAGAATGAAAGTCACCTAATTCAGTGTCTTCTTGTTGCTTATTGAAATCCAGGCTTTTTGAAGATTGTAGTTGTCAGCCAAGCAAAATTATTACCTGGATAATATGATATGCTGAGGTCATTTTCTGAGAGGTTAAAAAAAAAAGAAAGACAAGATGGTGTTTGGGAGTTACTTACCTACAAAGAAAGCAATATTAAATTGGAAGAATGTAGTAGATCCTAATTGAGGATCCCTTATGGCAAATTACAAGATGGACACCTGTTCAATATACAGTTTTACTTGGGTATTTATTAACTCAGAGGTTGGGTGTGCCTTTTGTCCCAAATGCTTTCAGGTTCCTGAAGCCACTAAAGAAGCAGTGGTGTTATTATTCCCTTCCCTTTCCTCTAGACTTGGATCTCTGCCCTCAGATTTATGTGCCTTATCTTATTCAGTAGTCTTAGGTGGAATCTGCATGTCAATAGCTTTGTCATCACTGATGTAACTTGTACTGATTTTGCATCACTCAGGCTTTACATTTGCAGTTTCATGGTGCTTGCAGAGTGAATGAGTGGTGAAAATGTGGCAGCCTGTAAAAATTGGCAGGTGGGGATGACCACTGAACACAGAGTTTTGCTTTTTGGGGCTGGTTGTTGATCAGAGCACTCAGGCTCATGGTTAAATTTTGGCATAATTAAGAATTTCTCAAAGAGCTTTCTTGTGCAGCCATAAGGATCTAGAAAAGAATTACCTGGCAGCAGCCACCTCTGTACCAAGGTGTTTATTCTGTGTCTCTGGTTGACTCGGTAGCAATCAAAGGACAGTAATGATATGACAAAATGGACTGTGTACTGTGTTTATGTGACTGCACATACCAACACTTTCTCTGTGGATCTCGGTTTCTGTGCGTAAGAAGTGTCTCCTGACTATCTTGGCTTTTTAATCTGAAAGTATTTTGCTGCATCATTCTGTTCTCAGAAACTACTTCAATATTCTCAAGTTATTTATTAGCATCTGATGGTGTTTGTGAGTAGAGTGGAACAAGATAAGAGGAGGTGAAAGACCTTCCATATGACAAAGGTTGGGTTGGAGAAAGATTTTTCTGGTCACGCCTAGTTTGTGTTTACATGATGTTTACTTCCCTGAAGTCTCCTTTGCTACAGTAGTAGAAGCACCAAAACACCAACAAAGTCATAAGTTAGAGTGCTCTGACTTGGTTCCTCTGTTATTCTAAATGATGGTGTTTATAAAAACATTAGTGTCTTGTGTTTATCTGCTGTAGCTGTTGCAATGCTACTAAAGAGATTCATAAAAAAGGCCAGCTCAGGGTTTGGAAAATGAGAGGAAAACTTGTCATTGTTTTTGTTTTTTGGGGGGGTTGTTTTGGTTTGGCTTTTTTTGTTGTTGTTTTTTTTGTTTGTTAGTTTGTTTTAAGAAAAAAAAATGGAATGTGGGAGAGAGAAGCCTTCAGAAATCCTGCTGTTCTCCAGGTACTTATATAGCTTGGAGATTGACTTGGCGGCTCTCCCTAGATCAAGAGTTGCAAGCACACAGTTTTACTGGCCTGCTTCCTGAGTCTTTTCACTGCTCTGCAATATATTGCATTTTCAGGTTGTGGTTACTGCTTTAACCATATCAATGGCAGAACTTGACAGGCAGAAATAGAAAGACTGATCTGAAATTTCAGCTCATGTTTCAGACAAAGAGCATTTATTCCAAAGAGCCGTGGGATGCTCAGAAGCTGCTGCAGAAATACCCAATTCCTGCAAGGACTGTGCAGTCACTCCGTGCTGGTTGTTTTGCAGTGTCTGATAATTGGGGCTGGACCCTGTGGCCTTCGTACAGCCATCGACCTGTCATTCCTGGGAGCCAAGGTGGTGGTCATAGAGAAGAGGGATGCCTTTTCCCGCAATAATGTGCTGCACCTGTGGCCGTTCACCATCCACGACCTGAGGGGCCTCGGCGCCAAAAAGTTCTACGGCAAATTCTGTGCAGGATCCATCGACCATATCAGTAAGTACAGCCAGGGCTGGACACAGCAGCACTGCTTCTTCCTGGGGGAAAAGGTGAGGGTGTGGGGTAATGGAAATTCAGCCTACGCCCTGCTCTCAGGTTGTTATAGTGATGCCTTCAGTTGTAGTTTTCATATTTTTCAGATTCTGTGCTGGTTTAGTGTGTAGTTCAGGGCTTTGTATGAAGGGTTGGGAAACTCTCTTCACAGAGTAGGGAGACAAAACAATTCCTTTCTAGCTGGGCACCAAGGACAAATTTTAGGCCCAGGAGTGGAAACAACAGTGAAGGAAGAGANTTAGCAAGTTCTCCTCACAGTTTATTTAGCCGAAAAAATCCTTTTCCAGCCTGAGAACCATAGACACCGTTGCAGCTTCAGGCCCAAAAAGTGCAAACAACAGGGAATTGAGGAGAGCAATCTGGGAGGATGTGACTTCATTACTGAAGCTGTAATTGGACAATTAACCCCAATATGGAAATGGGCCAAAACTTATGAAAGTGTGAAAGTTCGTGACCCAGGGTCCTTGGATGGAGCCATGGCTAGGCTCTTGTACTGCCCCAGGTGTATCCTGTGAAGGCCTTTAAATAAATCCCTACTTTATTCCTTTGCCTCTGTCCAGCCTCTGTTCCAGGTAACCTCTCCAGGCATCAATGGTACAATTCAGCATTACTTTGCATCGTGCATTCTGGGCTAGTCATGAGATTAAAACTGTTAATCTGTCATCTCTTAGATATTCCTAAGGCAGAGCTGCTTCCTACACTGAAAAGTACACTTAAACTTTGTTTTGTTTGTTTGATGTTTTTGGGGTTTATTTTGTGGATCATTTTTCTATTTTTTTGCTGATACATTCCTGCAGCTGCCACATTATTCTGTTTCTCTTGAGCAACTTTTAAAGAAAAATTAGTGCTTGCTTTTGAACATTCTTGTGAATTTCAGTCTGGAGAAAAGAGGAACGGTTTTGGCTTTGTTAATTTTCAGAAGAGTGATGAAGTTACATTTTGATTAAATATGTGTTTATGTGTTTAAATTGAGAATAATCTTGATGATTTTTAAATTCTGTCAAATCAGCTGTCTTTGAAAGCTGAATGCTTCAGTGGAGCAGGAGTTATTTTTCTTTTCTTTTTTTCTTCTCCAGAATTGACTGTACATGGCACAGCCAGGTGTTGCCCACCAGTCTGTGGTTGTGTGGTTTTTTTGTTTGTTGGTGGTTTTTTTTGTGTTTTTTTTTTAATTTGGCAACAAATGGTAAAACTGGAAGATCTTCATAACTTCAGTCTCACAGATTGCATTTTCCTTCTAATTTCTTTTCATTTTTATTCTTTCAATTTTCATGCATTTTGTCCTTCTTTTTGTGTATCAGCACAGCTAAAATGTGTTTAGGTGAAGGATTTTTTTCATTTCAGTATCTGAAATATGACAGTAAGGTGTTCCTTCACATTATTTGAGTCAGAACATGAATTTTCATTCTCACTGCCCAAGTTACTGAAGAGGAAGGAGGTGGTGAGGAGCTTCCCATGCCCTCACTATCCCAGAGGTGTTGGGATGGAGGTGCAGCTCAGTATTACAGCCAGGCTGATCCAGTGGCTCTTTGCCATCTGTGGCAAGTGCAGTCCTGCCTGTGCTGTCTTCTCTCCCTCCCTGCAGCTCATGTCCTGGTTATTTCCCTTGTGGCTGTTTGGGGGACTGAAACATGAAAAAATTCTCTTTATTCTTTGAAAAGGGTTGCATTTTTAGCCGTGTAGAATTTTCTTAGCATGCAGTGATATCACACACCAGTGGTGCCATGGAACGCTGTGGGGAAGAAGAAAATAGCAGCTGGCCTTTAATAGTAATAAATATAAATTTTTTTGTTATTTATTAAATATAAAATTATTACATAAATAATAAGTAATGTCACACAAACGCACATGGGAACTTGTACTCTTTTCTTTTTCTATTTCTTTATCATCTGCCTTTTTTTATTCTGCAGGTATCCGGCAGCTCCAGCTCATCCTTTTGAAGGTTGCCTTGATCTTGGGAATAGAGATCCATGTCAATGTGGAGTTTCGGGGGCTCGTTTACCCTCCAGAGGACCAGGAGAATGAAAGCAAGTAGCACTGATATGGGCAGTAGAGAAGGGGGCAGTTGTGGTAGGAGACACAGGCTCCTACTGCTTAACTCTGCTTGTGATCTTAAGTCCTTTCCTCGTGCTCCATTAATAAGAACAGTTATTAATCCAATTTTGCTGGGATTTCTAGTAGGATTTGTTTTTTCTAGTGACAAATCCAAGTTAGTTACTGTATGAAACAAAGTCACCAGAAGGACTACACAGAAATAGGCCGAGACATGATAAATTGTAATTGCTTCTGAAATACTGAAGCCTATTACATAACCTTCTGCTAACATTTTGAAACAGCTCCTTTCTTTGCATTCACTGAGCATTTTTATATTGGTGAATGATCCTTGTTATGCTTTTAGTATCACTGTGAAACCTGTTCTCTGATCACCACAGGAGATGTAGCTTACTTGTTTTTTGGCCTTTTAATAATTGCATAGGCAGTAGAGAAGTTTGCAGAGGCCCTTAAAGGAATTAAAGGAGTTTTAGCAGAGCTGTGTCTGCCTCTGATTCACATGGAATGCTGCACAGTTCAGGAATAGCCCTGTCATCAATGCAGCTATCCTACAGGGTTTCTTGACTGGTCATGTGTTGAAGGATTTATTGATAGTAAGAACTGGTTTAATCTATTTTTTTTTTTTAATATTGCCATTTATATTGTCATTAACTTGGAGTTTATCTACAGGAATAGGATGGCGTGCACTGGTCCACCCCAAAACCCATCCAGTGTCTGAGTATGAGTTTGAAGTCATCATTGGAGGGGATGGCAGGAGAAACACCTTAGAAGGTAATGATGTGTCCATAATTCACCTCCAGAGCTTATTCTTAAGTTTGTTAGCCTTTAACATGCCAATCAGCATCTAGAAAGACACTTGACAAGTGATAAGGAGATTAAAAGTCCAGGTAAAAATCCATTTGTAGCAAAGACATGAGTGGTCCTTGTTTTCTTCCTGTAAAGGCATAAAGACATAAGGGTTTTGATCTGGATAATTTTTCCTACAGGTTTTCTTTAGTTGAGGGCGTTGTCACTCCTACATTTAGGTGTAGGAGCTGAGGTGTTGAATGTTATTCTGTACAGCAGAGAATCCCATATTAATATTTTTTATGGAAATTGCAGCTTTGGGAACAGAGATGAGAGAGATGGGGAGCTTTTTCCTGAAACAACACTTGTTGAAGCAATCATTCCTTGCTCTGTGGAGGAGTTTGTAACTCACCAATTCCCTTCTCTTTGCTTTGGGAGTGCACCTGTCTGTGGCATCCTGAGCCTTCTCTGAAGGTGTGGCTGGTTTTCAGCACCTTTGTCCTTCCCGCAGGGTTTCGCCGGAAGGAGTTCCGTGGTAAGCTGGCCATCGCCATCACAGCCAACTTCATCAATCGCAACACCACAGCTGAAGCCAAAGTGGAAGAGATCAGTGGGGTGGCCTTCATCTTCAACCAGAAGTTCTTCCAGGATCTGCGAGATGCCACAGGTTTGCCAGCACTCGGCAGATTTCCAGTGAAAACTCTTTGTTGCTACAGCTTTGCAGCTCAGATTTGTGTGTTGAATCGAGAAACAAGCATTCTGTGCTAGGCAGTCAGTCATTGCTGTCTCTGAAATCTGACTGCCCTGGTTCTGCAGCTGTTCTGCTGTACAAAGCAGATGTGTGTTGTTTTGGTTCAGAAGTGGAGAACTTCAGAGTTTTCAGGAAATCAGAGCCCTAAAGGGAAGAGGTCGTGAATCCAGAGTTCTGCTTTTTGCACTCCACATCTGAATGCAAACCTCAGTGTGATGATAAATGGGTTTAAGTGTGGTGAAATGTACTGTCTATAGTTTTGTTGACAACTCAGATCTTAGAATCACCCAGAGCATGGGTGAAAGTTGCTTGGCATTCTCTCTGACTTTTTCTAACCGTGCAGTTTCAATTGACTTTCTTCTGGTAGAACTTTTGTTGCACATAACTCCTGACTTGTCCCTTCACTACCATGTCTTTTGTTCTGTCACAAGGCATTGACTTGGAGAACATTGTCTACTACAAAGATGATACACACTACTTTGTCATGACTGCCAAAAAGCAGAGCTTGCTGGATAAAGGAGTGATACGGCATGTGGGTATTAACTTCTTCTGTATTCTCTCTGAGCTAAAATTGTGGTGACAATTTACTTTTGGTAAGGTGAAAGTAGGAAAATGTGCTTTTCCTCCATCACATAATGTTTTTATACAGTTGTTATTTTAGAACATGAATGTAATTGTGTTCTGAAAGGCAGTTAATGCCTTTCTGAAGTATTTTAAACCATCAGACGAGTGTTGCAAAACCTGTCCTTTTCAAATTTGTCTGTCTCTGTAGATTTGGAAGTTTTGTTCATGCTAAGATAAAATATGCTGAAAGAACATTAGCTTAGTTGAACTTCTCTCAACTTGTGGGAATGAAAAATGCTCAAAAGTTTCTTAGCCCTTTGACAGTCAGAAATGCAAGCAGGACTGATTACCGTTTGCAATAAAAGATTTCTAGATTTTCTCCTGGAAGCATTAACACAGATAGGAATGAAAGAAATTAGCAGGCCAATTTATATGAGTGGTTTTGTCAGAATTTTAATGCCCATCTTAAAATAAACTTGGGGGTGTGACCACGGCGCTTTGACTTTGCTGCTTTTGGCAGGACCACGCCGACACAGAGGTCCTGCTCTCCCGGGAGAACGTGGACCAGGAGGCTTTGCTGAACTACGCCAGGGAAGCAGCAGATTTCTCCACAAACCAGCAGCTGCCCTCTCTGGACTTTGCCATCAACCACTACGGGCAGCCCGACGTGGCCATGTTTGACTTCACGTGCATGTACGCGTCCGAGAACGCGGCGCTGGTGCGCGAGCAGAACGGCCACCAGCTGCTCGTGGCGCTGGTCGGGGACAGCCTCCTCGAGGTGGGTGTTCAGCTGCTGAATGGGCACAAACCTTTGCAGCCCTCACTGAAATACATGCTGCCTGACTCAGGGGCGCTGCAAGGGAAGCTGCTGTTTAGTACACAGTAGAGTAGGAGGTTTGAAGGAGCGGTGGGAGTGTTGGGAAAACAGAATTTTTAGCATGGTCATGATCTCGCTTAAGAAAATGTGGGCAGGGCTTTTTCTCTTGTTGCATCTGCTTCTTGTTGGGACGAGTTGACTCTACAGAACCTACTGTAGGCCTGCTAATAATTAGCATTTTGTAGTTGGTTAAAAAGTGCTGTCTTGAAGAGAAGCTGTTAAGGCACTCCAGGCTATGAATTATTGTTGGAAGTAGAGGGACATTGGCTTTGGGAGAGCTCATGAGCTGTTCACCATCCATCTGGTTTCCTCCAGCCCAGTGGGAGTGGAGCTTGAAGCTAGTTACTGAGTTACAATTTCCCAGCAGATTACTGCCTGAATATGTACTTGATACTTCTTTAAAATTTTCCCTAAGTGATGCTTTTCCTTTCTCTGCTTTTTCTTCTTTTTGTAACCTATCCTATCAGCCTTTTTGGCCAATGGGAACTGGAATAGCCAGGGGATTTTTGGCTGCCATGGACTCTGCTTGGATGGTACGAAGTTGGTCGCTCGGAGCCAGTCCTTTGGAAGTTCTTGCAGAGAGGTAATGGAGAAAGTGAATCCATTTACAGTTCTAATCCAATCCTCCAACATCTCATCATTTGTTCCAGTTTCTTCTAGTGCAAATACATTGACAGAATGGGAGATACAGACTCTCACTGTTTTTAGAGACTGCTTGAGGGTATAATTCAGTTGGAGAAAAAAATTTCAATGAGTCGATAAACTGAAGTATATGGAGGAGTGAGAAATGTTTCTATTCCTGGTCCTAGTTTTAAAAGATGAGATGAAGAATCTTTTTTAGGTGCTTATTGGCATTGCATGGACAAAGTGAGCCTGACTGTCACCAGCCTTTCAACGGCAAACAAGAGAAAGATGTAGGTGCTTTTAAAGTACCAGAGAGAAAAGTTCTTGCCATCTCCTATTATCTTGTGAATACTTTTTATTATTTCCTCTTAAGGAAGCTATGACCAGCTTTTTTTCATGTCCTTGGTCGCTTTGTTTCATGTAAGCCAAACAGCATCTTGTCTCTTTTGAAGTATTGATTTCTTGATGATTTAATCAGCTTTGCCTGAGTGGTGTTTTGGTGACTCAAGGTGCTCTCTTGGAGATCAGAATCAAATAATTACAAGATGGAGTAAGTAAAACCAGCAGTTTATAGGTCCTATTTTAAACTTCAGCAACTGCAGCTTCTGACCATCAGGAACCATAGTATAATTTCTAAAATTGCACAATGGCACAATTCATACTTAAAATTCCACTTGTTTGAATTTAAAAAAGCAGCAAGGAAAATAATGTTGCTGTTGAAGCCAGACTTCCTCACCATTCCATTAGCCAGTTCAGAGGGCAGAAAGATCTTCCCTGAGCTTTCTCTTCCACAAACTCAGTTCTCTTGGCCTCTCCTCACAGGAGGCAAATCTCCTTCAGTCTCCTTGGTGGCCCCTCTTCCTGAGCCCCTCCTGAGTCTTAATTGTACTGAACCCTTCAGTTTTGCTTAGTGAATTGTTCTCTTCCCTCCTTTGGAATTCTGAAGTTGTATTAAAGTGCAGATTTCAATATGCTTATGCTGACTCTTAGCTATGCAGTGTCTGAAGTGGTTAGATTTCTGATTTGAATGTTTATCTCTCCAGAGTTTACTTAGCCGTAGTAGTAGTGATGCATCTCTTAAAAACAAACAAAACAGAACAAAACCTCAAACCAACCAAAACAAACCAAAAACCCCAAACCACCACAAAGCCTAAACAAAACAAACGAACCAAAACAAAACCCCAAACCTTGTTTTTTGTGTTATTTTCCCAAGGGAAAGCATTTATAGGCTGCTGCCTCAGACCACCCCAGAGAACGTGAGTAAGAACTTCAGCCATTACAGCATTGATCCTGCCACCAGATATCCCAACATCAACGTCAACTTCTTGAGGCCACAGCAGGTGAGCTGCCACAAATGGTGCTCCTGAGTGCTTGTGATCTGCAGTGCCTTTCCTCAGGTGAAGGAATGCCAGTGTTTTGGGATCAGAGTGATGTGTGTATAACATGGAAGCAGTGGAAGGCAGTTGCATCAGTCCAGAGCAGACTTTTGTACTCGAACAAATTCCTTTTTAGGAATGTTTCATTGTTTCATAATTTCAACTGTGATATAACAATACAGGAAACCTATAAATTTGTGTTTTCTGTGTGTGCATGTGCATTTTCTTTGTAATAATCCAGTCTAGCAGCCTGTCATTGCAATTTGGTATCCACTGAGCAGCAGCAGTCAGCTGGACTGTTCAGCACTGATGAGGTTCTTGGGGGGTAGGATTTTTGCTACCTACATGTACTTATCTTCATTTTTGTGCCTTGAGATTGTACCTTTTTATTGTTTTCTGGTTATTTCTGTGTGGATCTCAGGTGTGTGGCATGTTGCTGATCTTCACTGTTTGTGTGTGTCATTTTAGGTACGCCACTTGTATAACACAGGAGACTTGAAAGACATTCACCTGGAGATAGAGAACTTTGTCAACTCCAGGACACCAAAGCTGACTCGAAATGGTAGGCCTGGCTGCTGTCCTGTTCCTTTTGGTGTTCTGGAGCTGGGTCAGTGCAGGAGCTGGAGAGCAGCAGGGCTGTAGGGTATTATTTAACAACTCTCTGCATTTAGAAAACTTATCCAGTAATTGTTTTGTCAACAGTCTGAACTTACAATTTTTCAAGTTTCCATTAGCATGGGAATTTATTTTTGTTTGCCTCATTTCCCTTGCTGTATAATGCTGTTAATTTCCTAAGCATATTTGTTTGTATAGACAGATCTTTTCACCTCCTTTTTCTCTAACAGTGTCTTTGCTCAAAGTGCAGAAGCCTGCCCTGAGTTCACTCTAACAGTAGACTTAGAACTTACAAATGTAACAGAAAGTATTGCTTGTGCAGTCTTGCATGCTCCTGCTCTCCTTTTCTTCATCTCATCTCTCAGCTAAATGAAACCTCTCTTTGCTTGCATTATTCTGAGAGCTAGATGCCTTGTGATAAGCATTTCAGTATCTGTCTACTTGCCTCTGCCCTGAGGGGTTTGTCAGACTTTTCCTTTTGCATGCCTTGTCTTGGATGCCCTTGGTAGTGTTTTGGGATTCCCAGAGTGGCTCTTTGCTCCAAGCCTCCCTTTCACTGCTGAAAAGCTCTGTAGTCTCTGCTCTTTGCCCTGCAGCCATGTCCCTTTAGGCTGTAATCTCATCAGATCTTCTGGTAAGACAAGGTCAGATGGGGTCAGTGCTTTTAAAGGAAAGTTTTCAAGGGAGAAGAAGAAGTAACAGAAGTACATTTGCAGCTCTTCCTCTAGCAATTGTATATCTGGGCTTAGAGAGCATTGCTACTGTATGTTCTTTTGATCATATTTAACAAGCCTTTGCAACTGTTTTATATTTCCTGGGGCTCTTTTACAATGGTTAGGATGAAAAGTCTGGCAAGTAACAACTTAGATAATTACTTTTCAGCATATTAAAAATGCTTTCTTGGATTTAAAATAGATGTGATAGTATTTTAAAAGAATATGAGAATCCTGTCCTCCTATACTCATTGTAGAAGGAGCTTGTTTCTTACATTAAGGTTTTCTGGTTGATTCATGGGGTTTGTGTTGTATTTAGAATTTGAGCTGTTGTGCATTTCTATTTGAAATGTGCAATTTTGTTTTTTTTTACAGAGTCTGTAGCTCGCTCTAGTAAATTGCTCAGCTGGTGCCAGAGGCAGACTGATGGATATGCTGGTGTTAATGTGACAGATCTCACAATGTCATGGAAAAGTGGCTTAGCTTTGTGTGCCATTATCCACAGATACCGTCCAGACTTAATGTGAGTAACTGGCTGCTTCAAATTACTGGGAAGAGCAGGAAATTAGTGGTGTTTGGAACTAATAATATGGAGTTGGAGGCAGTGCATTTGTGATTTATAAAGAAATGACTTGAAATGAATTCAATTAAACTTGATAGAAACCAACATCCAGTGATTCACTAGCAGAGTGGAAGGTCATGATAGCTTGATGAATTTGAAAATAAATGTGTTGTCATTTTCTCTTCTGGATGATTTGGCAGAATTAAGCTTAAATTGGTACTGACTGGAAAGCATTATTGACTGACAGATTTTATGTGTGAAGTGAGTAAGGAACAGTTCACAGCTTCAGCTAAATCTCTTGTGAACAAGTCTCTGCACGATTCTTTATGAATTTCCTGTTTAACAAAGCAGCTCTTTCTGAAGACTTTCAGGCTGCTCTTCCTAGAAGTAGTGATCCACAGCCTAAATGGAGAGGTTGTTGCTGTTTGCACACTGACTTGTTGGTTGGGTGAATGGTACAGGTGTCCTCTTCAGTGATACACTGGGTAAAACAGAGCCCAGATTCCAGAATGGGAAAACACTGGCTGCAAAAAGTGATGGTGGCAGAGACTCTGGTACTTTAATCAGAAAAGTTTCCAGCTTCCCAAAGGGACATCAGAAAAAGTCAATTCTAGAGCTGTACTTGAAGACATAATCCACTGTAAAACATATTGAAAAATTGTGGAGTTCTTCCAGTCCATATGCACTGAATTAATTCTGTATTGGTGTACTTGAGTTAACCTGAGCTACACTGTTCAGTAGCTTTATAGCTTGTGGAGAGTTCAAGCAGCTTTTTAAATGGTTCATGTAACTCTCTAGAAGCTATAGCTTTTTATATAGCTATACAAATTTTGGGAAAAGCCAGCAGGACAAAAATATGGATTGGTCAAGAAAAAAGGAGACATAAAGTCAAGATTTAATTTAGTTCCAAGCACACAAAACATTTTATGCAGGGGAAAATGTAAAATCTTCCAGCAAAGGAGGAAGTGGAGATGTATTTCAGAGGATAATGCTTTTTACGAAGAAAAACCTAGGTTTTTAGGAAGAGCAAACAAGTTTTAAAAGAATATATTTGTGCCAAAGCTTGCTGTAATTAAGTAGCATCAACTTTACCATGTTGATGGCAAATAAAACTAAGATTTCAGGTGAAGAAAAATGAAAAGGATGTCTGAATTCTTTCAGAAGACTGGTTTCTACCTGATTCAGTGCAAGGCCTCTCTTTGCCCTTTGCAGAGACTTTGATTCCTTGGATGAGCATGATGTGGAGAAGAATAACCAGCTGGCCTTTGACATCGCTGAGAAGGAGTTTGGAATCTCTCCCATTATGACTGGAAAGGAAATGGCATCTGTTGGAGAGCCAGATAAGCTGTCCATGGTCATGTACCTCACACAGTTCTACGAGATGTTCAAAGACACCATCCCCTCTAGTGGTAAGCAGTTTGGGGCACTCCTGCTGGATTTAAGGACTGCTCCAGGGTGAATGTGTGTGCTTCAGTTCCCTTCATGCTGCTTCTGCACGAGCATAGAGTAGTCACTCATTGTAGCTTTACATTACAAAATGTTACTGGTGCTGATAAAGAGCAAAATATGTCAGCAGCAGCAGGAGTTAATATACAATAATGCCCTCAAAAGTTCTAAACTCACTTCAGCACTACTAGATAAGTTTTCTGCTTTCTTACTTTTGTTTGTCTTAGCTGATGTTAGATGCCTTGTTAGTAGTTGTTGAAGAGGTAATTTCAAAACATCCTCTGAGTTTTATACATATTTACCATCTGTGAATGGTGAGACTAACTTCAGGCTTATGAGGAACCAAATATCTTGGATCAGAACTGAAAGATGTAATTGCCTAACCCAAATCAATATGGCCACCCTTTAAATATTGATAATGTTGTTACAGCTCTTTATTAGTGATGATCTTAATTCACATGTATCTCTCTGGTGAGGCGGAAACATTGGGTTTAATAGCCTTTTAAAAAGATAGTATGTATCTTGTATTATTTCTAAGACTCTGGACTCTTTTTAAGAATACTGATGTTCACGTTCTTTAAATACAAAAGTAACTAGAGTAAACACAGTATCTGTTATGGGTAGTTATAAACCCTGAAAGAACTGCTTTGGGCAAAATGAGAAAGCAGAATAGCTGGGAAAGGTATTAATTCTAGATATTAGTTATTTTGTACAGAGAATTCAAGACAAGACCGCTATGTTAAAAAAAACCAGCGAGTCCTTCAGTTGTGTCTTTAATAACAGCACCACAGAACAAAACAAAAACCTGATGGCATTCCCTTGTGTGC
Source organism: Phainopepla nitens (assembly GCA_013400175.1). Taxonomy (NCBI): domain Eukaryota; kingdom Metazoa; phylum Chordata; class Aves; order Passeriformes; family Bombycillidae; genus Phainopepla; species Phainopepla nitens. The sequence goes on along the minus strand of VXBQ01005401.1, from coordinate 105,781 downwards.
CTGTTTGCCCTAACAGACAGCCTGGAGCTGAATGCAGAGGAGAAGGCTGCCCTGATTGCCAGCACCAAGTCTCCCATCTCCTTCCTCAGCAAGCTGGGCCAGAGCATCTCTCGGAAGCGCACTCCCAAGGTAGCCAGGCACAGCCCTGGGAGGGAGCCCTTGCCTCTGGCAGGCTGCTGTCCAGGCACTGCTACTTCAAATGCAGCTGTTACTGGTTTTAGGTGTGGTTAGTTTGCAAGAGACCATGTGTTCACCAGCTCTTGGTATGGGACCATACATGACATTTATGACTGCAAAATTGCCTCTGTAGTGTGTACTCTCAGCGGTGTGTTTCAGTGTTAAAAGCTTAGCCTTGTGCTAGTATTTGGGCATATATTTTCTCTTGGAACATAGCTGCTTGCTCAGTTTTTAAGGATTTGAAAGTGTTGAATTGTCCAATTGAAGGTAACAGTCCCCTAAGGAGTATCTAGGAAAAAACCTTTTTCTTAAACAAATGGAGGATGAGCACAGAGAATTAACTAAGTTTTGCAACTAAACTGATTAAGTGCACTTATCACATTTATCTCAGCCCAGAAAGGTATGAGGCTCATTTTTGTTTTCTTTCCCCTACTCCTGTTTTCAGGACAAAAAAGAAAAGGAACTGGATGGTGCAGGAAAGAGGAGAAAAACCAGCCAATCTGAGGATGTAAGTATTACAGTGAGAGATGTCAGGGAGCAAAATAAATGGTAGGTACGTTTTTCACACTTCAGTTCTTTCATTTTTCTTGATATCCAGGCAGGGTTTATAGAGGGTATAACATTTAATTATTCTTCAGGGGTTACACTTTCATGGTATCTTTAGTGCAAATATTTTACTAATGTTTATGAAAGAACACTACATAACAAATGAAAACTCTTAGTTCCCTGATGTTCTGTTTTTATTGCAAATTACTGTGGTTTGATGAGGACATCAACACTCAAAACGTTTTAGTAAAGTCATGCAGAATTGTCAGAAGCTGGATGCATATTTAAACTTTAACCTTGGTTTGTGTTAAAAGCATATATTTCCTTCCAGTGTGCCCAGTAAATGGCATGTTACAAATTCAGTGTTTGTAGCCAAATGGGTGCAGGTGAATTAAAACTCAGAGCTTTCAGTTTGTGAAGATTGGCCTTTGGTTTATGTCAAGGGCTTCACAGGCTGAAAAGATCAGTAAAATTTAACAGAGTATTTGATGACTTGCCAAAGGAAATTAAAATCTGAGCTTTCAAGTGAGGCTGAGAGATTTGTTATCTCTAGTGTAAGAGACTTTTCACAGCACAGGGTAGAAAGGAAAAGGTGATCTGGCTGTATCTTGTTAAATTTGGATGTCACTGGTTGTTAGGAGGACCTCCCACGGAGCTACAGAGAAGAGAGGCCCACGCTGGTGAGCGCCCTGACAGAGAGGAGAATTGATGCTGCCATTGGCAATCAGAACAAAGTCAAGTCCATGGCAACCCAGCTGCTGGCCAAGTTTGAGGAGAATGCACCAGTGCCATCCTCAAACCTACGCAGACAGGTAGGAGATGGATAATAAACCCCTTGGGTTTGGAACTGGAGAGGAAAACCATGAATAGCAGCATGCATTCCTCAAGACTGGATGTTAGTGTTGCTTTTCTATTTCAAAGGCTCCTAGAGAAGAGTGAAGTTTCCCCAAAGCTTAAAATTTACAAGTACAGAGTGGAGAAGAACTTCTTAAAAAAAGTCTATTTTCTGTTATTGCCCTTATTATGTAATCTTTCACAAACATATTACCAGCAATTTAGTTTCTTTTATAACTACTATTGTTCTTTAAAAGCTTTCCAGGAATATTCTGCATATACTGTTGAAGAACAACCGTTTGATTTCTGATTTGAACATTTTCATATCAGGTTTCCATCTGTTTGTTCTCCTGAGCTGTGATTAAGCTTTGTACCTGTACGTATGTGCAGCAGATAAATGCCTGGGAGTTCCTTGGCAATCAGGGTGTCTGTGTCATTCCAAGTGAGGCCTGTTTGTTATCCAGGATGGTATCTGAGCTGCTGCAACTGCAGGGTAGTTGTCTTTGAAGTCAGATTGAGTCACTTGCAGCTGCTGCTGGCAGTGCAGTGTCAGCAGGATGAGGCTCAGTGTGGTTTAAGTGCCAGAGTCCTTGTGCTGCATGAGTCCATGTGCCAAGCTCTGTGCTGCTGTGGCCACGTGGTGAGGGGAACCTGAGCTGGCTGCCTGGCAGCCACCTCAGGTTTGTCTGTGCCACCCTACACAGCAGCACTGGTAGTGTGGCACAATCAGAATGGTGATGTCCCTCCACACAGTAAAATGTTTCTTCAGCTGCTACACATTGGCTGGCATACTCAGCCAGTGATTTGAAGAAACAATGAAATTAAAGGAAAGGTCCAAAAATGTGTCAAGTTTCCAATTTCTGGATTTTTTTTTTCCTTTTTATATTTTACTTGCTAAATGAATTCTCCCCTACCCGATTTATTTTATTTTCTTAAATGTTTGTCTGTCTTATTCTGTATTCCATTCCTATGGCTTTCTTGGAGTTTCCTTCACTATTTTATCTTTCCTCCTTGGTCTCACCTTCCCTCCAACCTGCATGCAGCATCCTGTCCTGCCTTACCAAGAACGTGTTCACAGCCAGGGATCCAGCAGACGAGAGCAGGGCCGGCTTGCTCCCATACCCCAGTGGAAACAGGTAAAGAAACTCCTTCTGACTACAATGCATTGCTGCACCCAACACCAGCTAGCACTGTTGTGTTTAAAAAAAGAGTGTAAAAAAAGCCAGTCCTGTTCCAGCACTCTGAGTCCGTTATTTTAAATAACTTTCAGTGAATAAAGTCAGCCAAATAACTTTAAGTGGATGAAGTCAACGTCTGCCTTTGGTGATGATGCATGGTTTAATGTTTCAAAAATATTTAATCAAGTTTTCCCTGCCCTCTTATGCCAGTTTCAACTTACCAAGACTTTCATGGATGTTGCAGGAGAAATTTTTGCTATAGAATTTCTAGATTCTTCTGTTGGAAATAAAAGAAACATGTAAGCCATTATGGGAACTCATGAGGTAAAAGATGTCATATCCCTTATGATATTAAAGCTCTTCCTTGATACAAATAGTAAAATTGGTTATCAGTTTTGCTACTCCTGTGTGAAATCTTAGGTGTTCTGTGGTTGCAGGAGACATTCCTGTGGTTTCCCTTTCTTTCATGCAGCTTTCCTTGCCAGCTTCTCAGACTTGTTGCTTTGCAGACTCCTGTGTTACTGTGAATTCAGTAAATTTTAGGTTTTCTTCCACAGAGGGGTTCAGAATAGGGAGGAACAGCAGAAAAATCAGCAGGTATTGAATTTTATTTTCTCTGCAGTGTTTTGGGCCATTGTCATTGCTGCTGCTGTTTTTCTGTCAGCGATGCACTTCCCAAAACTAAGGCTTCTGATAGATGATCTTTTCAGGAATTTAAGGATACTTTTCTCACTGTCTTCATCTGCTTCCACTTTTCCCTGTGCAAGTGCCCTGCTCATGTTTCTGAGAGTGCTCAGAGGTATTTTGCTGACAGCCATAATTTGGAGAAAAATCTCCTTCTTTATGGCTGTAGTTTAATCAGAGCATACTTGGGAGTCAAGAGGAAGAAGATGACACTGCTTTGGAAATTCACTGTTCCTGATGAATATGGATTCAGGGTGATTTTTGTGTCTGAGGCATTCAGCACAATTAATGCTGCATGTCATGACTGGTGCCATGATCTAGAAGATTTCTCTTCAAGGAAGAAGACCTGAGCCCAGGGGAGTTATTGTCAGTAGGACTGTCAGGATGCTTTGGTTTCCTGACTCACTGTTTGTTCTTCTACCTTTTGTCTCATCAAAATCTTCTTTGTAGGCTAATGAGCACTTGGAGATGGATTCACATTACTCATGATTAAGGCAAATTTTATTTCTCAAGAATACTTAACAAGTGGGGAAAAAAAATCTGATGCAAAAAAGCTGTTCAATATTTAGTGGGCTGATGAGCACTGCTTTTATTACCTCCTAGGAAAAGGAAAACTGGATTGCACTGGCTATCTCTCTGTTTTAGGACTTGGAAAATACCACGTTTTCCACCCTTGAGATTTCTATTTTAGCCTTTTACTGAAAGGTTATGAAGGATTTATAATTAAGCCTTTATAGGGAAACTCAAAAGTTCTTATTGTCATCCTTTTTTCATTGATAGAAAAAAAAGGACAAAGTTTTATTTCCTGTTTTTATTGAGGATTTTTCTCCTCACCAGGGAGCAGCTTCTTGTTTTTGTTCTTGTTTCTACCTGCACTACACGACTCAAAAGAAATTTTAAAAAAGGAAGAAAAAAATCCTTCTACTCTCCCTTGACATCGATGACATCTCTGTATAGGAAGCAGTGTGGAGCATATCTTTGAAAAGTCTTTCTGCAACAGTTTTACTTTCAGAGGATTTAAATTGCTTTTTTCAACACTGGCAGTGATTGCCCTGTGTGGATGATCTCCCTCTCAATATTACACATGGAGATGATCTTTCCTTGATTGGTTTTACTGCGTCAGCAGAAGGTGATTGATTCCTGAGTCCAGATTTCTTGCAGGATTTGCAGTGCTTATGTAATGAAGAAATATAAAACTGGGTCTCAAGGATGCAAAATCTGCTGGATACAGAAGGATCAAAACCCCTGTTCCAAAGATCCTATTCCAAAGGTTCCTTACAGTGTGCCTGGGGAAGGGAAGAATATAGATTACCTTCATTCAAGAGCCATGGATGTGCACAGAGCCATTTATTCTTGACTGAACAGAGATCAGCTGAGACCCCTGAGCCAAGCAGCCAGCTTAGCCAAGCCTGGACAGAAACCCCTCCTGCAGGAAGCTGTTGCTGGAGCAGTTCCTCAGCTGGCTGCTGGGATTCCTGGTTCTGGTTGCTTAGGCAGGTAGAAGCTGATAGCTGTGAGGCTGCACCTTTTGGTGGTGCTGGACTGGCCTGCTGTGGTGACATTGGCCACTCTGGGTGGATAGCTCATCCCTGGGTGACAGACTGCCAGCAGAGCAGTGCTGCTGAGTACCAGGAGCTGTCACTGAATCTGAGTCACCAGGCTGGAAGAGACCTTCAAGACCTTCAAGGCTTTCTTTAAACACATCCAGGGCCAGGGACTCCAGCACCTCCCCAGGCAGCCATTCCAGCACTTTACCACTGCACATGCTGTAAAGGATTAGTATTGCTTCTGACACATTCCTTAGGGAGGAAGTATCCTTGCTAGAAAGAGCTGTTCATGAAGCTTTTGGAAAGGTTTCTCTTTTGGCACAGGTGTTCATGAGCAGAAACTTCTGCTACTGACCGAATATATCACAGAGCAAATACCTACTAGTGGAGAGTGCTCTGAAGAGGAGCAAAGCAGCTCCTGAAGGAGTAAAGATGTGTGTGTTACTGAGAGAAACCACAGGTTACCTAATGTTCTTACTAGCTGGCAAACTGAGGTTGAGATCCTCTCTTTGGGAGAAGGGCAGTTATATGATTGACAGGTTTGGTTCTTCCTGTCTTTTGGAAACTGCATGGAAGAGGAAAGGATATTGCAAAAGCATAAGAGTGGTTGCAAGGAAGAGAGTTGCAAAGGCAGTGATCTGGGTTGGACCCACAGCTCTGATGAGAATTGGCATCTGCCTTGGGGTATTGCCTGCTGGTGTCTGTCAGATGGAGTTCCTTAGCTCTACTTGCTTACCAGTTTAAATCTAGAATCTTGCTTTACCCTTGAATTAAAGTATTAGTTGAGCAGTTTCCATGACCTTGTAAGGCAGGGTACAACTTCTATGTGTTGTACAGGTGGGGTAGGGGTGGCTTGCTAAGAGAATTCCTAGAAAGAGGAATCTGGTGGAATCTGTTCTGAAGCAGTTTTTACTTTCATCACAAGACCTTTAATGCTGTCTCTCTTTCCAGAGAGCAAAGGGGTTAAAAACTTCACCGGTTTGCTCCTCACAGCATTCTGTGTGGCCTGCATCCCTTGTGAATTGGATTATAAAGCTGGATTTATTGAGGTACACTTTGAGGGTGTTGACCTGTGTTGTCAAAAATTGTCTTCTTATGAGCACCACAACAGCATCTAATGATGCACAAAGATACTGTGAAGTGAATGTGCACTGTGGAAATGTAATTTTTTTATATGATGGTAATGTCACCTAAAAAGGCTGGATTGGATTTCATGGTGTGGTGGTTAATATCCTCAAATGAATGCCTGCTTACATAAGAACATCTTCCATCATGTGCTCTACTGCTTTCTGAGCCATTGTGGCTGCTTTTGGGAAAGAGCATCTCATCCAGGATCATGTAGCCACTGAAAGCCATGTGGTCTATCCAGAAGAGGATCTGACTGGGCATGGTGTGAGAGACAAGCCTTTTAAACTGAATTTTGCCCTGGATTTCCAGACTCTGAGCACACAGCCTTCAGCAGTCTTCTGCTGTTGTTCAGTAGGTCTCCTGTCAGCCACAACTTTTGTGTGTAATACATCAACTGAAATCATGTTTGATGTGTACAAAGATACTTTTAAGATGGAGACCCCATGTCTTTTGGTGCTCATCTTTTCTGTCTCTGGAGATCCGCTGCTCATTCTTTTGAGACCCTTCCCTGAAGTGTGGTAAAGGGCAGTGGCACAAACTTTGCAGTAATTTTTTTGGAACTCTGTTTTTTGAAGATAAGCCATGACTGAGATGACCACAGGACAGCAAGAGCTGAAACCTCAACAGGAGAGAGCTTAACACACCAAAGACTTCTGCAAATACTGCTTTTTTAGCTTGAATTTTTTACTTAAATCTGTTGATTATTTTCTTTCCTATAGTTATCCTTTTCTTTGCCTGCTCAGAATTACATTCTACTGGAGGACTAACTGAACTTGTACTTCATGCATTCATCCAATATTACATTCTGAGATTTGCCTTGGAAAAACAAGCAAGTTTGTGAAAATTTTGACATTTGAAATGCAAACTTGGCCACGGACAGATGAAATTCCATGAGCAGCTCTATGGCTGAGAATGTTGCCATGCTTTCAGTTAGAAATTAGGGACTTCATAGCTAAGCCTTTTGAAACAACATATAAATGTTCCTCATCCACTGCAGTACAAAGTCATATGCTTGAGTTTAAGCTGCTTGTAGCATCTGTTTGAGATAGAGGAGTATATTATTTATTTAACTGTTTTGTTGAAAAGGAAGAGAGCACCCAAACAGATGGTAGTGCCAGCTCATCTGTAAGGGCAGTAATAAACATCTGCAATATCTCTATACCACGTGCAGTTTTTTTGAGACTTAGATCTAACAGTGGCTTTGGGTGCCTAGCATTTTGTTTTTTCCCAGGGCAACCATTTCCAGATATGCTCTGGTGAGAACTGAAAAGGAAAGGAAAAACCAGGCAGAAAGTACATTACTAAACAAGAAATGGTGGAGAAAAGACTGTACATAACAAGAGTACAGCAGTAGAAGGGCATGTTTCCTGGTGTGTTAAATTGAGGACATGTATGTGCACTGTGTAATATGCAGACTATTTTATCTATCAACCATTTCATCTATAAACCAGCTGGATTTCTAATAGAATGCAGTACATTTTAGCTTGCCTGAGATGGTGTGATGACTTTAAGTTAGAGAGGAAGGATCTGAAGCTGGAAACAGAACACTGAGAATTGTATTAGTAATGAGCTGCAAGCAAGTGTAATTAGGTCAAGAGGATGGGTATTTTTAAACACTTTAAGGCACAGCAATAAGCAATTTTTCATGAAGCAAAGACAGCAGTCCAGTTGTGCTATGGGGAGTTCCAAGTTTTGCCTTTAACTGATTGTAAAACCTTGACTCAGAAGCTGGTGGGTTGATTGCTGATGGATAGAAGTCTGTGTTCCCTGACTCTCAAATGTGATGGTGTGGCTCTGGGTAAAAACCTGAGTCTCTCAGCTTCAGATGCACTGTGGCTTTAGCTCATTTGAGAGAGTGTGAGCTTAGGATCATGGTCTCAGCTCGTGCATTCTGGCCTGTCTCACCAAACCAAACTGGTCATGTTACCTCTTTTCTACCATTATTATGATTTTTTTTTTTCTTTTTCTGTTTTAACAAAAGATGAGGCATAAGGAACGTTCTCGGACCTGCCCCAAAAAAGTGATCATGCTTTCTCCTTCCACTCCATCTTCCTCTCCACCATATCCCAGGCAGCAGGTGATTCCCTCTGCATGCTCTGTCCCTTCCTGCTCATTGCTGCTTCTGCAAGTGACTAGCTCAGTTACCAAATAGCTTCTTTACAAATATATTCCCAATTTTCTTTCTTTCAGGTGCTGGTAGGTGTTTCTCAACCTCTTAGGTTAGGAAGATAGGACAGCATTTACTCACTGGAAGCATGAAGAGTCTCCACTGGAGACTGAGATTTTGCTGTAGGCAAATTTTTGATTACAGTAGCCTTTCTCAGTTTTGAGATGCAGCAAAGGAGAAATTAAATGTTTGGAGCAATGCAGGGAATGAAAATCAAACTATTCCATCTTTACTCTCTGTTTAAATAGATGTGGCTGAAAATTTGCCCTTGTATCCGTGTAACTTTTTTAGGATTGCTTATCTGAAGTGGTTTTTGAGTGTTGTAGTGGCCTGCACATGTCCACTGTGGTCCTTCTGTTTCTCCCACACCAGGCTCCTGTCTCAGCCTGACTGTGAACCTGGAGCAGTGAGAGCTGTTCTGAGCACAGTGTATAAGTGTGCATCCATATGTTTGTGCACATGTATTTGTTGTCCCAGTTAAATATTACCTGAAATCCTTCTAATATTTGTCTTCTTGTATATTGTCATTGTGCTTCTTTGATTTGCATGCTTTTAAATGATTTGTTTTCTTTTCCCACTTTCAAATCCACTTCTTGATCAATCCTGAACTGGAGGTCCTGAAAAGGCAGCTGCAGTTCCATGGAGCTGTCATGACATCACATAAGGATTGTCCAAATGAATTTCCCCAAAGTGGAGAATGTTTCTTTGCTGACCTCTTGTATATAAACTGTAAAGGATCATTACCTTTTAGCAGAGTAGACAGGGTTTATTCTTTGGCAGAAAGTTTGACTTGCCTTATTGCTGTGATTTCTTGGATTTTAATTACACCTTGCAGTTTATCTGGTCTAATTATTGTCAGCCTCCAGGACACACATTCTTTGCCTCTGTGGTGTCTGCATCTGCAAGATAGATCAGCTCTGCCTACTTGAGACTGCCCTAAGAAAAAGGGGGGTTGGTTTTCTGCCACACTGTGAACAGCAGACTTTTCATTAAGGATACAGGAGAGGACAGCTGGGTAGAATGGGTGAGGAAAGCCATTTTCATTAGCAAAACCTGCTTTTAAACTGCAGTGTAATGTTATCAGATGAGATGATGTGCTAGATAGCTGCCTTCCTCGTGTCAAAATCCTTTGAAAATTTTGTTGGATACTTTTTATGAAAGGGGAAAGGTTTTCCCCAACTGTACAGATAGAGAAACTAAGGCAGGTAAATGCTGAGTTTTACTATCTAATCCAGGGTGTGGGATTCATTTTCCTTGTAGAGAAATTTGTTTTCACTCAATAAGGCTGTGATAGCTCTGTTTTCCTTCTGTCACCTCTCCAAGTGTTTGTTTGTCCTGTGTCTTTTTGGTTGCCTAGTTCAGTCATGAAAGCCAGCTACTGCCAAGTGTGTTTTGACCATTTTCTGTGTCATGTCCTACACAAGTCTTCCTTCTTTTAACTCAGGAATTTTTACCCTCTGTGCTACAGAACTGATGTTACTCAGTTGAGTAATCTGCTTTTGGAGGCATTCTTTTTCCTTAGGAATGATTTTTTTTTTTCCCCTCCAAAATAGTCTTGGCCCAGGCCTCATAGCAAGTCAGATGGATCTGTATCCTTGTTACACTGATGTCTTTTAGAACCTTTAATTCTACTCTTCTTCTGCATTCATTCTGCCACTTCTTTTAAACTTTCCACCTCCTTCCTCTGAACTAACATCACAATATGAGTTATACTGAGTGTCTTAACCATCTTTATTGCACTAATTTGATTACATTGTGGTACTGTGTTGTTGTTTATTGACTTAATATGAATATATACTTCTTTTAAAAACTCTCTGCAGGAGCCAACTTGTTATTGCTAGGATTAGAATATTCTTAATAAAATTCTGCCCTTGTTATGGCTTCCTTTCTTCCTGCATCATAAGAAAAATCAGATGAAGTGTGTTCTGCTGAGGAAGTTGCTCTGTGATTGTTTTTAAAGCTCATCATTTGTTGCCTGCAGAGATTCAGGGAACCTGGTGCCGGCTATCCCGGGGAGCAGAGTGCCAGACAGGAAAGGGTAAAGAGCATGAACAAATGGCATGGGTGCTGATGACACAAAGCTGTGGTGGATGTGTGCAGTACAGAGGTCAAATACAGGGGGTGGTGAAGCACACTTCTCCTAACGCTGCTGTTAACACGCTGAGAGTCAGCCAGGAGCGATACCCACATCAACGCATAACAAGCCTTCAGCAGTTTGCTATGTGCTTCTATTTCACCCTGGGTCGAGCACTTGAGCTCTTCTCCTCCTCCTTCTTTTTCTCTTACACCTCTCTAGTGAAGAATGCTGTGGCTGTAGCAGAACAAGAAGAGTTGTGTTGTGCTAATCCATGCGAACGTGGTTGCATTGTGTTCACCGCTTGCTTTCTGGATGGTTAAACAACTGGCATTCCATCTTGCCTCCTACAGGCCAAAGGAAAAGGAAAAATGATGAGACATTATTTATTATAGAGACTTTGAAGCCTTCTTAACAATGAAATATTCAACAGTCTGTCTGAATGGCTCAGTATTATACAGAAGCATGGGAAAAGAAAAGATAGGCACTCAAAAGGACCGATTGATTTGAATTCATATTGACAAATTAATTGATGTTCCAGCACAGGCTTTGAATGAATTAAGTCATAAATGAGAGCCAGCAATGAAACTGTTGCAACTTCCAGAATGTGTTCTAACAAAAGCCTCTTGTGGGCCGAATGTTTTCTGACAGGCAGTAGAAAATGAATGCACGTGTCTGCAATGACACAGGAGCCCACAGCTTTATAATAGGCCCCAGTTTTAGTGAAAATGATCTAGTAGGAAGGAGTAGGTGGAACAGAAAGCAGCTTGAAAATAGAGAGTATTATTAATGCATCTGAATGGGAAAAGTGTTTCTTGTAAACTGGGTGTGAACCCAATTTTCTGTTCTGCACTGGAGGACAATTAGTGATACAGAGCAACACCCTGGCATTCTTGACAGATCAAGCCTCAGATTTCTTGGTGCATGTGTTTGTAGTTCCTGGTCCATTTACTTTTATATTCCACAAACAAATTAGCTGAGAGCTGTGAGATACTGCAGTGATAGTCCTGCCTTGTATAGCAGGCCACCTGCCAGATCTTTTTTCATGTCACCAAGTGCACCACACAACAGTTTAGGAACATTGATAGGGAAGACCAGAATAGCAGAGGTGTCAGATATTGTGCCTGGGGTGTATTGACATGGTAGTGCAATAAGAGCAAGTAGGACAGTGAAGTTGCATAAGTAAAACTGGCAGCTTCTGGAGTGTTTGATTTTTGCAGTTCTTTGCTTTTTTTTTTAGACAGCCTCACTAAACATACTCTCCTTGGCATGTAGAGTATTTAATTTGTATATATCACCATCTTTAAGAAATTAGTTCATTCTTTATGAGAGCTGAAGTACATTACCCTAAAATGTGTTTTTGTACACAAAATCTAAGAAACAAATAAGTACAGTTTGAGATATTTAAAGGAAATCCTTGAGAATGGAGAACTGTGGGGAAATACACTGACAAATAAGGCTCTTTGTGCATGATGAAGCCACATCTTAAAATTATTTTTAGATGGTAATGCCAGAGAGAGAGGCTATGTGCTTGTTTGATTTTTGTCTGCAGCAGTCCTAGGAAGAGTTGTGAATAACAATTAATTCAACCATTTTTTTTCTTGCCCCTGAGGGTCAAAATTTAGCACTGATTGATCCTGGGGGAAAATCCCCCAGTTTTCACACGAGAGCTTTTGTTACTGTTGTGCATGTGAGTGTCATACCTTTTGGCTGGCATTTTGGTGTCTGTTCCTTTTTGTGCTGGTTTGTTTACTCCCTGCCTCCTTCCTCGTCTCGCAGAGATCTCCTCGTTTGTTTTCTCACGACCAAGTGCCCATGAGTGTTGAGCAAAGGGCATGTCAGCTGGCTGCCCTGCTGGAGACCAGGCGTGCCCTGAGGCATCAGGTGACTACAGCCCTGCCTAGCTGCTGTCCTGGAGCACTGTGGGATTCTGGGTACAGGTGAAATCTTGGGGCAGAGAGAGCAAAAAAATCACCAGAATGTGATGGCCACTTCTCTAGAGCCACGTGGTTAAAACCACTGTCAAGGCTATTTAGTGTCTTTGTTAGCCTTGCTGTTTCTTAGCTGTCTCCTCGTTTGGTGAGTGACTCTTTCTGCTCCTCAACACAAAGCATAAACAATGAAGTAAAAAGCAGCCTCTAAACTTAGGAATAAATGCTGAAAAGCAGCTGGGCTCCGGATCAAGTCATCTCACTGTGGTCATTTAGCAGTCACAAACTTAACTTGCTTCTGGAGCAAGAATATTCACATTTTCCAAGCTTAATTCCTGGCTCTGTAGTAGTGCTCTTGTGTCCATCCTTCCTGTGCAGTTGTTTCCAATGGTAGAGCTGGCAGTTTGTGCAGATTGTCTTTGATTCCAGTGTACACTTTTGTTTTGTTTTGGTTTTGTGCTTAATTTTCTCTCCAGTCTGTTGTCTTTGGGCTGTGGGAGCATGCCAGTTTGAACTGTGGTTTCTTTGGTTGCTCTCTGTTTTCAGTTATCTTCAGCAGTGCTTGGCAAACTGCAGAGAGCTTTTTTGGAAAGACAGAAGTAATTTTTTCAGAACTTACTGTTTTGAGTTAACAATCCCAAATCAAGCTGTTTTCTTGAGCTGAAGCATAAACAGTCCCAGAACTTTTGCTGGTGGGCATAACTTTTGCAAGCCCTACTAAAAAGAATTTTGTGACATCTAGGTCACTTCTCATTGCTGGGGTTTTCTGGGATGCCATCTTTTTCTGATGGTTAAAATCACAGAAGCTGTTCTCCAAGAAGGAACAGCAAACCTTTGACTAGATTTGAAATTTTGGGGCAATTTTATTCATCAGTATGAAGGCCTGAATAAGAAGACCACTTCAAACATAGTGGCACCTCTTTGTTAGTGGATGCCATGACTTAATATCTCAAGCAAGGTCCACAATTCTCTTGTGCATTTCCTTATTCAGTTAAAAGATATAGAAATGAAGATCTAGACCAAAATACTTTGCTCCTATCTTTTGTAGTACTCTCTGGCAGTTTTTCACCTGCTTCTGAGGGTGTAAAGGATTACAGCATTGCAATGCAAAGATAGAAATTTTTTTTGAAATTGTCTAATTTCTGTATCGTGCAGAATTGAAAAGGAGGAGAGTCTGAGAACACAAAGTAGAGGAAAGCACAAAGTGGGTAGGGCAGAGAGGAAAAAGGAAACAGATGTTGGAACACTGCAGGCAGTGATGGATTATGATGTGGGATTTAAGGGAAGAAAACAAGAAAAATACTAAGAGAGAAGGCTTAGCAAAGTAAGACATTTTCAGAGAAGAAACTTTAATTAAATGTTGATGTACAGAAAATTTTTATCTGAACAATTATATTTCCATAAATTGGGGAAATTGTAAAAGCCAAGCTCTTTTGTGTTTTGGTCAGTAAATTTAATTTTGAGGTTAGCCTATTCCAAGTGGCTAGAAGTAGCTATTTTCATGGGTCATGCAGTTACATGACATTTAGTTTTCCTTTTTATAACTAAAACCATAATTTAGTTTTCAGAGAAAGCCAGTTATTTGTAATGTGCATATTTTTTTTCTTTACAGACTATAATTTTTAGGAATGTACCGTTTCTACCAGTGCTGTTTGTCTGATACTTCCAACTTTCAATTTTTTCCTATTTATATGAAGTATTTCTTGGGAGATGGGCATGATCATCCCTAGAGATAATGACAAGGGTATATTAGAAGGCCACATTTTGTGTTCTCCTGTGAGGAACCAGTTTCAGAAGGATGCAGGTTCTCAGTCTGTGATTTATTCTTTGCCATTTGATAATCAACCTCAGCAGATTATTTTATATTGATTCATTCATTTCTGGTTCAGTGTTTCTAATCTGCTTACAGTGAATTTAAGCTGGAAATTTGCTGTTAATTACTGGAAATACATGCAAGCTAACTTCTTTCTCTTCTGTCTCCCAGAAGAGCAGACTTTTGATTTATACAGTTAAAATGTAGAAGAGTTCTCCCATGGCTTGAAAGATGATCTTAGTGCCTTGGGCCAGTAACAGAGAACAATGGGAGATACAGAAGGAGCAGAGGAAATTGATTTGGGGTCTTTGCCAGTGGCTTGCTTGGTTGGGTTACAGGAGGTTGGACATCTGTGGAGTAGGTAACTGCTTCCAAATGGTCCTAAATAATGTAAAACCTAATAAAGAGCAAATTTAGAATAACTACCCTGCCTCGCTAGGGAGAAAGTCAAGATACACTGGGTGTTTTCCTCTAGGAGTCTTAAAAAAATTGTTCTTGATGGTAGCCAGAAAGGGCTGGATTGGGTTGGTTTTGGTTTTGTTTCCAATTTCCTCTTGTGTGTTAGAAGAGAGCATGTATGACTGTGCTGCTGTTTGTTTTATGTTCTAGCCCGAGACCGAGCCGTCTCGCCGATTCTTTGTTGACCAGTGGGAGCTCTCCCTTAGCCTCCGCTCTTCCAACCGCCCTTCCTCACCCTCCTCCGACTCCCTGCGCCAGGTAGCCCTCCCCTGAGCACTGCAGGTGCACCCAGCTGCCTCTGCTTGCCAAGGGCACCCCACGGGGCACAGCCAGGCTGGCACTGCCTCACCTGCAGAGCCTCTGTGCTTTTCCTGCCCCGAGCAGAGCCCGTGCCCGGCACGGCTCGGAGCCGAACGCCTTTAACACCCGGCCTCCCCGAGAAGTTTGTGGTGCATCTCTCACTCAGACCAGGGGTTCTGAGCACTCACAGCCCTTCTGGCTTTGCAGTGAAGCTTTGTGGTTTTGCTTGCTGCTTTTGTTGAAGTTTTGGGCTAAACGACAGAATGTGTTTGTGCATTTATGGTCAATGGGCAGTGTGAAATGAGAAGTGCCTTGGCTTTTTGGAAAATCACTGAGGATTTGAACTGGTTGCAGTTATCCTATGTAAACAGCAGGAACTTGATTTGACCTAAGCTGGAACAAGTTCTTTGCCTCCTTTTGAAAATGTTGCAGGAGATTGAATGTCTTGAAGACCACGGCAAGAAAGATAAAATGCTTCAATTAATACCTGTAATTAGGCCGGATGTGTTATGTAGGCAAAAAGCAAAGCAAATCAGCAACACACAACCCCAAATGAAAAATTCAGCAAGTAAATTTCTCACACCAAATAGTCTAAGGTACTGTGAGTTAATATTGGCATATTCAATTTCTGAGCATGGAACTTCTTACATGCTGGTAGAAATTTAAAGTTCCTGAAGCATCTACAGTGGAAGGTTTCAAATCAAAACTTGATCAGGGGAAACCTGGTTCAGCTAAAAGGAAGTTTTTCCCCTGGAAGTGCTTGATCTCTCCTTTAAGAAAACTTAAAAAGCCTCAAAGGTCTCTGATCATTCAGAGAAGACGGAAAACTCTTCACCAAATTATTATGATTGCCAGTTAAAAATCAATGCTGAAGAAAATTTTAGAAGTGAGCAGCACTTTAAATGTAATGTTTGACAAGATATATGTCATTGAAAAGCAACTCTGCATGTCTGTGTGCACACATGGAACCTGGAAAACTCTGAAAGACAAATCATTTGTTATTTCTTGCATATAGAAATACTGCAAGTGCTCTGCCTCTTGGAATGGAATCAGTAGACAGGTATAGATTCTTTCTGGGTAGAAATAAACCCTCATTACTGCAGTGACAAAGAGCTTAGGGAGTTAGGGCTGTAGTGACAGCAGTAGTAATCTCTGGCTGAGCACTCCATTTTCATAATCTTTTTCCCCAAAGAGGTACCCATTCTGTGATGAATTTCAGTTTTAGTGATGCTTCCTGCTGTTCTCATGTCTGAACTTGTGAAGGTTTTAAACACTCCTAAAAGGCTAATAACCACACATATTAAATTAGTTATTGGTTGTGGGAAATAACTACTGTGCTTCAAGCAAGTTCTGCTCTAGAAGTAAAGGGGGTTTTAAGATACAACTTTCCTTTTGTTATCCTTGGCATTTCACACTTGCTAGAAGCTGAGTGGCTCTCTGATCCTGTATTAGCTAAGAATCCAGCTAGGAACACATAATGCTGCTCAGTCTGGAACAGAGAAGTTGCTTGGCATGCTCTTTGCTGCTCCCAGTCAAATCCATGGTGTTTGAAGTGTGATTGAGCTAACCTGGATGTAACCACCTCATTTTCTTAACCATGTAAGTATTGCCAAGGGTTGTTTCCTGTGAAAAACACTTCCTCTGCTCCTGCAGTAATTGAACTGGGCTTGCACACACTCATTTGGTGCCATCTAAGGTAACAGCCAACGTGCCTAGGCTGCTGAAAGTACTGGAGGGCTTTTAGATAATCCAGAGTTTTGGAGTCAGTCTGTGCCTGTAATGGAGAAGAGCCAAGTCCTAAAACTGTGTTCAGGGTTGAACAAATATATATTCCAGATGTATACAGGTATGGCTTTAATGCCTTAGATGAGGCTTTTCCATCTTTTTCCATATAAATCTCTGTGAATTTTTAGCACTGAAATAATTAATATTTTTGACTCACTGTGAGTTCTTTAGTTAAGGACTTCTTCCTGCTCTGTGAATGCTCTGCAAATTAATTATTTCCAGGTGCAAAGCATACAAATACACTGTTGTAAATCAGCATGTTGCATTAGACTTGGTAACATACCTTCTAAAAGATCTTTGTTTCTGATGTCAATTTTACCTGGAACCTAAAATCCTAACCTATATGTGGCCTCATCTTTTACAAGTGTCTATACTCAGGTTTCCAGGGACAAAATACCTCACAGGTGAAAACAAGATCTGCTCCCTTCATCATCATAGTATTTTGCAAAAATGCAAAATGCAAGCCTTCCTGTCTGTTCCTACAGGTGATCCTGGACTGTACTGGTGATTTCTGATGACACTGCCTTTGCTGTTACTACTTGTCACTTTATCTTGTCCACTGTCTTGGCATGATTTGACTTTTCTGCACCTTTTCACCACCTAACCTCTCATCATTCTACTTATTTTTTTTTTTAATTTGATTCTTTTTTTCTTTTCTCACATCACTCTTGTTTTGTCCAACCCATCTGGTAGAAGTACATAAAGATGTACACAGGCGGAGTGAGCTCTTTGGCTGAGCAGATAGCCAATCAGCTTCAAAGGAAAGAGCAACCCAAAACCCTTCTAGACAAGAAGGAACTGGTAAGAAGATGACCTGTTTGTGGTTAGATGTTGTGTAGATCTCAAGTTTTGTGAGTGTTGTCCAGTTGTTGCACCACTGATGCAATCTGTCGTAGCTTTGTGAGAGATTTTTGTTTCCCTTTCTCCATCCACCCTCACTCTTGTCCTCATTTTCCTTTGTCAAATATTTTAATCTAATGCCAGCATCCAAAGGTTGTGCATAATGAATTGAGAAAGCTGTTCGTAACACTTCTGCACTGCTGCTTTCTGGAGGAGACTCTGGTTTTGGTAACACAGGTCTGAGAATTGCTGTTTGAGGATGTCCTAATGGTTTTGCCTTTCTTCATATGCCTCCTCAAGTCACTGATTTCAGGGTCATCATTAACAGTACTGCTGTGCACTCATCTAGCCAGAACTTTTACTCCTGATACATGTAGGTGTGCCATGCTGGGACCCTGTTTCCTGGAGAGCAGGGTTAGTGTTTGGCGTCCCGGCTCAAAGCGTGAGTTGTGTCCGAGAACCGCAGCAGCATCCGGGTGCTCCTGCATCCACAGCAACACAGGGAAAACACCCCCTCGATGTGTGCTCCTCATTCAGCCGTCCTGATTTGTGTGCAGGGCTCCCTCAAGAAGGAGTTCCCCCAGAACCTGGGAGGCAGCGACGTGTGTTACTTCTGCCGCAAGCGGGTCTACGTGATGGAGAGGCTCAGCGCCGAGGGCAAGTTCTTCCACCGCAGCTGCTTCAAGTGCGAGTACTGCGGCACCACGCTGCGCCTGTCCTCCTACGCCTACGACATCGAGGATGGTAAGGCGTGGCCCTCTGCCCACCGGCCCCTTCCCTCTCCTAGAGGCTCTCTTGTAGCTTGAAAACGGTTTGGTGAGTCAGGGAGGAGAGTGGTTCCGTTCCCCACGCAGCGTCTCTCAAGCTGTTGGAGCTTCGTGGGTTTTCTGTGGCCAGGAAAACTCACGGGAGTGAATTCAGCATCCTAGCAGCTGCTGGAATGCAGGGAAACAGATAATAACTGGAGGCTTAAAAAGCTTTACAGGCTGAGTTTGAGGGCTAGACCTGGAACAGAGGCTGGACAGAGTTAAAGGAATAAAGTAGGGATTTATTAAAAGACCTTCAAAGGATGCACCCAGGGCATACAAGAGCCCTGGCAAGGGCTGCACCCAAGATGGACCCTGGGTCACGAATTTTCACACTTTTATAAGTTTTGGTCCATTTCCATATTGGGGTTACTTGTCCAATTACAGCTTCAGGTGATGAAGTCCCATCCTCCCAGATTGCTCTCCTCAATTCCCCGTTTGCATTTTTTGGGCCTGAAGCTGCAATACTTTCCTTGGTTCTCAGGCTGGAAAAGGTTTGTTTTGGCTAACTACACAGTGAAAAGAACTTGCTAACACTCTAGATGAAGTTCAGAGTTATATACTAATGCAGTACAGAATCTGGAAAATATGAAAGCTAAAACTTAAGGCATCAAAACAAATAGTACCTGGAGGCTTTAAAAAGCTCTACAGGCTGAGTTTAAGGCCTAGACCTTTTACTCTCCTCATTTGACAATATTTAATTAAAACTTCTGAGTGTTTAATACCACTTAAGAGAAAATAACAAGTTGGAGAGAAATGCAGTCAGCTTGTTCTTCTTGAAGATACCACAACTGTCCATCTCTGTATGTTTATTTTAGATGTAATAAAATAGGAACTTCATAATCAGAGGCTGTGATAATGGGTCATTACAAGCTAAGTTCTGTTTATATAGAAAGAATGGAACATCAAAGTTGAGTTGAGGTAAGTCAGTGTTAGAGAGTGTTGTTGCAGTTACTGGAGATTCAGTAATGACTCATTTTCTGTATCTGACAGACTAAGGAGAAAAGAACATGATTACAGAACTTGCTGATGCCTCAATTAAAAGGATCTAACGTTCTAAGAGTTAAGGGAAGCTTCAGATATACCCTACAAGTCTTAAGAAACCAGACAATATGGCAGCAGGTGAAACTCAGTTTATCAACAAAGTGTGCTTATTGAAAGTAATAGTTTAAGATCATCCATCACTTGTGAGAAGTGATCTCCTTGTAAGAGTAGCTATGTATTACAATCTTTGTCAATCACTGCTCAAACAAAAATGTCACTTTCTCGTACATTTTCTTCAGAAAGTGTATTTCAGGTAGATGTTGATTCACATCAGCAGGTATGAATTTATTTTCTTACACAGCTGCCTATCTTCAGTCCAATCTTAGTAGGAAAATGAGTGCAAAATGGTGTAAAACTAGTGTCAAGTAAGGTGCAAAGGATTCTGTTTCAGATGTGATGGTGTAGAAAACAGAGTAACAGGAAACAAGGGTTAGTACCAGTAAGTTTTCCCCACTGATTGAGGCAAAGATGAAGTAAAAATTTTAAATTGATGTCACAAGATGACACTCCAAGATATTCTACTGCAGATTGAAATTTATGGGTATGCACTCTGTGTAACTAAGAGGATTCTCTCAATGTATACTGGGTAGAAAAATGGCTGTGAAAACACCATCTGGTTTAAGGGGCAAAAAGAACTAAAATTGTCTTCAATAATGCATTATATAATGACTTTAAGTAATGGATTTGCTGGGTTGTGAAGAGTTGAGGAAACTTAGAATCATCAAACCAGACTCCCAGTAAGGAATAGAAACCCCTTTATTGCTTGTCTGGGAGGTCAGCAGACTTGGCACACAAGTTTAAAGGGGCCAGTGGTAATTTTGAAATCAACACATAAAAGTCATATCTTTGTCAGAAATCAAAGCTGGGGAAAAGTGTTCTTTTGAGCACTGCTGTTATTTTGAGCACTCACAAGTAGCTGACTATCTGACTGTCTGATAAGCAGTAACAGACTGAGCTCCTCTGTCAGCCATATGGGCTGAAACAGTTTTTGCCTCCAGATTTTTAGTGGTTCCCTCTACAAGCATGCTTGTGTGTGCAGTTATGGCCAGATAGTTCTCAGTGAAGCAAACACAAAGCTTGGAGTTTCAGCAGGCTTAGAGCATTCATTCTGAAATGTTACATCCTAACAGTTGTGTGTGTGTATGAAGCAGATGTGGCTAAACGGAAATCTGTGGTGTCCTATCTAATGTAATTGTTGTGAAAATGTAGCTTGTATTTCATTCTGAGTTTTGTTTGAGAGGAAAAAAAACAAAGCTATACACACATTGTTGCTGTTCATCTAGCTGTTTGGGCTGACAAGCATTCTGCAGCCTTCTGCAGTCTGTGTCTGGTTTTAGGCTTCAAAGTCTGAGACTTTTTATGCAAGGGCTTTTCAGTTGTTACTCATTTCAGACAATGTCAAAAAGCAGGTTTTGGTAAGATTAAATATGAAGAAATACTTACTGAAGTAAAGATTTCTAGAAAGATGTATCACTTTTCCATCATAAAGCATTTTGCAAATACCAGCTCAGAGAAATTAGAGGCAGAGGTCAGAATATGTGTTGGGAATGCCTTGGCAAAGCTCTAGGAATGGGATAGCAGTGGAGAGGGCTGTGGGCTGCATATGCCAACCAGGAGACACTGACAGAGGTGCACTGGAGGATAATTATGAGGCATCAGTTTGCTGCTTTTATTAGTACCAGTAGTATTTGCATGCTGGTATTGCTAATGCTGCTTTGTCTTCCTGGCAGTGCTCAGATACCAGTGAAAAACCTCTCTAGACTTGTGGGGTGTTAGTAAAACCAGCAGGATCACAAAAGATCTTATTTGTGAAAATG
The DNA here is from genome assembly GCA_013400175.1 of Phainopepla nitens. Taxonomy (NCBI): domain Eukaryota; kingdom Metazoa; phylum Chordata; class Aves; order Passeriformes; family Bombycillidae; genus Phainopepla; species Phainopepla nitens. Next base: position 84,651 of record VXBQ01005401.1, on the reverse strand, counting down.
CAGCATTGTCCTCCCTACAAGTAGCCACTGTGCATTTTGAGAGATGGTTCTTTGGGAGTTAACACTGTCCTCTCCCACTTTCCTCTGCTGCTTGCATTCATTCTTGCTTTTTCCAAAAGTGCTTCTGCCAGCTTTCCATGTGATGATTTCTTTGTTCCTCACACACTGCTGCATTGTTAGCATGTGATACCACACAAGCCTCACAGCTTTGCTTTGCTGTTTGATAGGATTTTCAGCTAAATGGCTGTCAGGCACCCAATGGAAAGGAGGCTAGTTACACAGGGAGAGGGCAGGGCTGGAGCTACAACTTCAGCCAGTGTTTGCCTCTGCATGTAGTGAAGAAATCAGAGAGGGCAATGGGAGTGGCAGCAGAAAATAAGTTGCAATGATATGGACATTTATATTGTGCTAAATTCCTGTGTTGCTGACCATCATTTGTGTTTTGTCTGCAGGTAAATTCTACTGTAAACCTCACTACTGTTACCGAGTCTCTGGTTATGCTCAGAGGAAGAGGCCAGCAGTGGGTCCTCTGTCAGGAAAGGTAACCCATTATTTTCATCTAACATGCTGTGTTAATAGATTCTGGTTCTTAACAATGAGAAAGTATATGTGATGGTTTGAGGTTTTTTTCAGAAAGAAAAATTCAGAGTGTGTTTAGTTGTTTTATGTATCATGAAAGCTTGCAGTTCAACTAAATCTTATTTAAAAGCAATTCCTTCACTTAGAACTACTCTTTTTGTTGTCATTATAAAATGATGTGCTATCCTGTTCAAAACGGAATTGTAATTTGTTTTTCTTGTCAGCTGAAATACTTTCTCAGTGTATGCTGAGACTAAATGAATAATGTTACCAGTTCTGGTTTTGCTTTGTTTCTCCATGATTTTACTTAAGATGAAACAAATTGTTTGCATTTCCTTTGAAACATAAAGTTATACCCCACTTGCATAAGCTATGAGGACCACATGCCTTCATTTCTGAAGGTCTGCTGTGTGTTAACAGGGTCCTGCATGAAAAGACAGAATATCCCTTTTCCTATACTATCATAAGAGAAATATTTGTGCTGTAAATATAGAATGAAGAGACACTGTGTAATACAGAAAAGTCCCTCAGCTTTTGTCATTACAATCCAAGGCACCTAATTTTTCTCCTCAAACCCCTTTTCAGTATTTTTGCATACATTGAGCAAGCTACATGCTGGTTTCTTGAGTTCTGTTGGGCTTGCATGCTGCAAACTGCCCTTCCTCCTTAAATTCTGTTTTCCTTTCTGCTAGCAATGGTGCCTGTCCTTCTGCCTGATTCTGAGCTTTTATTAGTACAAGCTGAAGCTCTGCTCCTTTAACTGATCCATCCCAATACGTGCCATACTTCCTGCCAAAAATAAAGACTAAAAATGGTACCTGTTTTATTTCCCAGAGGAGCAGCCTTCAGGGATCTTACTGCTTTGACTTTGTTGGCTACCCAGTTTAATAAATCCTAAAATTGAGGAGGAACATGCTTGTTTTTCAGACCTTGCTTTCCGTGGTGGTTACGGGGTTCAGTTCCTCGCTCGGCACCTTCAGCACACACAACAATTTCAATTTTAACGTGCATTTAAGTTGTGTTAACTTTGGTGTTCTTCCAGGACTCCAAAGGACCTCTGCAGGACGCCATGGCCAGCGAGGGGAGCGGACGGGCCAGCAGCATCCCTGCCTCAGCAGAGAGGGCCCCAGGTAGCTCTGCTTCCTTCTTTAGCAGGGTGGTGCAGTTCTCGCTCGGCCTCGTGGGCAGAGTTGGGGTGGTGAGCCAGCGCCTGCACAGCACAGTCTCCTCCATTGGGCACCACGTGGCCCAGAACCCTCTGGACTCCTTTTTCATGTGTCAGCTGCTGGCTTTTGGGGTTCCCTTTCTCTATGTGCAGTCAGAAGTTCTGGGGCAGATGCTGGGGGAGTTCTGTGGGCAGCCTGCTGAGCAGTAAGAATTCCTGTGAGCCCACTTGGAGCTGTGGAAGCCGTTTGGTTTTTGCGGTGCCGCGTGAATTTTGTGTGTTACGTGGAAATCTCAATATGTTATTTTGCACTGTGGCTTTGGGGCCTAGATGTTCTCAGTTCTTCCAAGGACATTATTTGAAAGAATTCCAGGAAAACACAGATGCTCAGTTGAGGGTCTCCTCTGAGGCAGCCCAGATGAAGAGCCCTGTAATGGATGCAGCTCAGTGTCAGTGAAATTACAAGTTTTTCTGAAGCACTGGAATAGCTCACAAACTGGATTTCTGTGTTTTCCTGAATTCTGGGTGTGGTTTCTCATTCTCCCAAGCTTCTCTTTATTAATCTGGTACTTGAAATGGGAAAGATCCCATGATCTTTGGATTGTGTCTCCTTTGGAATTCTGGGTGTCTGACAGCTCATGGGATTGGATTCCTTAAACCCCTGGAATTTCGTGGTGCTGGCAGGTCATGGTGCTTTTCCCTCTGCCAGCATCTGTGCTGCTCCTGGCCATGGCTTTGGGAATGGGGTGGTGAATGTGTTTGTCTCACTGTGACGTAGTTTTCCCTTTTAACTTGAAATTCTAATTCCTTCTAACACCAGAGAAGTGTCTGTGCTACAAATGCTCGTTTGCCCAGCCCCCAAGTGCTCATTTTGTGATGTCAGAAAAGGGAAGAAATATTAATTTCTAGTGCTTGTTCCAGAAGACTATGAAAAGCTAAATCAGCTGCTTTTAGGAAGGGAACATACAATAATTTGAGAAAATAATATTTTCATAGTGCCAGTTGAGAAAAACTTAACAACACAGGAGCAGATAAAAATCACAGTGTTCTTTGACTTTAAATTATTATACAAGTGTTTGTAAGATTGTAACTGAATGCAGTCTGACAGAAATTTATTCTTAGTGTGTTGACTCTTGGAGTGTAGTTACTTTCAAGATTTCCTCTTTTGTGTGTGTGCAATTTCCATATGGCAAAAGTGAGAAAAGGGAAGGGAAGAAAGTGCAAAATGCTATGGACAGATATATGACCTACAGCATTTTTACATGACTGGTTAGATTTAAAACTGCTTTCTCTGAAAGTGAAAAAACTTTATTTTTTTGTAGCTTGGAGCATATTCTTAAAGACAAATAGAAAAGATATTTATTGATGCACAGGGCAACTGATGTGAGCATAGGGTGTTTTGTGGAGTGAAGCTGTAGGTGATGAGAATTGGAAGGAGAAGATTTTAGTTACAATTATCAATTAGTTTATCACAGCAACTGCTGGCAGAAAATCTCCTTTGATTTAGTCCTTCCAACAAATCAAATTCAATTGCTTTTACACAGGAACATTCAGCAGGTAGTACTTAAATGATCACTAAGGAGAGCAAACAGTAGGGCATAGTTTGTGCTAGACTTGTATAAATCAGATAAAAATCAGCTGTAAATCAGAGTTCTCCTTCTGTAGTGGTGGCACAATCCTGTAGCAGCACTATAGTACACACAGAGGAGTAAGATGGAACAAACACCATTTTGTCTAATGGCAAAACTCGAAATCTAGGACTCCTTCTGTTTGCTTTCTACTTTTTAAAGCAGTGTATAACTGTAACATAATGTTTAGGGCTTTTGGACCTTTTAAAGCTTTGCCCCTTGCAGTGCCCTAAGTGCATTAGGACATGCTCAGCTTAGCTGGGTCAGCTTTCAGGCAGGATATAATTGTGGTGCATTCCTGTGTGTGCATGGCAGAAGTACATTCAGTGGTAGAAGAGGTGAGCAGTGCCTCTGTTGTGCTAAAGAAATACCAGTAGTGGCTGAGTTTAGGGTTTTCTTTTTTTGTGCAGTAGGATTTAAGTAAATCTTGGAACTACTGATCTAGCAATGGTTAAGAAGCAGGAGGAAGCTAAATGGAATGTGCTTTAAAAAGAAGCCACAGTGGCATTAAGGACAGGTCAGCTCTCTGTTAGAGTCACAGTCATGTCCTGTAGCTTCCTGCCTTCAGCTCCTGTCCTTGCTGGGTAGCTGGGTCAGGAAACCTGTGATGGGTTTTACAGTCATCTATGGTTTGAAAAAACAAACCTTTTTGAACTACCAAGCTTACCTATCCAGTGTAACAACAGCCTATTATTCCTGAAGTCTATAAGATTACATCTCAGTGTAACTCCTGAATTTAAACTATTTGTGTATCTGCTTCCTTGCAAGCTTTCACTGTAGACTAGACAAATACCTTGAGCAAAAACCTGTCTGAGATGGAGGCAGAGGCAGAGCTCTGTTTCCAAGCCTCCACTTCATCCATCTGGTCACTCACCTAGTACAGGTCATACATCTGAGAGTGTTTTACTTCCTTTGAGGCAAGACCACCAAGTGGAATTTGGCAATAGTGATTTCAGGCCCTGAGCTCTCAGCTAATCCTCAGTGGTGAGTCTTGGTGTAGAGTGTTAGCTGCCTCTGAAAGGATTAAGTAAAAGCAGAAGAACGTGCCACATGCTCAGGTTTGATATTTGGTGGAGATATAAAGACAGCTTAGAAGCCAAAGGGAAGGTGTACAGCAGTAACATCCATTGTGGAATATGTAAAAAGGCAGCCATTTTTACATTTTGTACCTGAGAGTTGAATTCAACCCTGAGTTACCAAAAGTGCTTGTTTCAGGGAGCTTTGTGGTGACTCATGCAAGGCCTGCTTTTTAGTAGTTGTCATGAAATCCCAAATGGATGTAAATTGCATGGGTTTTGTTTGCTATACCACCAAACCCTTTTTTAGCCCTTAAAGCTTAAAATATATTCAACCACAAAACAGCCTTCAGCAGGTTTAGTCAGCTGAGGTGAGATGGCTCACAACAAGCCCTTTCTTGTGCTGTCACTAACCTGTTTGGCACAGATTAACTCTGCCACAGATGTCAGTCCCTGCCTGGCTGGCATTCAGAGAGGTCTGTCTGTCCCTCCTACAGAGCCTTGCAGGGCACAGTCTGTGATCAGCAAGCTGGAATCTCCCTTTGTGTGAGGGGTTTGCAGAGAGCCCCCCTGGCTTCTGCCCTGCCTCTCACAGGGGAGCTTTTATGGCCAAACTGGCTTCTGGAAGCCTTCAGTGTGGCAAGTGGCAACAAGCTTTTGAGCAGTGGCTGCCATCCTCTCTGGGAAGGGGAAGTTGGGGACAGCTCTGACTGTGCTTTTGGTCCTGCTGAACTGTGGCATGCTTGTTGTAGATTCTGTAACTTTCTCTGTACCTTGTCTGCCTGGTTTTCTCTATCTTCTGCATTTGCCTTTGTGCCAAAATGTTGCTATTGCCAAGAAAAAAAACAAACAAACAAAACTTTTGCTTTTCAACTGTCTCTCCCTTTGATAATCTGTAACTGCTGTGTCTTGGAATTTTTTTGAATATTATTTACAGTACTTTATATGGTTTTAATGTGCTTTTAATGCAAATGCTGTTCTTCTGTTTGTTCTAAAGGTCTGTAAGAATTTTCAGCTCTTTCTTGACAGATGGACTTGGAACAGTCTTTGCCCCTATCAGCTTTATGATATGCTCCTTGGGGTGATGTTAGCCAGCAATGTTTTGTTGTAAAATATTTCCCATTTCAGGCTCATGTTTTCACAACAATGCATTTCTGTCCCTATCAGCAATAGGAAGTTCATGAAGGAAAGACTGCCTAGGGAAACTCATACTTGTACAGCAATAAAAGGCAAGGCATGAGATCTTTTGCTTTAGTTACTTGACCTATGAAAGATTAAGAAATCAAATATAAGTGATAGTAAAAAAAACCTGAAAAATGCAATACAAAGTAGAGGCACTCGGACTTGTGCTTTAATATCACATAAATACATAGTGTATCTGATATAAGTATGCAGTCTGAAAAGTTCAGATCTTCCATGGATGTGCCTTAAGTGTTTTCAGGGAGAAATATTCAGAGCAAGGCCCTTCACAGTAGACCCTTAAATAAGTCCTGTTGTATATAGCAAGCAATTTACATGAGGAAGTTATTTTGCTGACCTGGAGAGCCAGGAAAGAGTGGCTGTTTCCTCTAAATGGCATGTCCTATAAAGTAAATTATCTGAGCCACATTTGCAAAAGGATCTTAAGTGTCTGTGCAAGTATAAGGAATATTTTTGAATGCATCCAACATTGTTTGCACATAATTCAATTTTCTGTCTGAAAAATACAAATATGTATTTCTGTTTAGGAATAAGATTCTTGTCCATAAGCATTGCTTCTGTTGTTCAGAAGCATTGCCTCTTCACCATTCTGCATACATTGAACATGCTTTACTTGTGACAATGATTTAGCTCAAAGCAATATGCTGTTTGCTGTGCAAACAAACATCTTGATGAAATCCTCTAGTTGGTCATTTCTTTTCATTATTATTCACCTTTGGGTTTTGTTTTAATTTGGTCTAGTTCAAGCATTAAATTAGGGAAGATAACAGCAAACAAATTCTGTGACATGACATTCTGTTGGAGGTGCCTTCATTTTAAACCACTCAACGTTTACAAATATCCCACTCTCTTCCCTGCCAAACATAAAAAAGAGAGAGGAAAACATTCATATTTCAGGATGCACCACCAGATTGGGGTGAAAGCTATTTCCTCTACTAGCGTGCCTTGAATATTGTCTGTTTTGTGTGGAGGAGCCATGGTGGTGTGCTAGCAGGACGTGGCACATGATACTGAACCCTTTCTTAGGGTGTCATACAACTGCAGAGAGGTCTGATGGAAGATTGACTTCTCTCTGGAACATTCACAATACAAACTTAAGAACCAGACCTTGTATTTTTGGAAGCAGAGGAGAGTGTATGGGCTGCCTGATTAGAACCAGGGTTCAGTTCCCAGTGAATCATCCCTCAGTAACAGGCCAGGAATCTGTTAGGATAAGTTGCTTGACTGTTCCCAGTCCATCATGTTCCTTTGCAGTGTTCTTATCAGGATTTGGGTGACTTTGGCATGAAGGAAAGGAGAATGCTAAAGAATCAGCAATTTGAAGCCCAGAACATTTGGAAAGGAAAAGGCCTGGTGGGAAGTTTATTTGTTCTTGAGAGTAGGAGATGCAGCTGACCTGATACGGAGTTTCAGTGAAAAATCCTGAAAAACATTTTGAGGACTGAAAAGGATATGCACAGAATAACAATGAGTTCTTTGAGTTTGTGCTCATGGCTAGATCCTGCTAAGAACACTTTTTCTTGGGAGTTACTGGGCTCCCGACTCCTCCTCTCTCTCTAGCTTTCAGACCTGTAGACTTGTGCCACTGGAATATTTGTTGTTGTATGTGTATATTCTGAAGGGTGATATGAATTTTTCTGGGCACTTTAAGAGCTTCATTGGATGTATTTGTGTCTTAGAAAAATAGTATTAAGTTTGTGTGAAAGAGCTGGATTTTTTTATTTTTAATTGCAGAATTAAAATGTCTAGTTTTTTTGAAGAGTGGAATCTGAGTAATGCTATTTTGAGATGGTTTCCCTCAGAGAAAAGGAGGGACTGTGATAAAATAAGTTCAGTGATAGATGATGTTCAAGTGAGATGATTTAGTGCTCAGAAAGGCTTCATGTCTCCGCTGTATAGTCCCTTTGAAGACTTTGATTTATGCAGTTGTTTTTCACCTGGTTTTGTTTTGGGTGTGTGTGTGTCTCTGAATTATGTAACACGTGGTTTCCCTGTTGCTGTGAAATTGAGATATTTTTTTGTTCAATTGTGTGAAATGTTCAAGGGAATAAATTCCAAACAAACTCCAGGTTTCTGAGTTTTTCTTTGTCCTCCCCCTTGTCCCTCCACTGGTTCCAGGTGAGGGATGCTACTGGGGATACACAGTTGGGGGACAGTGGAATGAGTAGATCTAGCAAGCTCAAAACACAACAGCCATTTGGGGAGCTCCATGCCATGTGCCATGTGTCACTGCAAAGTTCTACTTTTCAGGCTCTTTCTGTGTTGTGGTGGTTTTTCTGAGTTTTGCTGTTAGGTTGTGGCTGGCTCGGAGTGCAGGGCACACAGACAGCACGACCTGCTGAGCACCTCCTTGCTGGATATCCTGCTGCCTTGGCAAAGCTGCCTTTGGCTAGATGTGCTCTCAGCATTGTGGCTTCACAGGCTTTGGTGTCTCTAGGAGGTGGTTTTGTGTGGCTTGCTGCAGGCCAGAGGTCTTTTCATGCTCTGTGAACGAGGCAGTCACAGCCATGGGGGAGCAGGGACACGTGGTGGGACAGGTAAGAGTCTTGGCAGGCTTGGGTTCCTCTGCTTGGTGTTGATCTGCTCTGCTGCTGGGATGTGTTGGTGTGATGAAAAGGCAGAAAATGAGTAAATACTAAGCTCTGTAGCCAAATCCTGCATCTCGTGCTCTAGCTGGACTGTTGTCTTTTCTGAGGAGAGCTGCCTTCCTCCAGAACCTCTTCTGTGACGTTCTCACCATGGCAAACAGACCTGGATCTCTAGGTAGCTCTGAGCTGCATCCTCCTGGTCTCAAAAATCCAATGAGTTACTTTACATTAGGGACTTGTTCTGTATTTTCCCCTCACTTCCTTCTCCTGCTTCCTGCTGCACCATCTACAGCTAAAAGCTTGTTATAGCAGATGATTTTTGAAAGTTCGCTTGTGAACTGTGAAGTAGTTACATTTAAATGGGAGGTCACAGAACTACAACCACAAATGAGTTGTATGTTAATTGTTGTATGTAAAATATCCTTCTTTGGAGGGAGGTAATTGCTGTATGCCTTTGAATCTGCCTGTAGTTTTTCATTACTGTGTTAAGCAGTGCCAGTGTTGAGGCTAAGATGGGCCTTCAGTTCTGAGGAGGAGCCATGAGCAGTCAGTGTCAAACTTCATGTGCTGGTGCATGAACCAGAAATGTCATTTTGATGTACCCCTCCCACAGCCTCCACTGTTCTGTGTCAGGAGAGCTGTTAACTCTGCAGCTGCATAATGCTCTCCAAAAATAAAATGTTTGCTTCATGAATTAAGAAGAAAAAAATAACAATCAAGTATGAAGGGAGGTGTATTTCTAGAGATAGCCGCCATCAGAGTAGAAATCAGACTTCCATGCTGTACCAATATAGGAAACCACATTTTCAGCTAAAACTTGGAGTAACCAAGTGTAGCAGTGGTAGGAGAGATAGCCCTCACCTCAATTCTCTTCTGAGTCTACACAGATACCTCACACTTTGTGTGCCTGTGGTTCTTCTCTAGTGTCATGACTTCTGTAACAAGGATGAAAAAATGTAAGAAGGTATTTGTAAAATAATGAGTGAATAAAAAAATTAATACAAATTAAAACAAGGGAGTTATAGTTTTACCTGCTTGTGATCAGCAGTGTAATTTATTCAGATATGTAGTTGGTGATGTATCTTAAAATGCAAGAAATAAGGGGAGAAAACCAAACTTAAAGAACAACCAAACAAAAACAAACAACCACCAAACAAAAAATCCCAAAACAAAACAACTCCCAAACAAAAAATAACAAAACAAAAAGCCACAAAACCAAAACAAATAGAAATTATCTCAAGGGAAGGAGCAGATAATCCAGAGTCAACATCAAAGCTATTCTCCTGCTTCTTTGATGTGTATTGATGGAGGAAGGTGAATTAGTTGCTGAGCTGACCCTGATGATGTGGAGTTGAGCTTGGGCTTTCCAAACAAAGCTGGGCAGATGTTCTTTAAGGATGAGGTGGCACTTCTGCACCCTCTTTAGTTGCTTACATCTTCTCTCAGAAATGTATGTTTAGTCTGACATTTCTCATGTTTGCTGTCATCCCAGAAGGCTGTGTTTGCTTTTTTAGGAAAATTTCATAATCTTTCTGCTGTTATAGACGTTTATCTGATGGCTTGAGGGTAGAAGTGTTTAAAAATAGGGATTTTTTTACCCAAGAGATGTTTTGAATACTTCCAGGCTGATGTGAAAACACATCAGAACTGATGTGTAAACTATTTTTAATCAGTAATAAGTCTTTTGGAAGCTTTCTTCCTGGAACTGTGTCAGATTTTTTAATATAACTATCTACATATATAATTAGAAGAATTGTAACAATGTAAAAGGGGTCACTGTTTGGCTCATAACTGGACAATCAGTCTTAAATATTAATTTCTAAGCTACTTAACAAAAATAAAGAGAATACTTAATTCAAAAAGTGGGAAACCTCATTAACCAAGGTCACGGTGATTCTAGAATCTAGTGTGGCTTTTTTTTTTTCCCTTTCTTTCTCCCTGCCAGTCCCTGGATGTGCCTCATCCCAGGTGCTTCTTTGAGGTACCATACCTTGAACAGCTTCCAGGACAACATTTATGCCTGCAAAGTAATGTTATTTTATCCTCTTCAGCCTTCCCACACCCAGCTTCTTTCAGAGAAAGGAAATGAGGCCAGGCAACAAATGATAGAGCTGATCAAAATACCAGGGAGAGCTCTGACCCTCCTGGGTGATACCAGCAGAATGGAGAATGATTGGTAACAGGTTACTGCCTTCCCAGTGCTCCTGAGTGATTATAAAATCCCTGCATAACTTATATTGCATCTCTAGTACTGGCAACCCATTTGGCCAGCAAAAAAGTGAATTCTGTACAAACATCAAGATTTTCCTGCCAGAAGAGATGGTAATAAGGAATATTGAGCTTAGCAGTGTTCCCTGGGGCTTGGATTAGGTGACCTAATACCTCCTTTCCCCTGGTTCTCTTCTCCACCCACCAGTGACAACACTGGCCACTTTCCAGGAGTCAAAAATAGCCACACTCCTTGCATTATTCTATACCTCTGCTGTAAGGAAGGCAACTTTTCTGATTGTTAAACCACATATTGAACTCCTAACCTTCATTTTATAATGCTGCTACTTCATGCATCTGCATTTGGGGAGGACTATTCCTCAAATATAACTTACACTGTGAGTTAAATGAATTTCTGTTTGTTTCCAAGACAGAAGTATAAATTACAGATGACCTTGATCTTAAACTGGTTAATTATATTCACTTCTGGTTGCTTCCACTAAAACCAGAGAAAGGTCAGACCAATGCAATTGCCAGCTGTTTCTAAGCTCAGCCTTATTGATGCAGTAAGCAACTGTTTTGTCAGTCTCTGTTTTGGGAATTCCAGGAGTCTATTTTAACCAAAATAATGGCGGGAGTGGGGCAAAACATTGCAACCCTCATTAGAGAAATGTGTGAGTTTCCCATTTCATTCAATAGTCAGTCCTGTTAATTTTCACTATTATGAGGAGAATGAGCTTCCATGTTTACAGAGATATCTGAGAATGGAGAACTTAAATCTGGCTGGACGTTGTGGAATGTGTGGAGGAGGAGTTACACCTTCATGTGTGTGTTTCTGGGCTGTCTGTTTCAGAATCCCTGGAGTATTTCAGCTGTCAGCTGTTCCTACACTCATTATAATGGTTTGGGGTGGGGGGAGCTTTCTGCTCTTCATTGCTTAGGGGACCAGTGGATATGAACATCTCACTGTTTTTCATTTCATGTGCTGCTGAATTCATGCTGTAAACCTTGTTGGCCAGCACTAGAAGGGGTTCTTTGATAACTCTACTGAGTACTTCTGCTTCAGAGGGTTTTTTGATTTAACACCTTTCTGTCTGCACAGCTTAATCTCCCCATCTCTCTGTTGAGGTCCCCAGTTTGCTGGGGACAGTTTCCACACTGATGGTGTGAGGATGGAGCCTGACATGGTAGCAGAGGTCTTGAGAATGTTGGTTGCTTGTCAGTTTAAGGACAGTTTTATTGATCAGGTCCAGCATAAGCCAGTTTGCATTTTCAATTCCCAAGAGCATTGGCTCAGTAGAACACATCTTCTAGAGAGATTAGTTACTGTTTACTGCTAGGATTGGTTCATGTGCATTACAGAAGAATTTCAGGAGGGCTCTCCTCAGGTTTGAGCACATTTTGAATGCTGTGCATGGACACTGGGTATCCTGCTTGTGAATAGGCTTTGTTTTTCTTATCATACTGTCCTCTTTGAATTCAGGCCTTTTATATTGAGCAGAATGTGTTATGGATCAAATGGGAAACATCAGAAAACTCCATACCTAATGGCTTTGTAGTGCAGCTGAGTAATTCAGGCTTCCCAAGGGCTTGGGAATACCCTAGGATAGTAAGAGCGAAAGTTGAGGCATTGTATCAAAATAAAATTGACATTTGATGACTGCTTGTCATGGTTTAACCCCAGCTGGTAACTAAGTACCACACAGCTGCAGGGAGCAGAATCAGAAAGAAAGTAAAACTTGTGGGTTGAGATAAGAACAGTTTGATAATTGAAACAAAGTAAAATATTATAATAACAACAAAACCAACAATAATGAGAGGACTAACACCAAATGAATGAAAATGTGAGGAATAACTCCAAAGAAGAACTGCTGCACACTTGAGTTTTTTCACCACCCAGTGACTGATTCCCAGCTAATCCCTGAGCAGCATCAGTCCCTCCTGGCCAACTCCCCCAGTTCATGTTCTGACATTCTATGGGTGGAACATGCCTTTGGCCATTTGGGGTCAGCTGCCCTGGCCACACTTCTCCCAGCCTTTTGTGCACCTGCTCACTGGCAGAGATGCTGCAAAGCCCTTGACTGGGAGTGAGCACTGCTTAGCCACAGCCAAAACATCAGCATGTCACCAATGTTACATCACACCAAACCCCAGGTACTAGGAACAAAATTAACTATCCCAGCCCAAAAACAGGGTATGTTAAGTATTTAAATTCAAATAAACTTGTCTGTTTGAGGAGGTGTTGCATTGCCCCTTTTGTCTTTGAGGATGCCCTTATCCAAATTCAGGGTTTCCTACCAGGAAATGTGCAGCTCTGCAGTTGGTGGTGTGAGGCTGTGTGAACAAGCACTGACAAGAATGCAGGAGGTCTGTTGGGCTCTTGCCAGGGGTTTCCTGGAAAAATTTTCTGAAAGAGAAGATAAATGTAAAACGACAGATGAATCCAGATTTAAAACTTTGAACTTCTTACTAACCCTTAAAAAAAATCCATTCCATTGAACAACTTTCTGCAGTCAGTTTAGAATTACCATGTACATGGTTTATGCATCCTGTTGCTGTGCAGTACAGAAATTGTTAACAGTGTCTAGATAATAATTTTTGAGAGGATTAAGGAAAGGATTTCAGAAGAAATCGGTTGTACTTATTTAAATGGAATGTGTTAATTGACTTACTGTTTGAATGTGTGCAGCATCTAACAATGAGCCTCAATACCAAGATTTCCTTTCTTATTGTGCACACAGTGCTGGGCACTTCCTTACATCAAAGAGTTTTTTTCCTTGACTTGAAGTGGAGAGTGCAGTGCTTGGTGTTGTGCATTGTGGATCCTGGTTTTGGCACTGCCACCAGACTGTTGTGAGATTGCTTTGCTGGTATTTAATCTCTGTGTCTGGACTTGTGCAGTGCCTCTACAGTGCTTACCAACTTCCAAAATAGGTTTGTTTTAGTGTGCTAGTGCTTGTAAAGCATTTTAAGGCCCTGGCATGAGAAGTGGAGTTGGAATACCAGCAGGCAGTTAATGGAACTGAAGTGGGTGAGGGTGAAACTTCTAGGAAAAACCCTGAAACTCAACGTGACATGAACACAGATGAGAAATGAGAAACTAAAAATACTGCTGCATCTCGTTTGCTGCCTGCTCTGTACCTCAGTGATAGTGTTTGCTGAATTGATAGCACACTTCAGAAACCTCACCCCAAGAGGTGTCTCTTAGAAATTAATTGCAAGGGAGTGTGAGGACTTGCAGCAGTTCAAACTCAGAGCTCACTTTTGAACTCCCCTGGGAAAGTTCCCATCTTCCTTTCCAGTACTTGGTCATAGGCAATGTGCTGCTGTTTCTGTAGGGTTTGTTTTATCTGACACAGTTCTCAAACAATTGTGTGGAGGTGGAAGTAATTGAAGTGTTTGAACAAGACAAGTGAAAACAAACAGGTACAGTCTTTCACATTACCACAAAACCACAAGCTTTGGGAAATCCACAGTGGAGATTTTCCTGAGTGTATTAATTCCTTCCCCCTTTTGGATGTGTTTCAAAGTAGACTCCTTTATTTGAACTTCCATAATTCCCCAAGGGCACAGCTAAATCTGTGCAAAATACTGGACAAGAGATGACATGTACCTTAGCCAGATATTAAGATAGCAAGGTAAGAAAAGCAAGTCTAGAGGTACAGCATGGTTATTGAAAAATAGCTTCTAGTAAAATAGACAGGTATTTTATTTTCCCTTTGGGAAGAATTCATTGTTCTCAGATTCCCAGTTCTCTCCTGCATCTTCAGCATGGAATTGTTGTGTCAAGGAGTAACCTTGGCAGGATTTCCTCGAGCCCATGGGAATAATGTTGAGATTTTACAGAACAAGGTGGTGCTGGAGGTGGATTGAGATAGGACCCTCTCTCAAGAGGAGCTTCTCAAGCCTTCCAGGAATTGCCAGAGTTGCTGGAGTAGGACACACTCAGGCAGGCAAGGAGCTGTTCTGTTGGGAATGTTATCTCTGATCAGACACTTATCATTTCAGGAGGCAAGCTCTGTCAGAGCTGAGATAAATAAAGGGCTCTGGCAGCTTTCAGCTAAGCAGCCTGTCCTATTAAGAAAAACAGCTCCCTTCAGATGATCTGTGTCATGTTCATGACCCACTGATTCTTCCCAAGCAAAGAGTCAGATCTTAAAATGTGTCCTATTTTGGAGGTTGTTTGTGGGTTTTTAGCTGATCAGTTGATTGTTCAAGGAGCTGCACTTAGCTTTGAGGTAGTTCTCCTCTCTGGGTGGTGTTGGATTACTTTATACAAAAACAATGGGACAGGACTGCTGGAAATCACTCCTTGAGCTTTTGTTCCAGCATCGGTCTCAGTACAAGGTGAGACACAAAAGGTGTTGAGAGCTCATGCCATATCAACAGCAGCCAAAATTCTCCTGATTACAAGGCCTTTTTAAAAACTTTCTAGCCAGTAGGATTATGTTAAAAGCTTACAAGTGTTTGCTGAAGCCAATCATTAGAGCTTTGTGTACTTTTTACTTCTAATAATGTTTGCTTGTTTTAGCAAACATGATTTCAGATGCAGTGACCAGGTGGAAGGTCAGGTACTGGCTGAGTGCACTCTGCAGCTGTCTCCTGCCAGCAAGCTACAAACCAGCCTGGGAAATACAGTGTATTGGTTGGAGAGAGGCAGCTTTCCCCTCCAGAGGAACTTCAGGTCCACAAGAACTGCACTGGAACAGACTTTGCCCATGCATTTAGCACCATATATCTGTGTGAGGGAGAAATGAGTGGGCAGCAAGCTTCAGAATTCCTCAGTCTTACTTATATTCTTATCATAGTATTATTTTGGGTTTTTTATTGTAGCATTAAATTAGTTGGTGTGAACTTTAGAATATAAAATGGGGAAATTGTCCATCATCTAGACACTTCAGTATCTCACACTTAATTTCATCTCTTGTATAAATTTTTGAATTCAGTGCTTTTCCTTCTGATAGTTGATGGCTTCATGGTGCAGAGGGTTGGCTATCAGTAGGATTTCTCTTGTTTCATGTTTGGTAACAGGTTGGCCAGTGGCTTTGCAGGCAGCCAGATTGTTTCTAAGAGATGCCATGCAGTTAACCAGACACCTCTTAGAAACAAAACCAGTATGTGAAGTAGACTAAATAGACTAAAGAATTTCTAGTGCAAATTCCTAGAAATCCCATGCTTAAAGTGGTAGTCAGTGAAGTTTCTGTATCATATTCTCTACTGCAGAGCTGGTTTTTTTTGGCAGAGTGAAGTGGAGGGATGTGACCACTTTTGCATCTCAAGTGTAGGGATACATAAATTAATAAGAGGAAATGCTGGGAATGCCCTTCCTACTTGGAGATTTTGAGGCATGGAGTGATTGTCAAGGTCACAGGATGTCTTGGCTTGAGATCTTTTTGCATTAAAGAAAAAAAATTCAGGAAAAATTTAAATAATTTATATTTAATTTAAAGAAAAAAATGTTTTTGCATTAAAGTTCAGGTTGATTTTCCATCTTTTAAGGTTTCTAACACAGTTGCATTGAGTCACTCCCACTTACAGTTTGTACTGTGATAGGATTTGTTTGATTATCTGTGTACCAGTTACACTGAGTCTTTGTGATGAGAAGGGCAGTGATGATTTGTGATTTCAAAAACTTACCTGAAGGATCATATGTGTTCATGAAATGCATATTAACAGATGGCAGCTTGATTTCCAGTCCTTTTCCACCTTACAGTGGTTGCTGCCAGTCTTTCTCCTCACATTAGATATTGGAGTATTGAAGCAGCCTTTAAAAATGAAATTTAAAATTAAAATTTTTAAAAATAAAGACCTGTACTCCATTTAATTTAATTATATGGCTATTGGTTTTTGTTTGTTTTTTTGTTTGGTTGGGGTTTTTTTCCTTTTTTTGTTTAGTTGGGTTTTTTTGTGTGTGTGTTTGGGGGTTTTTGGTTGTTCGTTGGTTTTCTGTTTGTTTTGTTTTCTTTGAGTTTTTTTGCTTTGAAAAGGCTGACAAAAAGCCCCCTTAGATGGTTAGAAAACAAAAGGAGTGAAATAATATCAGGTGGGTAAAAGTTCTTGTTCCTTGGTTTTCAGAATTCTTTTCCTTGTGAACTTTGCAGCTATGCCAGGGTTTGCATCAGAAGAAAGTTAAAAACAGCTGGTGGAAAGACAGTCACTGATGGCTCCATGTGTACAAAGAGTTCTGAGTAGTACAAAACCTCTTTTTTTTTAATCATTATTTTAATATATTCCTTGCTTGTTTTCCCTGACCTTAGTGTTACTGTGTTACTCAGAGTCCTATGATTTTTTTACTGTCAGCCAAAGTGGCAGAGCAAGATTTGAGGTCAGATCCCCTCTTACTGTAGGGTTGGGTAATGTAACATGGAGTGCAAAAATAGATTTGGCTGAGTTGGTATCACCATCAAGAGAGAGAATGAAATGAAATGTGAATGCCAGTGAAAAAGGCAGCTCAGTTCCACTAAACTTTGCAAATCAAAGCACAACAGAAGGCTTAGCAGCAGGAAATGGTGGAGACCACAGTGCCCTGGAAATGCAAGGCAGTGTTGCCACCTGACCAACCTCTTTTGTTTATACCATGGAGAAGCTCTGTGGTTCCAGCTAAAGGCATGGCAGCCACTTGGCCACATCATGGAAGGGTTAAATCATGCTAAGGAAGAGAGAAAACACTTCTGGCTGTTGTCTTTGAGGTTTTATCTTTGAGGAGGGGGATTGGAAATAGGTGCCAGCAATCATGTGTAATTTTGTGTGGAATATGAGGTGGTACTGAGTGAGTAACTGTCCTGAAAAAAACATCTGTTAGGATAAAGGTGAGAAGCTGTAAAGGATGAAGAGAGGAAACAAAAACTGTCTTGGTGGCTAAAATGTGTGAGGATAAAGTCAACGTTGCCAAAGCTCATGCTGGGTTAGATTTGCAAAGGAGAGCAAAGCAAGGAGCTCTGTCTCTAAAGCATGTGAGTAAAAGCAAGGTAAGGGAAAGCAGAATGTGTTCATAGTGGATGGAGCTGACTAAAATGCAGTTTTATGCTTTCAGTCAAATAGACATGAGAGCAAAAGAGTGTGCAGCAAGATTGGGAAATGAAGACACAATGAAACAAACAGTCTTTGTCTCAGAAGAGTGGGAGAAGTGTAAAATGAAATTGTGAGCTTTGTGGTAACAATTTGGGATTAAATCAAGCTGTCCTGGTGTGCTTTGACAGTCTCATTCAGGAAATACTATGAGATCACTGGGTAACAGAAGTATGTCCTGCAGATAAAAAACTAAAAAGAAACCCAAACAAATAAAAAACTTGGAAAAGTGATCTGAGCAAGTACAAATCAGTTAAACAGTGGGTGTAACAGCTTCTTTGAAGGAATAACTAAAACCTGCTAGTTGTGCAAGGGAAGTCCTTTGACCTCATGCAGGTAAGTGCTGTAAAATGTGCCATGGGTTCACCAGAGACTGTGCTGGACTGGCTTGACAGCTTTTATTGACAACTGATGCCTCCATGAGGGAAACTGTAGTGCATTTGAGCACTCAGGACTTGAGTAAAGCACAGGAATGCTGACACATGGAAATAATTATTGGAACTGGATAAAATGGGGGAGTAGTATATGAAGTGTGAGTAGCTAAGAAGTTGGCCTAAATCAGAGATGGGAGGTTTTATTAAAGGAGGAAATAATGGGGTTGGATGTCACCTACAGACTGTGCAGGGTCCCAAAAAGTGATCTGGGGACTGATCTTTGTAATACTGTCACTAAGGATACCAGCCAAAAAAAGAAAAAAAAAAAAAAACCACACCAAAAAAACCCACCAAACAAACAAGGAAAAAATGTGCTTATGAAATTCAGTGCTGAGCAACATTTCAAACCCTCATCAATGCAGAGGAGGACAGGCACATCATTCACTAAGAACTGCAAAATGTTGCCAACTGTAGGATTAAACTTGGCAACGTAACAGTGGAAAGTACCAGGTCAAGCATTAAGATGATGAGAATTTTGGCTGCCAACAAAGTACTTATCAGTTGAAAGCAAAGAAGGAGAAAGATCTAAACATCATAAAAGCCAGCAGTATTATGTGGCATGTAAAAGGGCAGGTGTGTTCTCAGCATGGATGAGATGAGAGATTTGTGGCAGGGTCGTGTGTTAGCTGATAAAGCCTCATCTGGAAAGCCACATTCACTTTTCATCACCCAGATTCTGGAAAGATTAATCCAAACTGGGACAGGTGCACAGCCCTAAGAGAGTTTATCTTCAGTGAGAAAAAGGCTTAGTTTGTTTAGCAAAGCAAAACAAAAGCATGGAAATATTGGGCTCTGTGAATAGCAAGCTGGGTAAGGGGTCAACAGTGGCATGGTATTGAAGGTAAAATATTACAATTTTTAAAAAAAGTGGATGAAGGCGGGATAGAATAAAATTCATTGAGTGCCACAGTGAATGATGCTTCTCAGTGCTTCTCAACAACTGTCTGGTTCACATATCCTTGCAGTTTTTGGGGATTTCTGGGATTTTTGTTTGCAAATCTCTCTCTGAGATTTGCCCCTGTGATTCATTTCATTACAAATTTGGATTGAAAAGTAAATTGATTCAAGTCTATTAAAAGTTTTTTCATCCCTTCCCTCATCTTGAAGTAGTAACAATATTACTCCTTAACTCTGTAGCTTTCCCTTGGCTGGTGCCAGTTTTAACCCCACAGCATTCCTGCTGTGTCAGATAATACACCCAGCCTGTGCCCAGGCCTTCCCCAGTACTTACCACATAGACGTCATTGCATCTCTGCTTTTTGCAGCTAAAATGCCCCTATTTCCTCTCTCAACTAGGACATTTAACATTCTTTTTAGCATCTATTAGCCAAAACCACTAAGATTCCCTTTTGCAGCCTGGCTTCCCAGTAGTGGCGCCCAGGACAATGACGTAAGGTATTCTCTCGCTTTATTTACCTCCCTCTGCCTCCTGCCCCTTTTCTCCCAATTGCTCAGTTTCCTTAAAAGAAAAGAAAAAAAAAGAGACTTTCTGACTGTTGCACTTGTTGTTTGTTGCCTGGCTTTGTTCTCAGGTGCCAGTGTGAACGGGCTGGAGGAGCCCAGCCTGGCCAAGCGGCTGCGGGGCACTCCGGAGCGCATCGAGCTGGAGAACTACCGCCTGTCGCTGCAGCGCGAGGAGGAGCTGGAGGAGGTCCCCGAGGAGACGCTGGCAGAGCACAACCTGAGCAGCGTGCTGGACAAAGGCACGGAGGAGGATGTGCCCAGCAGGTCAGCACACGCTGCCCAGCAGCTTTTTCCACACCCATCCCAGCAGGTTTTGCCTGCCTTTCTTTTTTCTGTAGCCGTCTGCCACGTTGCGCTTTCGAAAGTTCTTGAAACACGCAGGCATTTTGTCTTGTAGTTTCTGTTCTAAGTAGCTCAGAAGTAGCTATCAGATGTATCCTCTGTCCAGCTATGTCCACTCCATGGGTAGACTACAAAGACAGAAAGCTTGAAAAAAAAAAGAAAATGGGAAAAAAAAAAAAAGAAGTCTGACTACCTTCTCAGCAACAAAAAAAAAGTTTTGGCTCCTGCAACAAGTCAACCAAGGCCCTGATTTAATCATCTTCACTGTCTTGGTGCAGTGCTGCAGGGTTAGGAGCAGGCGGAGGAGATGGGGAGCTCTTTGTTCCCTCTGTGTCTTATGAAGGATGGGTTGGGCTTTGAGGGTTCACTGAGGTGGCTGATGGAAATAAGGCAGAGAGCTCATATTTTGCTGCACAGCTTCCCATCACGCACACACTGCAGAGAAAGTTTATGGGAAACAATATTCAAAGTACATTTTTTCAAAAGAGAGTTAATTTTAGTTTCAGTAAGATAAAAGATCAATTAAGCAATTAAACCCAGACTACACTGTAGTCTGAGATGTGGGAAACCTTTTATATGCCTTATTCCTTGCCTTGAAGTTGCAGTAACCCCCAGAGTGCCATCTCCAGTTTTGGTGTCATGTCCTGTGGCCTTTCAAGGGAGTGTTGTAGGACACCTGGTGCTGTAGGGGTCTCTATGGCAAAGGAAGAGATTCACTGCCACAGTTTAGGTTTCAGTTCCTCTCCTCAGCACTAAATCTGTGTACATACACCTTTTTCTGATGAGAAACTCAACTGCTTATGCAAATTCTATAGAGCAATTGATCTTTGATTTCTGCTTTGTAGAAAAAGAAAATTTCAGCTGTTGAATTAATTCCTACGGCACAGGGTTTCCATGCTGAAAGGAATGCTCACTATACCATGCCATCCCTCACTGCTGTCTTTCAGCTTGTCATTTCTCAGTATTCAAAGGTCAAACAAAAGCCAAGTGATAAACAAAAGCCGAAGAAGGTAAAGTGAGCTGTGTGGGGAAGAATTTGTGTCGTCACTCCTCCACGCGATAAGCCGGCTGGTGGAAGAGCAGCAGCTCATCCCTTGCAGCACCCATGGCAACAATCTGAGCAGCAATAAACCTTATTGACAGCACACCAAGCCCCCAGCATGCAGCACCTGTCAGCTTTATTCCCATACCAAAGGGTGGGGAAGTAAATCAGGCAGAAGGGGAACATCACTTTGTATCTCTTTGACAGTATCTGCATAAAGCCTTTGAAGTGTGCTCTGGTCTCCATGCACCATGCCTGTGGAAATATTCAGTATTTCACTTGTGAAAATCAGGCAGCATGTTAAAAATAACTATTGAGTTTATGCTGTGGAAAAGTGGCTTGTAATTTGAGCAAAATAATGTTATTTGTATGCAGACCAGTGAGGAGAATTTAGGAGCCTGTGGACAGGTGTAACAATCAGAGCATGAACAAAGTGTTTTCCTTATTAAGTTTGCTATCAAAAATAGGTTTTCAGACAAGTAGATGAATAAAATTATGTAAATATGATACTACAACTGTACAGATTGTATTTTTTAGACCTACATGAAGTATAAACTTCATTACTTTCAGCTTGTTAGTTTTCCCTTTCATTACCTATATAGAATGGGTTCTACCAAAGGCTGTTAGCCAGTGACAGTGGGCATAAGAAACCAGCAGAAATACTATTTTCATCAGATTATTTGCCCAAACTTTAATTATTCTCAGTTTTCTCCTTCATGAATTGGACCTTCTGAGATTTATAGGGCAAGCATCCAACAGTTGCTCTAATAAATGCAGCTTTGTTATGACAATAAAGGTAAAACAAAGCTAGAGCACCTTTTCACCCTGCAGAGAGGATCTGTGGGTGTGTTGTAGTTCTCATTCATTTTCCAGTGGCAAATGCAACCATCTTTCTCCTCAGTCCCTCTAGGTAGTCTGGCAAGTAAGAGTGAGTAGATTAAATATCATTGGATAAGTGGTTACATTTCCTGCCCCTGCTGCATATGCTGAGGAAATGTTAGAATTAAGCAGAGGTGACTTCTAAAAGGCACTAATGATTTATTGCTTTGCATGGTTTAGATTTTGCTGTGGAAATAATAATCTCATTAATGTAATTATCTTTGCACTGCTTCCTACAGTTTCTTGCCACCATGTACACTGTGTGCTTAATTGGATACGTATTTCTGTCTGTGATGCAGAAAAGTGAGGAATATTGGTGGTTTTTTCCCTCCATCTCTCTTTAGTTCACATGCTGTATCCTATGCCTGATGTGTTTGGTATTCTTTCTACTCCCAAAGACTTCTCTGGTTCACAGGAGCAAGTGCCAAAATCATCTTAGGGATCTCAGCAGTAGCTGCTGTATCAAAAGACATGGCCTGCATTCTGATACTGTGAAGAACTGATTTATCAAGAGCAATGTGATATGAAGAAAATAGTTTCTTTCTGTTGTATTCAATTGTCTTGAACTGTAATGACAAATGCTGCACAAATATTTGGACTGGGCTTCACAGGCACTTTTCTGCTGCCTCACCTTCTTTGAAAGAAGCAGGGCAAGGACCATGCTGCAGCCCACAGGTGATGCTGTCAGTAAAAGGCCTATGAAACATTGAGAGCTGAAAGTCAATGTTGTGTTTTAGGCTTATGTGTGTTGAAATGACTTGTTAATAATCTAAGGCTAATCAAGAAAACGCTGACTTTATAATCTTTAACATTATTATTTATTATTACCAATGTAATTTTTTTTTTCCTGAAACCTTGCAGCAGTTCAGAATCTGAGATGGAGGAGGAAGATGAGGAGGAAGATGATGAACTGCTGCTGCCTCAGCAGCCCCCTTCAGACTTGGGTGGTGTGCCATGGAAGGAGGCCGTGCGTATCCACGCCCTCCTGAAGGGAAAGAGTGAAGAAGAGATTGAGGCTGAGCAAAACCACGAGATTGAGTACAAATATGATGATGAGGAGGAGGAATATGAAGAGGAGGAAGATGAGGAGTCAAGTGAAGGTTAGCTTGGTTTGTCCTTTCTTTCCTCTAGCCAGCAGGGAAAAATGAGTATTTACCATGCAAGAAAGATTTGCCTTGGGAAACTTTACTTCTTCTTTCACTTCTTTGTTGGTCTGATTTTTGAGGGAGTTATTGTCAAGGAAAGCTCGTGGTGGTTCATTCTGGACACGGAAGGACTTTGCCCACAGGACAGTTCAGAGTACTGGTGCTAACACAATGTGCTTCCCATACACCATGCCAACATGTCAATTCACAGCCTTGTGCTGCTGTATTGGCTCATGGTTGGTTTTTATTATTATTTGGACTAGATTTGAATGTGTCCTTTGTTCTCTGACAGCAGGAGCTGGAAGCATTGTGGTTGCAGTGTTTTCAGTTTTAGAGTGCCTCACTAAGGGGTAGTGCCCTGTCACTGTCAGCATTCCACCAAGAAGGTGCTTGTAGCCCTCCCAGGTTAAAAGATGGCCTTGAGAAATAAGGGAGTTCAGGTAGTTCCCATTTTAGCTTTCTGTGGAAAAACTTAGGGAAAGACTTCTTCCCCTGTGTTTGTCTCAGTCATCAAAATGCAAAGTTTGTGCTCAGAATAGACATGTTTCCAGTGTTTCACCACCATGCCAAATTTCTCACTGCTCTTGTCTTTGTCTTTATACTCACATTTCCTTTTTGAGGAGACTTGTAGACTCCAAAGAGCTTTTTTGTAAAGGTCTTTGGCTGCCTACTGCAAGCAGAGGTCCAGGTTTTTGAGTCTTAGTGGCAGTGTCGTTGATGAGCTCAGCAGGCCCCTTGGCTGCTTTCTCAACATAGGAGCTGAATGTCCATGAGTGAAGTCTGTGGCAATCAGGACTTCTTTATAAGTGTGGTAACATGCATGTTGTGTGTTCAGTCTGCTGAGCAGTGGTGTTTTGGATGGCTGTTGTTTCATTGGAGCAGTTTTCCTGTCAGGCACCTTGAACGCAGCGGGAGTTCGGGGAGTGGCAGCATTTCCAGGCAGTCTCTCTCTCTGATCCTGTCCTCTCTCTTTCTCTCTTTCCCTCTCTCCATGGCTTGTGTGTGCACACGGGTGTCTGGTGTTAAATGTGGCTGTGTGCTTCCCTCTGCTGTAGAGGGGGAGTATAATCCTTGGGAGAGAGAGCTGCAGCAAGGCCTCTGGCTCCAACGTCTCTCAGACGAAGAGGACCCGGGTACACACAAAGGTACCCACACACATCTCCACTTCCACTTCCCACAGGAGCAGGGGAGGTATTAAAGAGCAGGTCCCACATGAACAGTCTCTGTGTTTTATTTAATTGTGTTACCAGCTCCCTCAAAACTGATTCAGTAGCTGTTTTTCATCTGGATCAAGTGCCATAAATCAGATCTGTCATTGCCACTGGTTTTAGGAAGGTGAAAAAGCTGCCAAGTACCTCAGGATTTCTAGAAAACCTGGACAATTTGCTGCTGTAATTTGCAGGAACAGTGACTTCCAGGTAATAAGGAGCATCAGATTTGTTCTATACATGCAGACTACTTGCACCTATGCATTATCTCAATCACATGGGACACATCAGAAGTATTTTATTTATATCAGTATCTGCCTTTAGACTGCTTGTGTCAGCAAATTTGCTTTTTTTGTTGTCCTCTGTGTGTGTCTGTCTGTGGGGAAGAGTCTGGAAGGGAACTAATCAAGCTACAGAAACCCCTCAAGATTCTTCAAACAGTTACATAATGGTCATAAAATTAATCAGACATTCAAATCTAACTGGTTGTGTCATTTTCCATGATGCATTCTCTTGCAGCTGATTTTTGATAGTTGGTTTTTTTTGTAATACTTGGTTACAAATAATAGCTTCTTAATTCCTTGTTCCATCACTGTGGTTCATTAGAGCCAGAATATAAAAGATGAAAATCCAAGTGCCTTCCTGCATGTAAGGGAGCATATGCAGTTGTCAAACTGCATATTTTACAGTTTATAGTTGTAACAACAGTAGCTTAGCTTCTGATTTTCTTTTTTTCTTCTGAGAGAAAAAAAATAGAAGAAGCATTATAATTTTTTTTGCCATTTAACTTTTCTGTGATAAGAATGAGGAGTATGAGTAAGGTGGCTGAAGAGCATACCTGAAGAAGTTCCCCCTATTGCAGATGCTGGGATGCTTCAGACCTGACTCTTGAGAAGTTGGTTTGCAGGTGGCTCCTTACTTTACTTACAATAAAGTGAAAATATTGAGCCAATAAAGAGAAAACATTGAGAATGCCCACAGCTTATAAAGTGCTGGTGGGTGCTACAGTGGAAACAGAGGAAAGTTACCATTCCAAATCTAAGTGCAATTAATGCTCAGCTTCCCGCAAAACTTTACAGGCAGTCCTGAGGGAAGGCTGTGCCAGGTGTTGTTTGAAATTTTCAAGCACTTAGACATTTAAAAAGTGTTAGGTTTGCCTCTAAGCCAAGCAGCAGCCCTTCATGTCTGGCTGTGCTTCTCATTATTTATTGGAAAAGGTGAAGGGGACAGGACAGGCCCAGGCCTCTGTCCAGAGGAGGAACTAAAGGGGTGTGTGTGTTACAGTGGTCTAAATCCCAGAGCAATCCACTTTAAAACGTGCAGATCATGTGGGACCTGCTCTTTCTGAGCCTTGCTGAGTGCCCCTCAGCCATTGCTGGCAAACCTAAACCTTTTAACAGAGAACTTTGTGTGGCGATGCAAGCGCTAACTCTGCTCACCCTGGGGCCTGCATGCGAGTGCTTCGGGACAGAGGGAGAGCAGCAGCAGGTCCTGTCCCTGCAGGATGGCCTCTGGTAGCCCAGTGGTTGTGCTCATGGATACAGAAAACTCTCTGGTGAGGCAGCAGAGACATAAAGCTGCAGAACACTTGGCTCCATTGTGAATCCTGCTCTGCATTTGAGTTTGTGCCTCTTGAGTTTCCCTTTAACGACAGTCTGCTGATCCTGTCCTTCCTGCAGTTCCTTCTGCCTGTTTCTTCCTAATGCCAAATCTCACACATAGTCATTCCTGAAATGGAACTCCCCAACACTTTGTCATGTCTGGGGAAAACACGGCTGGGAGAGAGGAGCTTGTTCAAATGAGACAGCAGGAAATAATGAGTGCAAGCTCTAAGTGCTGCTAATGGGTCTTGTTTCCTTCAAACACTAGAGCACCATATGAAAATCTAACTGCTTTGAGGTTCTAAACTGCTGAAACAGTGCTTTGCCCTACTCAGTGGTAATCCAGTTGTTGTGAAAATTGACTTCCTACTTTATAAAGTAAGTGGACATTTTCCTTTCAAGTTAAGACAGTTGCTTTTGAAGACCACTCCTGCAGACAGTGTACAGGTGAACACCTGTCCCCTGCAGAACCAGTCATTTTATTATGGATAGATGAAGCCTGAGTTACAGAACCAGAGCAGACAGCAATAGAGACAGGGTCTGTCAATTTGATACCTCAGAGTAAGTGCTCCCAAGGCAGGTGTTCTGCAGAAGTTAAACAAGCTCATCAATTGCTTTAGGTACCCATTGTTCTCTGACATTCCATAAGTAGCTGAGCTTTGTGTAGGCCGGTAATTGAGGAGTAATGCAGTTTCTCTTAAACAGAATAATTTGTGCGACAGGAATTCCCTTCTGGGGAGCTGTTATGTCACAACCAAAATGCTGTTATCCTTCAGAAAAAAAAAAATCTCCCTTTGAACAAGTCAGTACAAAAGAACCATGAGTAAACAAAGTGGTGTTTTAGGTGCTAAAATCAGCAGATGCCCATGTGTACGTACACACATAGACACGTGAAACTCTCAGATCCATCACATTATTTAATTCACAAAGTGTATACCCAGACTAGAAAGAAGTGCCTAACCCAATAGCAGGGAATGAAAAACCTTTTGTGCATCAATCAGATGGAGATTGCCCCTCACCTTTAACAGCAAGATGTCTTTGGCAGTAATCGTGACGAATAGGCTGAAGGAGCCGGGAATTTCTGCTAAATTGGTATTTACAAACCACGTGCTGTCGGACACCCAGACAACGTCTTTCATTTCAGCAAAGCTTCTTGCAATAGACATGATATCCAGTGATGTTTTTGGATATGGAATGCCTTTGGAATGGCATTACTGAGCTTTGTGGGAGGCGTGAGGAGCGCTGTGCCGGTGAACGCGTGCGCACACAACGCTGAGCTTTTTCTGTCTGTCTTGCCAACTGACCTTAGCCAATAATATTTTCTTTTCTTATTTCCTTTCCTATGGTGTGCTACCTTTCCTTTCCACTGTTCTCCCATCTTTTCCTCCCTGCCCTTCATAACCCTGCCCACAACCTGTTGTGCCATGCCCTCCTCCTGCTAGCTGGAAACCTTAGGCTGCAGCAGATTGTAAATCCTGTTGATCCTCTGGAGATCCTGGCAGATGTGCACTGGACACACATCCGTGAGAAAGAGGAGGAGGAAAAAATGGTCTCAGCCTCAAAGTCCTCCACCTCCAGAGGTAATCTCCCCCAAGCCCCACACCATCAGTTCTTGGATCACAGTTGCAGCTGTTTAACTCTGTTGCTTCTGCGCCCTTCAAGAGCAGTGACTTCAGCAGGGGCAGCAGTGATTGAAAGGAACTGCTTTCAAATTGCACTGAAATTACACTTGGTTAAACATTTTGCTTTTCAGGTCAGTGTCTGTTTAAAATTGCTGCTTTCTCAGCTCCATGCCTGTGTGACTTCTGACCTGTTTGTCTGCCTGCTTCGACTCCATAGCATTTTTCCTCACCACACATGATTTGGTAGTGCTGGCAATCAGCCCTCTGTAAGTGACTAGGGATGCTAACAGGAGTAGTCTCGTGGTTTTTGTGGCAGTGAGGATGCTACACTTCTTAGGGAGAGCTGAAGGTCTCTGTTGTGTAGCTACTAGAGCAAAGATTGAGCAGGGTCAGCTTCTGTATTGAGTGTTTTTCTCTGCTGCTTCTTTTCCAAGTATGTAACTGCATCTGGTATTAGCAGGGACTCATTCCCTGTCAAAGGACTTGCAGATCTCATCAGTGAGGGTTTAACTCCCTATGTTTAAGATTTGACAGTATATCTACCTCTAATGTGCAAGTTATCAGTTACTCAAGGGAAAACTTTGGAGGGAGAAGATGCCAATAGTCTAGATCTCATGTAAGCACCTTCCAGCAGTCCCTGCTGACCTTTTTCTGGGCTATGTTACAGCCTGTGTTAAGGTAAGTATGTCATAAGTGCTATATCTGTGGGCTTGAATAAAAGTTCACCATGCAGTTTGTGAGCAGTGATCTTCTCTCAGTCTGCAACCAGGGTGACAGAATTGTAGAGGGAGTTTATATCCTGTGAGAAGGGGTGACTTTCACAGCAAATGTGAAATTAGGTTGAAAAGATCAGAGCTCTACCTCATAATACCTGCTTCTCTTCTATTCCAGATAATTATCTTTTCCTTTCAGTTTCAGGTGTTTGGTATAGGGGCTTTTTTAATTCTGGTCTAGCTTGATACACTTATATTTGCAGTTTGTAGAATGCAGTGAGATTTTCTGGTGTGAAATCAGCTCCCTACAAATAAGAGATGAGTATTTTGTTCCCACTGCAGCCACAGAAATAGGCTGTGTTCAACTGTCTCTAACTTTCAGTATTGCTAGAGTGGTTGATTGATGTTTAAAAAGCACTAAGTAAAAATTGTTAAGCAGTTTCTTAAGTTTACAACAATTAAGGTTACTTGTGCTTCTGCTTAGGGCTCTGTGTCACTCTAGTTTCCAAATTTTTATTTTAATTGTATTTTATAATCCTTTTCTGTGGGGTACTATTACAGTTGCCAGCAACAGGTGATCTTTCCAAAATTGATATTATGATCTTTCAAAACTCCTTTGGGAAGGGAGTCAGTATTTCCTTTCTGTCCCCTGAAACTAGGCCCACCTGGGACTATCTTGATTTATAATTAGCTCTTCTATTGCTCTGTCACATGGCAGAGGTGTGTGCAGGTGTTATCAGCACTTTGGGTGTTTCAAAGGCTCTTTGTGGACACACTGTAAGTTTTCAACCTGAGTTCAAGGGACAGATTGTTCCTGGCTGAGGAGCTGGATTCTGTGATCAATGGGAGAGCCCGTTGCCAGCAGCAGTGGTGAGGTTTGATGTGACAGCCTGGGACAGTGCCACAGTTCCCAGAAATCCCTCTCATTCTGCTTTGGGAGCTCCTCTTCAGGTGCTGGGACACCTGGGACCCCTCTCTCACTGCTCAGCTCTTCCTTCTCTGTTTCCCCCCTCTGCAGAGCTCCAGGGGAGCACAGTAGCAGCAGCCTGCTGCTCAGATGAGGTGTTCTTCTCACTGTGCCACACCTATTCCCTCTAACATTACAGATCCCTGAGGAAGATCAGGCCCCTGGCGTTTGTGTGTTGGCTCCATTCAATTCTCAAGCCTGGAATTGGTTGTTTGAAATTTCATAGCTTTTATTCCTGTATGTGCTACTGAAAATTTTCCCTCTGTCACTCTTCTGTTTTAGACGCTGCCTGATGGTGTAATTTTGACTTCTTACAATTTATTGTTTTTTAAATTCAGCATCCGACCTTCCCTCCGTACGCCATGAGGCGGTACAGGCGTGGCTGGAGACGGTCCCTGGAGGTAGTTTGGTGATGTTCTATGTATTCCAATGCACAATAACCCTGCCCCTCTTCTTCTCCATGCCTTCAGCAGCTGAGCTGGTACTTTAACCCTGGAACTTACGGCCCTGTCGCTACTGCATGAGTGGAGGTGGAGGGGGGACGGGGAGCGTGCATGTCCGCCTGGCTCAGGCAGCCCCTGCTGCATGAACTCCACCCTCATGGTAACCCTCTGCAGGCAGGCAGGCCAAGGACAGCTCCTCCTGGCTGCAGGAGTGGAGCAGGGATCCAGCTGAGCGCTTCCACGGCCTTTGTAAGCTGGAGATGGGACCGGTTTTCCTTCCCCCAGTTAGGCTGAAAGAACGTGGGGCTTTCTTGCAGTTGAAAGCTTAAGTGGCAGAGAGTGCTTAAAGCCCTGGCACCTCTCTGTAGCAACTGCAAACTGTAGTTATGTGGTGAAGAAAACAGGAAAGAAGTCGAAGCTAAGATCTTTAGGAATAATGGTGGTGGTTGTGTCTCTTCTGACCTGGAATTCACATTATTGAGGAGAGCCTCAGGAATGCTGAAGGATGGTAGAGCTCAGCTGCTCTTTCTTGTGTGGTCCTCTAAGCTCTATTGCAAACCAATGAGCCTCAAGATTCTGGGATGACAGGGAGGCAGAGCACTGTGTAAAGCTGTGAAGGTGTCTAAATTAGTGGAGCAGTCTGTGCTGGGTAGTTGATCTACAGCTGAGTTGCTTTGGCACATCAGAATAGCCAGCTTGCCTTTTAAACGTTGCTTCTGCTGCTGCTTTGGCAAGCCAGCAGTGTTTCCAAGGTGTCTGCACACGATGCAGGCTGCTCTCAGCTGCCAGCTAATACCAACCAAGTGCTGATCCCAGTTTCTGGCTGCTGTAGTGTGTAACTTCTGAGTTCTTGTGTGACAGCTTCTGGCCTCTTGCTCCTTATCCTAACTGCATATGTGTATATGCACAGTATATGTACCCTATAACCAGGCACCTGCAAGCTTCCCTCAAGGGTCCCTCAGAATGGGATCCACCCCTGCACCAAGTTGTTACTTATCGATGCGTCTGTAATCTTCCACTGAGTTTTTTGTACCAACCTATTTAAAATCTGATTTTCTCCTCTTTCTCCAACACAACCTGTGTGTGTCACGTCCATTCATGGTTTCTGGATCTGAAGACCCACTCATATGTAGTGGATTCAGATATTCTTAACATCAGTCATGTTTTTTGCAAGTTTTGATTAAGGTTACTCACATTTGCTGTTACCATAAATCCATTCCATGACATTCTCATTTCCAAAATAACATAAGCTATTGCATACCTGAGCAACAATCTGACTGGGACATGGTTTGTTTTATTCAGTGGATTCATAAATGCTCCTGTGGGCAGTCCAGCCTTTGCCACATGATTCAGTTTTCCTGTGCTTGACACCAGTAAGGGTCTGGATTTGATAATCCTCTGATGTAGAGGAATAGGCCAGTACATTATCACACACGAGTGGAACTGCCTTTTCACAGTAGCTGACAGAAAATAACTTAATCCATACATTTGTCTGTCTGAATAATACTACAGAGTACAGAAAAAAGGAAAATCTCAGGTAGAAGGAAGAAGACAAACCACCTGCTGAAGGCTGTCTTTTGAAATAAGCAAAAACCTGTATCAAAGGAGAGGCTGCAAGACCTCAGTTTTAGGGAGGGTTAGTTTGTTTTCAAGATTTTCTTAATTAGCAATGCAATGATACGAGTAGTTTTAAGAGCCACTAGTCAATAAAAAGGATCAGGAACTGGAAGTGCTCACTTTTTTAATATTTAAATTATGTTTAATGGAAATGTTTAACAAAAAAAAAAAAGGCAGCAAACCATCCATTGCACAGGTTTTTTTAAAAAGTGTCATTTAATAATGAGATTTATACCAGACTTTGGTCTTGTTTCTCCTCCTGTAATTAAATCCTGTCAAAAGCAGTAGTGTTAGGTTGCATAGTTTTCAGAGTTAAAAATTCAAGAATCTCTTCTTTATTTTGACCCAGCAAATCAAATTGTCTCTAAATGAAAAACAAACAAACAAAACACCTTTGAATATGTAATTTAAATTACTTTAAAGTGTCTCAATTAATGATCTGTAACAGGAAAAAGGTTTTATAGGTGTCATTTTAATTATTTTAAAGTATCTCAGTTTGTGCACTAGTCACTTGTAGAGCATATGCATTTTCTTAGACATTATCAAAGACTGCTGTAGCTGCACAGAGTTAAACAGTTTCCAAGTGTAATAATGGTCAATCCCATACCTAGACTCTGTCTTTGACTTCCACCCTCAAAGCCAGTTTCAGTTTCAAGATGAACAGTCCTGGTTAATTGTGAGGTTTCAGTTTTTACCTGATGTACATATCCTATTAAGTGTTGGTAACTGTTCTGTTGTGGAAAAGAAAAACCCAAAATCTTCCTGGAAGAACAGTAACCTTTATTCTGGTTTGATGTCCTCCCAGTCCCCTTCTTGTTTAAATTTTCACAACACCTGTTGCTCAGAAAAGCCCTGACAGCTTTCACTGCAAGTGCCTTGGAGACTCCCCAGGGGCAGGAGTCTGGAAGTGTCACTGCACCATAGATGTCCCTCCAGGTGACACATTTCAGGATTTCTTCTTTTGACAGCAATTGATAAACATCTCCAGTATAAACTGTTGGTACAGTTCAATATAGAACTTTTTCACTGTGTAGTGTTTGTTTTGTTTTCTTTTTTTCCTCAATATTTGAATATATTCTAGCTCCATGTGAGGAGGATGGTGTGGAGGATGAGCTGGGCACAGAGCCTGCAGACACAGAAGGGCAGGCAGGTGAAGAGGGAGACACGGGTGCAGAGCTGGACGATGGTAGGGTACCACTGTGCAGCCTTTAAACCTCTTGTGTGAACACAGTCTGTTGGCAATGAACACTTTGCATGAGGCTCCTTAAACCTGGTCTTGTTTTTAGAGGTGTGGGACTTTGTTTCAAGTATTCAGGAGGGAGCCAGGAGTGAGGGGGAAAAAGAAAGAGAAGAACCTCAATGTCCTGGATTATGTAATGAATTTCTCATGTCCTCTCATGCTCACACGTGTCTTGTCTGTATTCAATACTGACCCTGATGCATAACAGGAATAGAATTATATTTGTGCAAGTTCCATAATTCTGTCAGAATCCTTCCCTTGCTATTGTAAAATTAACTGCATATGGCAGAAAACATGGAAAATTTTCCAGAGAACTGATAAGGCAGGACTTCAGTTACTGATTTAACTCTTTGTACTAACAGTCCAATCATTTACTACTTACATTTACTGCTTAAATGACTAATTACCACACCAAAAAAGGAGTGAACATTTAAGTCTGTAGGTTATGAAAGTGCTTAGCACCATGTGAATAGAAAGTGTTATGTCCTGATGGACTTGTGTCCAAGTTCTCCTGGTTTTTTCCACCCATGGTCAGACGACATCGCATCTGATGCAGAAGCGGAGTTTCGCTTGCGCCAGGGTGGCGTGGAAAGGCCAGAACTGAAAGTCTCTGAGGATGAAGAGGATGAAGAAGAAGCAGAAGATGCTTCTCACAGTGTGACAGAAGGTAATCACACTCAGTGCTTGGATGATGTTAATTGCATTTGAGATAGTCTGTACACTTATGGGATTTATGAGAAGGGTCCATCTCGCTACTCTCAGTGGCAAGCTCTGCACTTGCATTAACATTTTGACAAAAATGTTCTGAATCCATTAATTACAGCTTTGTAAAATGTGAGAACCCTTCTAACTGGTTGTTCTTGTAAAAGTTGTTACATTAAAAAACTTGTACCATTTTGGACATTTAAAAATTTTTGTTGTGTTCCAGATGTCCAATCTGAAATTTGTAAGAAGCCCGGGAATTTGTCACTACTTGCTGTGTGTAACATTTAAAAAAAAGATAGATAGAATATTAATGGTTTATGTATTTTTGGAACATTTTTCCTTTCCCTAGACCCATGCAAGCCATCCATCCCCATCCAGCCCTCTAGTGACAGTGTTCTTCCTCTGTCTCCAGCTGCTAGTCCCAAAGCAAAACAAGCAGAGGTAAGAAACAGAGTCTGACATTTTCTACTTAGCACCTGTAGTTCAGTAAAACAGTTTGCTAGATAAACTAATGAGGACTAACAGCAGGGGACTCTCCTTCTTTCCTGTCTCTAATATTTATATTGATCTTGAAATCTGATTTCATTTAGGCTTAAAATATAATGGATGCTATCTTTCTTTCCTGTCTTCAGAGTGTAGTGGCTCTATCACAGCCGCACAAGTTCCCATCACAAAGCCCCAGGCAGAATTATACAGGGTATTTTCATTTCAGTGGGCAGTTAACAACAGGTATACGTGGTAAATGTGTGGAGCCATGAGTAAGGTGTTTCTTGTTTAGCCTGGTCTGGCTGTCTTTTATGTGCCAAAACAGATTCTGTACAGTTGCAGTTGAAAATTACAGTAGTAAGCGAAGCAGTGCCTCTTTGTTCCAGAGCTCAGCATGGTTCAGCTTCAGGAAGTGAGGCGTGTCAGTGTTGTCAGCCCTGAAAGGCAGCTTGCAAGTGTGCTGCAGTGTGCAAGAGCTGGAAGTACACAACCCTTGAAATGTTCAATTCAGATTTTCCCCTCCAAATGTTTGGGTTTTGTTTGTTTTGGTTTTGGTGGAGTTTTGTTTGTTTGGTTTGGTTTTTGTTTGTTTTTTTAAGGAATTGCCAAAATACTGTCTTGGACAGTTTGGGCATAGGCCAGTTTACCTTTACAGTGGGCTAAGTCTGGTTTGCTGACAGCAATTGCTGACAACATTCACTTTCTATTAAAATAAAGTTGGTTTTTTTGATGGCCATCTAATGATTCTATCAGACACAGGCAGACTTTAGGACATTAAATTAGTATTTTGATACTTGGACAGTTTCCTTATTTCTGACTTTGTTAAAAGCAAAAAAAAAAGAAAGGAATCATATTCTTGTGTGCCCAGTGACTATTTATATTCCCCTTTTTCATTTTTCTGTAGGATGCAGAAGATCCCCTGGCTGAAGTTTGCCGTGCAATAAAATCCCCAGAGCCACGCTTTTTCCCTGAGCCTTTGTTACCTGAGGAAAGACCAAAGGATGAAATTCCCAAAGACAGGAAAGGGAGGAGCCCTTCAGTGCCACCATCTCCAGTGCTGTCCCAGCCAGTTGCATCACCAGAAGCCATTGCCCCCCCATCACTGGCAGAGTCTCAGCCAGGAGCACCAGCACTGGCCTCGTCCCCAGCACCTGCTCAAATGCCTATCTGTTCCCAGCCTTTGCCTTCTGCTGAAACATCCATTCCATCCCCAGTGGAGCCTCCAGTGTGTTTCCAGCCTGTCCCAGCCTTAACATCTACTCCTTTAGCCAAATTGGCCCTCAGGGGCCAGGATGGTGAGGTGGAAAAACTGGGGAGCCCTACTACTGCAGAAGAAGCGCTGAAACGGAGCAGCCTGGTGGAAGAGTTCTGGATGAAGAGTGCTGAAATCCGCAGGAGCCTGGGGCTCACCCCCGTGGACAGGAACAAACGCTCAGAGAGCAACTTCACTGTGTCTGCTCTGGAGGCAACTCCTGAGAAGACTTTCAACAGCAGGAATATTTCAGGGGAGGAAAGGATCCATCCTGTGAAACCCCAGCCTGCCCCAAGGAGACAGGGACTGTCCAGGTTAGAAAATGAGCAGATTTCTCTGCTCACTCCGAAGTCTCCGTCAGAAAAAGAGCTCAAGATTTCCAGTGAAGTACGGGGAGATGTATCCAGCAGCTCTGGGCTGGGCCTTCAGGAGAGCTCATCGAACATGAGAACCATGGCTAGCCAGAGCTTCAACACTTCTGACTCCACCATGCTGACTCCTCCGTCGAGCCCGCCCCCGCCGCCTCCTCAGAACGAGGAGCCCGCCACGCTGCGGAGGAGGAGGTACCAGGCCCTGTGGCAGAATGAGGTGGAAGCCAGGTCCCCTCCAACACCAGCATCAACACCTCCTGCCCCCCGCCACCAGGAGCCAGCCCCTCCTGCCAAGGAGTCCCCCCCAGCCAGGAGGGAGGACGTGAGGAAATCGTTCGCCGAGAGCGTGGATGAAATTCCCTTCGCTGACGATGTGGAGGACACGTACGACGACAGGACTGAGGACTCAAGCCTTCACGAGAAGTTCTTCACACCTCCCACCAGCAGGCCGAGGCCAGAGAAACCACACCTCTTGCCCTTGGTCAAAGAAAATGGTGGTCCACCCTCAATGGAAGGAGGGGTTCACCAGAAGAAGAGAGTGTTCCCTGATATTTCTGTGGAGGCCAAGGAGCTCGCTGAAGAAAGAATGAGAGCCAGAGAGAAGTCTGTCAAGAGCCCGGCACTTCGTGATGCCATGGCTAAACAGTTGTGTAAGATGAAAGATATGGAGATGGCTGCTGCTACTGTTGTTGGGGCCTCAAGGGCACGAAAAGCATCTTCCATGCCCTTGAAGACCAAAGAGTTGTTTTATGAATCTCCAAAGCATTTGGCCATGAGGTTAGCAGAGGGATCCGTACGAAAACATAATTCTGCTACTGAGAAGTACTCCACTCCTCCTGCTGATATGGCTGGACCTGAAGGGTCTGTCAGCTCTTCAGAAGGCTCCAGTGGGAAGAGTAAGAAAAGAAGTTCCCTCTTCTCCCCTCGTAAGAACAAAAAGGAGAAGAAATCCAAAAATGATAGCAGACTTTCAGACAAATCTAGTGGTGGGACAGAGGAAGCAACAAAGCCTAGGTCGTTATGGAAATCTGTTTTCTCTGGCTATAAGAAAGACAAGAAGAAAAAGGCTGATGAGAAATCCTGCCCAAGTACTCCCTCAAGTAATGCCACCGTGGATTCTGGCAAGCACAAACCCTCTGCATTGATTACAGCTGCAGGTATAACAGATCAGTGCCTCTGCACTTTGCATTTTTCCTACTTCTCTGGGGTATCCTTGACAGCAGTTTTGGTTTGCTTTGTCATTCAGCTGCTGTGCTGAATGCTGCTGCTCCCCAGTGGCAGATGGGCAGAGCGGGGTGAGTGCTAGGGACTAGATTTGTGTGTCTGCATATTGACAGAACCCACTGGAAAAAAATGGAACCCTAACTAAAAGCTTAACTCTCAATATGTACAAGGCACATCTGTTTCTTAGAATTGAGAAATAAGCATTATTTGTTGGAATTTGGGACATTTTATCCCTACTTTAAATCTGATCTTCATCTTTTCTTTGGCTGATCTCTTTCTTTCCACCTGGCTCCATGGAAGCTGAAGTCTGCAGAGATGCTGTTATTCCTGCTCTCAGTAATCTGCTGGCTGCCTGCTGATCTCTGAAGGAGGGATTTGGCAGTCCCGTAAATCTTTCAGGTGCCCACCAGTTGCAGGCAGAAATGTTTCATGGCAGCTTGGGATACAGTGAAGAAGTTACCCATAAATGCAATTGAAATTAAACATGTTACGTTCCTCTTTGGCATTGTACAGACAGCCAAAGCAGAGCCAGCTGCTGTCATTCCAAGTGCTGTGCCTATCCTAAGAGCATTGATAAAGCACAAAAAGGGAACCTTGACCATTATTTCTAGCAGCATTTGAAGAAAGTGATGCTCTCTTAGAGCAGCTCAAACTCATGCTGGTCATTCTGTGGAGCAGGGCTTCTTTGATCCCTCCCGGGCAAAACAACTGACACTGACATAAAAGGACTGAGTATTTTTGGTGCTCAATCAAACAACCTACAAGTGAGCTCTGAAGAGTTTACAGGAATGATTGTTACCACTTCTCTAACTTCCCTTTTTATCCCCAACTTCACAGACTTACAGCTCCGTCAACAGCTGAGTTTCTCAGAGGACTCGGACCTCTCCAGTGATGATATCCTGGAACGCTCCTCCCAGAAATCCAAACGAGAGGTACGTGGGTGGGAAAGGCATTTCAGGTGGAGCTAGCACCATTCAGATCACAGACTCAGAGAATCACATCAGAAACTTAGATGATTCATGTTGTTTTTACTCTTTTTCCCATGGAGCAGGTTTTCCTGTCGGTCGGCTGACTGTCCTATCTAAAATAAGATGGTTTCACTTGTTTTCATGATTACAAGCTACTCTCCACTGTTATTATAAGAAAGATTCATTGCCTCAGTGTCCCATTACTTTACTGGGCACTAAAAGGAGAAGGACTGGTCTGTAGTCTCCTGGATATTCCTTTCCCCCCTTTTTTAAAAGGGGATTTTGTTTCCCCTTTTCTAGTCAGTGGGAACTCCACCAGACTGCCACAGCTTCTCCAGTATGATGGATATGAAAGGGCTTAGGCCCTTTCTCTGCCAATACCCTCAAAACTTGTGCACCTGTAGGTGCCTTAGGTGTTCTCAAATGTGACTTTCTCCTACATGAGCAGTTCTTCATTCTCCCAACCCCTTCTGTGACTGGGGTGGTTGACTGGAGCTGCTTGCTGGTGAAATCAAGGCAAATTAGAATTCCTCAGCCTTTTCCATATCCTGGGTAACCAGGTTTCCAGTTTCCTTCTGGAGAGGGCCCATGTTTTCCCTTTATCACTGACATACCTACAGAAGCTTTCCTTGTTGCCATTGATGTCCCTGGGCAGATTTAGTTCTGTCAAGGCCTTGGCTCTCCTAACCTGATCCCTGGCTGCTTGGAGAATTTCTCTGTATTCCTCTCAGGCTACCTGTCCTTGCTTCTACCCTCTGTAGACTTCTTTTTCCTGTTTAAGTTTGTCCAGGAGACCCTTGTTTCACCCCCACAGACCTCCCAGCATTTTTACCTGACCTCCTCTTTGTTAGGCTGCATTGCTTCTGAGGTTGGAGGAGGCAATCCTTGAATGTTAACCAGCTTTCTTGGGCCCCTCCTCTCTCCCAGCCTTTATCCCATGGCACTCTAGTAAGCAGATCCATGAAGAAACCAAAGTCTGCTCTCCTGAAGTCCAGGGTAGGGAGCTTGCTGTGCACCCTCCCTGCTGGCCTAAGGATCTAGTGTAAGGATTTGGTTTAATTGCACACATTTATATGTGTAAAATGTATGGTGAAAGGAAAGTTTCGAAGCTAGTTGTTTTTAAACTATTTGGTTCAATTTTAGAATGTCACTATTAATGCAAAAACAAAAGGGAATAATTTAAAGAACTGTTTGATCATAGTAATGAAGAGTCCTGCTTTCACTCCTCAGAGTCTCTAAGATCTGCCAGACAGAATTGGCAAGGTTTGGAGGAATACATAGAGATGTTATTGACCCCACAGAACACTAAGGCTCTTCTGGTACACCAAAATGAAAACTGTGTTCCCACTGTTCTGTCCTGGTACACATGTTAAAAAGCTCAAGAAGAAAAGAGCCTCTGGGAGGGAAATGTCACAGGCACAGTGGCCTGTGCCTCCTGTCTCAAACCTGGCACAAACCAGTCTCAGGTGCCAACTGATCCTTGGCTGAGATGGCAAAGGTGTGGAAGTACTGCAAATTTAAGTGTCATATGAAATGCTTTCTAAGTGTATATAGTAGAATGAACTAGAATAGCTAATGAATGAATTTAAGGCTGGTGGAAGAAATTGATGAACTAAATAGGAATTTTCTATATTTACTTGTCTCTCTTTTAATCTCTTTCCCTAGTTGGTCTAGATCTCACCTGAGAGGAAGATTATTTTGTTTTTATTTTATTCCCTTTTTTTCTCTCCCCCTTCCATTCCTCTTTGCATGCCCTCAAGGTGTTTCATGAGAAATTCTGCATTTTCCAAGAGATGCAGAAGAATGAGGTACCTGGGGCCAGCAGAGGACAGATACCCAATTCCTGGGGTTCAGATAAGAGTTACAGAGTTTTTGGTCTGCCTTGATGGTCATTTTTTTCTATGCTTAGATTTAAAATGGCTTTTGCAGAAAGAAAATCATATCTCTTAAGCACAGGAGATGACAGGTGACAGTGGCAGATGCCTGGAATCCTCATACTGAAAATATCTCACAAGCTCTGCCAAGGGTGTGGTGATAGTGTCTCATTTGCACTCATTTGCTGTTGCTGAAGTTATATTAAGAATTTATTTACTCAGCATCTGCCTGTTTTCTTAAGAATACTTTTGAGAATATATTTATTTAGAGGATATGGATCTGAAAACTTGACTTACCTCATTTTGTTGCATCCTATCCAAGGATGTAGAATATACATGCCTGGAATGCCTTGCTGTCAAAAGAAATGTAACCAAGAGTCTGACCAAGCTGGGTTTGTACTGGTGTGGGGTGGGAGTTGTATTTTTTGAATTATAACCTGCCTGCTATTTTTATATGGGTAAGAGCTGACTTACTGTGTGCTACTTAACTTTTATGTGAACCCCTTCTCCAAACTGAAATCCTGTTTGTGCTGCTTTTTTGGTAACGTAGTGAGCTTGCTTCCCAGACAGCCTGCTCTGTTTAGCCTGTTCTTTGTGATCAGCAGTGAATTAATTCAGTGTTGTTTAACGTGGTGTCTTTCAAGGGAAGCACCCTGTGAAGAATTCCTGATGTGAACACCCCGTGGGTGTTGTGTCTGTAGGTGTATTGTCACCATGTGTGTGTTTGTCGTTGTTCCTGTCACTTGTGGTGTTGTGCTCAGGTGTTCACCACCACAGGCAGCTTGCTTTTTCCTGGAGCCTGCAAACATGCTGGTGTTGTTCTCTGGCTTCTCATTTGTGACTGGTTTTAGTTAATTGAATGTGAGAGTGCAAAATGCTGTCTGTTTGCCCAGAGTGGCACAATGCCTTCTGGACTTGATGACATGAAGGGAAATTTACCTCTCTTCTTAGCAAATAAAGCTAAAGTGCTTTACTTGCTTTATATTTGGGTACAGGGTAGCATACAATGTCCTTGGCTAGAATAAGTAGTGATTTCCCCCTCCTTTTGCTGCTCCTTTCTCCCTGCAATTTCAGCTCCTCAAGATCTTTGGAGTCTCTCCTTTTAGACAGGAAGTTCCATTACTGCAGGACACATCACCCACTCTGAGCCCATCTGGTGTTTCTTAGTCCATGAAGCAGTGAATAAGATTTATGATGTTGGTTAAATAAAAATTGTAATTTCTATGAAACAGAGATAATTTAAAACTATGGAATAAACACAACTCCTAGGAGAGACTGTAAATTGGCAGGTAAATGGAGAGTTGTGTGACAGAGCAATACATGCTTGGCCAAGCCAGTTCAAACCAAATATGTTCCAGAAATAAGCCATTATTCTGAATCTTAAGCCAGAATTTCATACTCATACAGGTAGACAAAGGCCAAAGAATTCCTCTAGAAAAAGCTTGATCTTCAAGGAGGCTGCCAAAACTAATTGTGTTCAGTGCTAGAAACTCGATTTTGTGGCCAGAAGTTCCATTGTGCTTCATCAGTCTGGGTCACGTTCAGCATTTGCACAATTTCGTTTCGTGTAAAAACCACTTTGTTTTATTACTGTGCATCTGTTTTCAATGTTGAACTGATTTTGCTTCATCTTGTGCGTTTTTTTTTTATTTTTCTCCCTTTACCATTGCCCCTTTAAAGTCGATCTATGTACCACACGCCTTGGCATTCAAGAGATCATACTCGTCAAAGGTAGTGTCTCCATTCCCACTAGCTGGCCATTGTTGCATTGCATGTCCCCCTGTGCATTAACCCATTGAATCCATAGCTCCCCACCACATGTGCACTAACACCAACACTCACTGTGCATGCCTGAGATGTTAGCAGACATGGGCAGCAAATTCTTTGTAGAGGATGTCTCCCAAAAATGCACTAAGCTCCGAAATGTCTGGTTGGAATGCATGCGTTTATCAGTGCACCACTGGGCAGTGATGTGGATGATCTGTGAGCTTCAGAGCAAATTGGTTTTCAAGGCACTTAGATGTGTTTGCATATTTTTCTTTTTGAGTACTTCGAATGTGAGTTCAAATGAATCGTCACACTTCAGTCAGCAGCTTTCAGAATTGTTGAAGTTGGCTGAAATCTTAGTGAAATTCTGTATCAAGCTAAAGTCAAGGCAGAAGTTGCTGCTTTCTGAAATTCTTATTGTCTTGTCTTTGCAGTCAGAACAGTGTTACACAGGATAGAAAGGTCATGTGCTGTGTCACTTTACTTTCTAATTTGAGTACCATTGTGGATTTGTGTTTTAAAAACAGAGTAAAGTGTGAGCTTTTTGAAGCTTTACCGGTGGTGCTTGCCAGTGACCTACCTGAGGGATTTTTAATTGAGCTGTGATCCTGCCTTAAACTGTGTTCACTGGGAGCCATCAGCAGAGGTAGACTGACCAATGTGACAGTACAATAACTACATCAAGCTAATTTCAGGGTGGTCTGACATAGCATTCTGTTCTTGAAGCTGACTGTCCATGGAGGAGATATCTTTCCAGAAGTGGAGGACACATGTTTACAGCAGTCCCTTAAAGCTTACATACATGTACCTGAGAAAAGAGGCTTTTTCTTCACTGTAGTTTACTTAGTGCAGTTGTCAAACTTTTTTGACACTCTCAAAACTCTTTGAGAGAAAGCTTTCTAGGCTACAATATATCCAACTAGTGTATCTGGTAAGATACTAAACTAAATTTCAGTAATGTTAGACATATTCTTAAACTATTTTCACTGATAGAAGAGAAGAGGAAATACTCTTCTATTTCCATAAACATAGCTTTTCCCCTTTTGGATGGCTTTGGTGTTGCAATATTCTACATTAGTCTGTAGTAATTTCTTGGCTTACACTGCTGTAACTGTTCATGTAGACAAGCCTTTCCCCTCTTGTAAAATGAAATCAAGGGGATCCCTATCAAGATGAACCCCTCTATATTGTACTTACTGATTTATCTAAATCCATTTGGCTAAATTTACTGAGAAATGAAAATTAGTGAGAATAAAAACTGCTTTGATCTTTGGGAAGAGGTTTCATATAGCAGTGGAAGGCAGGGGTGGTATGTCATATAAAATCACAGCTTTGCAGCTGGCTTAAATGCTTCTTCACTCCTGATTTGATCCTGAAATCACTGCACTGTGAACACCTTTGCCTACAGAAGCTTGACTTTTGACACAGCCATGGCAAAGACAGAACACCTCCCTTCTGAGATATTTTGGAAGAGAAAACGGTCATCCCTGCCCCCATATCTCTGAGCATGTGAATAAGATCTGCTGCTGTTTTTCCTTCCTTCAGAGGGCCTACACCGAGGAGGAGCTGAACGCCAAGCTGACGCGGCGAGTGCAGAAAGCTGCCCGCAGACAAGCCAAGCAAGAGGAGCTAAAGAGGTTGCACAGAGCTCAGGTAGTGTCTCACAAGCCTCTTGTCATGGCCCACAGATAACTGTGTGTGAAAGCACCCTGACATTCCTGTGAGTGTATCAGAACAGAATCCTCTTTCTACGTGAGTGCTCCTGCTCCCTCTTTCAAATTCCGTGTCACGCTGCAGAGATTCACTTCTCTGCAGTGAAGGATGGCTGACACCTATCTTGAGAGTTTCACAGTGAGAAAAATCATGCCCATAACACCTTTCTGGCTGGACATGGATGAACCATCATGCACTGAATGGAACAGTGATGCTCAGATAATGCCTGATGGAGTTGCACCTGTCATTGCTTTGCTAGGTTATGCTGGTGGGTGATGTGTTATCAAATTCACCTTTAATTACCAAAGAGCCTGCTGGAAAACTGTTAACATCATCTACAGATGATGGGATTTGTCAAAAACTCAAGGCAGGGGCTCAGCTGACTGAGCAGCATCACCTTTATTGTGTTCAGGAAGGTGATAGGAGTTATAGCCAATAAATGAATATCAAGGTGTT
This sequence comes from Phainopepla nitens, assembly GCA_013400175.1. Classification (NCBI taxonomy): domain Eukaryota; kingdom Metazoa; phylum Chordata; class Aves; order Passeriformes; family Bombycillidae; genus Phainopepla; species Phainopepla nitens. The sequence continues at coordinate 41,666 of VXBQ01005401.1, read as the reverse complement.
TGCAAATTTGAGAGTTAAGGTACAACAGGATGGGAGAGGATGCTGTCACCAGAAGCTGTGATGCTTGCTGTTGAAGCAGGATGTTGTTGAATACAAATCCTTTCTTTGAGAAGGCAAATCTGACTGAAGTGTCTTAGGGCTGGATGTGTGCTGCAGACAGAGCAAGAGAATTGCTTTGGTGAGGTTCTGCTCCCTTCCTCTCTGAACAGATTATCCAGCGCCAGTTGGAGCAGGTGGAAGAGAAGCAGAGGCAACTCGAGGAGAGAGGAGTTGCTGTGGAGAAGGCCCTTCGAGGAGAAGCAGGTATCTATCACAACCTGGTTTGGTTTTCCACGTTTTCTTAGCAAGTGCTTGTGCAGTAATCCATAGCTGATGGATTTTAGAGGCAGTTGGACCATGATAGCCTAGAGACTGAGCCCAGTGTGAATCCACTCTCCCTTTTCTACTATCTTTTTGAAGCCTTGTTTTTCCTATGTTTCTTCTAATTCTGGGACTTCCCTACTGGCAGAGACTTAGTTCATTTTCCTTTGCCTGAGGTGTAGGAGGTAATTCTCCAGCTGCTACTAATGGCTGTTTCTGCATATTACTGGATCCTACAGCTAGAAAATTGCAGGGGTTTCCCAGCTGCCATTCACACAAAGTTGTCCCAGCAAGACAACCCTGTTTGTATGTTAAGGAAATAATTGTGAAGCTGTGTGTGCTTTCTCTATTGTGTTGGATTATCAAGGTAGTGTCCTTACAAGGGACCATCACAGAACATCTTCCTCACTGCACAGCCCAGCACACTGGCTACTTCTGACAAAGTTGTGCAGAGCAGAAATGCACACGTGTACTGAAAGGTATCCATGTCAAGCTGTTAAAACAAATGTTGTGTTTACTTGAAATTAAATTCAATGAGTATCATCTGATCTGGCAAGCATATGAGTGGAGGAGTACCTGGTTCAGATAATGCTGATGGTAGTATAATGATTTTGGAAAAAAATCAAAAAATCCTCAATTTGCAAGGAGTCAAATATCCAACAGGCAAATGCAGTGTGTGTATACCTGACAAGGCCAGGATTGTGCACCTGGTCACAAGGGTCAGAGTTCAGAAATGGCAACAGTGGAACAGATGTTTGGAAAAATGTTTGCTTGCTGCTTGAAGAGCCACATCTGTGCCTCTGAAGATGGAGCTTGGTTAAGCAGTGAGAAAAAGAGGAAAAGTCTGTTGTGGCTTCCTTCCAGTTACTGCTCAGCCAGAATTAGGGATGTCTGGTGATCCACAAGGGTGTGCCAGAGGAGCAGGACTGAGTGCTCACCAAAGGAAACAGGTACTGCAAGTGTGAAGAACAGTCTTGAGGACTTCAATATGTTTATGATCAGGCTGTCTTTATTCATTTGTGGGATCAAAAAAATAGGCTTGTGCAAACACCTGTCTTTGCAGAGCTGCCTCCTTCCTTATGCTGTGTGTTCTGTGTAGCCCCACTCTGTTCTGCCTGCCAGTTACTAAACCCACCTCCATTGTTTCTCATGATTCTTTTAATTTTGCTTCTTTTCATCTGGAAGTTCAGATAATCTTGGTTATTGAGCTGCTGAATGACTTTCATGTAAGACATGCCAGCACAAGTGGGAAATCTTAGCAGTTGAGAGAATACTATTCATGATAGAGTTTGCTCACTGAAGAATCACAGCATGCCTAAAACACGTTCAGAGAGGACAGAATGTGACCAAGAGTAAGAATTACAATTTATATGGGAGACTGCAAAATTTGGATAAAGAGCTTCTCACTCCCAGCTCTCCCAAATGGAATCAGTCTTAGATGAGCTTATGTATTTGTGAATTTTCTGAAAGAACTGTGGAACTGTGAGTCCTCTTTGCTAAAGGGATCTCTTTTCTTCAGGAAGTCTCTAGGGTATGCTTTGCCCTTGCAAAATATTTCTATGGACAGGTCATGTGTTATGTTTGCAGAAGCTTAACTCTGACATAAAGCATTCACCATCCTAAATTCTTCCCCTTATTTCAGGGGATTAGCCAGAAACACATTCTGTTGGGGTGGGGAAAAAAAAGCATGTTCTAATCTGTGTTGTCTGAAACAAGATTATAAATCAATTCCATGCTTCACCTCTCTAGGTCCTCTTGCATGGCCACAGAACCATTTAGGTTGGAAAAGACCTTTGAGATCATGAGTCCAACAATTAACCCAACAGTGCCAAGCCCACAGTTAAACCACATCCCTAAAATGCCACATCCACACGTGTTTTAAATACTTCAAGGGTGGGGACTCCACCACTGCCCTGGGCAACTTGTTCCAGGGCTTGCCAAACCTTTCCATGAAGAAATGTTTCCTAATATCCAATCTAAACCTGCCCTGGCACAACCTGAGGCCATTTCCTGTTGTTGTGTTACTTGGGAGAAGAGGCTGGCCCCCACGTGGCTACAAACTCCTTCCAGGAAGTTTTAGAGAGCATAGGGTTTCCCCTCAGCTTCTTCTTTTCCAGACAGTTTGCAATAAAAATAACTGAACTCCTTCTTTTGGAAATCTGTGATATCATAATTTCTGCCTGCAACATCCACTAATTACTCAAGAGGGAAGTATCATTTTTGTCATCTGCATTGTGACCTAACAGTGACCACTCCATTCAGCAAGGACTGTGTAAAGATGTGAGTCATACTTTTGTCTCTGAACAATCCCTCCCCTAATGAAACCGTGAAAACAAGAGTTGGAAAAGGGAAAAGCAGTGTGTAAAGTGGTGTTGCAGTCTAAAAAAAATTAAATAAATAAAATCTCTTTATAAGTTTGTACAAGGATATAAAATGGGGGAGCTTGGGAGTTATGTCTGCTGTGCACTTACTTTGTCCACAAAATAGAGAAGGATTGCAGTACAGCATCAAAATAATGGCTCTTCCATAGGCAGCAGCCAGTGTTAATTATTATTGTTCCAGGACAATGTATTGGACTCTGTAGTAACTGGGTTTTTCAGGTTCCTTCCCTTTAGGGAAAGAAAAAAATCACTTATTGATTAGCATTTAAATATGAAGTTTTAGGTAATGTTTCTAGTAGTTTCTTACTACTTAAAAGTCCACAGAGAAGAAACAGAGTTCTGTAACTTGCAATGGTTCTTTTCTATTATAGAAAAAAACAGACAAGACCATCTGAATTACTTCTCTGTGTAGTTTATCATCTTCTAGCATATTGCTTCTTAGTCATCTTTCCTGCTGTAAAGAATGGCAAATTTTTCTTTTGTAGAGGTCTTCCACTAACTTCAATTCCTCATCTCTCTCACATCTGGACTATTTTCCATTTTTAGAAAAAAGTATTTTTCAGTTAGACTGGTAAGAACAAAAACCAGTTCTATAGATAAAAATGTATTTACTTAGAATAATTTTGTTCCAACTTTCTATCCATTTTGTATCATCCTTAGTATGTTATTGGCAAGTAACTTATACTGAGAAGATTGTCAATAAATCCTTCACAGTGATGACTTGCTGTTTTCCTGAGAAGTTGCAGCTTTAGATCCTAGCAATAGATACAGGCAGCTCAATATTCTTTCCAGGAATTCCAGTCATTATCTGCTATTTGTCAAGGTGGAATATTTATAGGGTGATGTTTGCTCTTCAACTAATCAAACTCGAATGTTTTAGAGGTCACCATCAACTTTAATTCTGACAAAATAACTGTACCTTCTTGGTTATCTCCTTTTCTTTTTTTAAAATTAGCTCAGCCTCAGGCACGGCACAGTTGGTCTTCTATTCTTTCAGAAGCTGAATGCTCAATCTAACATTCAGTTTCTGATTCAGAAAATCTCACAACCTCTGATTACTTAATTGCCTTAATGTGTTCTCTGTGATTACCTTTGAAAATCTCAGCCTTTGATAGTTGCATTCATAGCAAGAATGAATTATTAGGAGGGTGAGCTCTGTTTCAGGGGCGAGTTTGTCATACACAGGTGCTCTAAGCTGCTGTCATCCCTTGTTTTCCTTCCCTCCCTGCCCCCTTCCTATTGCTTCATGCTGTTTCACTACAGTGGTAAAGTAGGATCTCAGTGAAGAATTTCCTCAGCTTTCTGTGGTGTCCCAAGAGACACCTTGAATGAATTAATTAATGAATTAGTTGATATTACTAATGCAACAGTATTTTGTATTATGGTGCATTCGCCTGTTTGGACATGCTAATGACTTGGATTTCCTCTGGGAATTTCTCTTTCTTTTCAATCATTAACTTAAAAAAAATGTCAATCAGAAATTTCCAGAACTTTTATTCCCTCTAGCATAAACCTTGATAGTAATTTTTAAGAGCTTGGAAAACATCTACTGTCAGATCAATATACTAAAAAGTTTAAGAACCACCTCTTTACATCAAATGAATGATATGCAGTGAGAAATATTGCTCTCAGTACTTCCATCTGTCTCCTCCCAATGAAATGTTCCACAGTGCTGGACTCATGGTCTCTAGCAGCTGTGGAAATGCACATTTCTGTCCTGAAAGCTGCTGTGCAGTTCTTCCCTGGCACAGAGACTGCCTCAGCAGGAGCACACAATCCCATCTCCCTGCACCTGAGTGTTTGCCATTCGTGTGGGCCCTCAGTGCCTCCCACCCCTGTGCCATGCACCACCCTGCACTCACTCACCTCCAGAAATCAACCCTTACACCTTTCCTGCAGCTGTCCTAAGAAATTACACGGTTTCCTTCTGACATATTGCTCAGCTCCAAAGCAACAGGATTAATTCTGCTTTTCTCAGTGAGCACAGGAGAGACATCAGTGACAGGTGCTGCTGCAAACACAAATAGGTGAAGTCTCTCTGTGTAAACTTCTTGATTTTTTTTTTCCCCCCCTTGGAAGTCCTTGCCTGCCTGCTGGAAATTTTCTCTTCATCTTCCCAGTATATATGTTTGTGATATATTTATGTGTGTGTACATATATTTATATATACAGAGAAAGAGAGAGTACAGTGTTTGTATATATATGTGTGTGTGCCCACGTGCATAGCTGCCTGTCTCCTGTTTGCCCTTTTTTTGTTTCTGTGTCTTTCTCATATATTGCTTTGATTGTATGGGGCTAGGGTGGGTATCTGACTCAATAACTCTGTCTTCACCAATTCCTTGTTGTAGACTATTGGGGAGAGTCTTATTACAGTGACCTCATCGACTTGCATCTGGGTGGTATGTATGGCTGAACCTCCTGCTGACACTAACCCTGCTGACACTCCTCCCCACCCTCCCTTCACCTACTGCTCCCATCCTTGGCTCACAAACAAGAAGAAACAGCCCTTGCACCTGACTGATGATAGCAGAACCCCTTTTCCAGCTCAGGAACAGGAGATCCTGGCAAGTTCCACAAACCATGTGTAAGGCTCTCCCTCTTCTATTTCTCACAGTGCTGATTTTTTTTTCCTAAATTTCCTTACTGTTTTCATTCCAGCCACCTTCCCTGCTAGCAGTGGGAGGTCAGTCTGGTTTTTTGCTTCTCCTTGGAAAAGTCCAGCTCTATCACTGGAGTTTTCTTTTGGAAATTATTTGAAGGGGGACAGCAAGAGCAAACAGCACTGTCAAGGATTAGTCATGCTATTGCCTCTGTCTTCCCCTTCTGAGGCTTGTTTTTTTCTTCCAAAAAAGCCAGAGTGTGGTGTTGATCTAACATAATGAAAATGCTCCCTCAAGGGACTTTGAAAACACTTACAGATGGAAGATATGTCTTCTTCTTGTTTTAGGTTAGAAAAGAATCTGCTGTTAAGAGTTCCAGTCATTTTTGCTGGAATCCAGTTTGCATCATTACACAGCCATTAAACTTCTTGCTGTGCTGTTGCTTTAATACCACATTTAGTGCTAAACACACATGACAGTGTTTAGTTCTCATTTTCACTTAAGAATCTGGTCATCCCTCTATACCATGGTTCTGCCCTTTAATTAATGTTACTTCCTGAGGCCCTTAGTAGGTGATTAACTTTTGGGTTGCAAATGACATTTGATTAGCGTTTGCCTATCTTGAAAATGAAAATTTCCTTTCCTAGTTTAACCACCCAAAAATCTATTCTTAGAAAGTGAACACATCTGTCTGTCAGCAGATCCAAGAGAAAGCAAACTCTGCTCAGTTGTCTTGTTTTCTGAGGATCTCATTTAGCTGACCTTTCAGAGTAGAAAGGTGCTTGATCTAAGCTGTGTTTTTTTGAGGGACTGCATTGCAGACCAGCTCTGCAGAGGGAAAGATCCACACGCTCTAGGCCTGATCCAAGACACATCCCTGGAAGTCTTCCCTGATTTCATTGTGTTCTGTATTTGATCCTTCAAATACAATCTTGCCCAGGTTTTTAACAGCTATTTTTTCTCCTGCTCCAGGGAGGCTGGAGCATGTAGTATCTACCTGCACCTATCTGTTGTGAATTACTCACAGCACAATAGACTTCTGCTGAAGAAGATCCACCCGAGTTCAGAATATCCAGCCAAGTGCAAGTTTCAGAATGCAAGACTTTTCCTCCTTAGTAGATGTAATTTGTTGCCCAGTTCCCCTGTGCTAATTTTGATGTGATAGTCACTCAGCCAGCCCTGTGCTTCATTCACTGCTCAGTCCCTCTGGCATTCTTTCCTGGGCTATCTGCTGCAGAGAGACTCTGAAACCCTCTTCCTGGTTTTGTCCCCCAGGGCTGGCCCCTACTCATATGTGCATAGGTAGGAGCTGTAAAAGGGTTGATGCTGAATTACACTTAACAGACCCTTATCCCTGTTTAATTTATCTCCACTCCACCTCTCCCTCCTCCTGCCTCTGCTCCTAATGCCTCTCTAGAGACAGCAATCCCATCAGATTCACTAATAGTGGCTTTAAGAAAAGCAAAGTCATCTTCACTTAAAGGGACACTGTCACTTGGAAAAGTTCTGCTGGGCTGCAGAAAAATCTTAATTGGAAATGGAATTTGCTGTTTATCTCTGTGCTTGTTTGCTTTTCCATCTCTCTGAGCTCAGTCATCTGAGTGGTCATTTTTGAACAGGCTGCTTTTATTTATATGGTGACTCAGTCACTTGGGCTTCCAACAGTCAGAGGCAAGATTCATGGTTATTTTAAAAGCGGTTCATGCATCTCAAAACTCTTTCAAATTTCTGCTTATCTCAAAAACACTGCTTTCAAAACAAATTAAAAAAAAACCAATATTGGGCAGTATCCCTTTAAATGTAGTGAGCCAGTATAGCCTGGAGTATGTGGCTTTATAGTATTATTTTGTTGCCTCTGTAATTTGCTTTATATTTGCTTTTGGGGCTGCCAGAACACTTTTGCCAGATGGGATACATTGCTCTGGTGATACTCAGCTCAAGTGGCAGGTACAGAGCTCAGCTTCAAAATTAACATATCTATGCAGGATGCTGCATCTGAGTGGAGTGCCATGAAATCCCTGGAGTCCTGCTGGGCACTGCAGGCAGCTTGGATGCTGCACAGTTAACTATTCTGTGTGCACCCCGTGTCTCTGAGGCACAGGCATGGCTCTAGTCATGCTGCCATAGAATTCTAACAAAAATGGCAAAGCACTTCAGAAAGTTATCTGTAATCTGGTAATATTTACTTACCAGGGGCTACAGACTGCACAGCTTCTGCAAAGGGGGTGGTAACTTCTGACATCCTGGTCAACTTCCAGTGTGTAGGATGGCTATCTTAACTAGCTCTGTTGCTCTGCTCAGATGTCATAATCCTCTCTTCCTGTTCTGAAATGTTTTGTACCGTTGCTGTAACGCAGATGTTTCATTTCACGCTACAGATGGTCACATTTCAACTCTGAGTAATTATTCCTGTGTGTATATTGTATGTGTGGTGTGCTTAAAAGAACATTACTAAGGTTGCAAAGTCGGCTGGAATTAAGACTTGATATTATATTGATATACCAACAGATTTATAACCTTCAGATGCACCACAGAGAGCTGTCTCATGTCCTTATGGAATAATTGGTGGCAACACTAGGTTGTCATCTTCTGGGTAGATCCTTATGGAGAGGAAGTGGGACACAATCAGTGGATTTTATAGATGTCTGTTAGCAACAGTGGAAATAGTGAGAGTTGAAAATATGGGTTCTGAGCCAGACAGTGGAAGGATGCATTGCTCTGGTGGATATATACTCTTTGTCTTTTTGTTCCCTCTTTAGAGACAGTCCTTGTCCTGATCTGTCTTACTTCATCCAGAGCTCCTTACCCCACTTCCATTTTCATTCTCAGGCATTTAATTTTAATCCTGCCTTCTTGACAAAGAAATCCTAGTATTCTACCCTTCAGACCTCCTATTTCTCTCCAGTAGCCACTCCTGGTCTTGTCTCCCCACTGACAGAGTCTCCACACAGTCTAAATCCCAGCCTTTGGACTTCTTCCAAAAATTTGGGGCTCTGCTCCCTCTTCTGCCCAGCATTATTTGTCTGTAATTTTAGGTCCTGCCTTCTTCTCAAATCTGCCTTCTCCTTTCATCCCTTAGCCTTTTTTGCCTCTCCTTTGTCTGTTCTCCATTAGTCACCTTGCCTCCTCAGTCCCAGCCTCAATTCCTCCTGACCCACTGGCTCCTTGTGTGCCTCTGGAAAGTGCCTCCATGGTTTCCTCTGCCTTCAAGTGAGCAGCTTCCTTTTCCTTGCACTCAGCAGGGAATCATTAAATAAACAGCCACACACTCCCATCTTGCTTTTTTCTTGGCTGGAGTAAGCCAAGAGAGGCAAGGAGGATGTAGGAAGAGAGCTGGCACGTTTGATAGTGTTGATTTCAGACACATGTTCTCCCTTCTTGACAAGAGCCTTATGAACATCAGGTAAACAGGGAGAGAAGTGCAATTGTTATTTTGTTGGGTTTGTTTTGTTTAATCTTTGTACTCTATTTAAAGCACACTCCACAGCAACTTCACCTTTTTTTAATGTATTTAAAACATTTGAGCTTACTATGTCTTTTCAAGTCCTGCAGGTCTAACTCTGCAAGGCTGGAGTCTGATATATTCAAGGGGGATCAGTCCTATTTCTTGTGATTGGCAAACACAGCTCTTCTCAAAGGGGAGTGGAGTTGTAAGATAAACATTGTTTTCCCAGTCTGCAGCTGTTTTTGACACTGTGAAGTGAATTGGTTACTTGTTTTCTTTGCTGTAAATGTTGAGCAGGAAAGAGCACTTGATAAGCAAAGCTTGTTAAGTACCAGTACTTGTTAGGCAATTGCATTTACCTGCTGCTTTCTGCACACAAAAACAGCTGTCTTGGGAGACAGAGCCAGTGCAGGACTGTCTGTATTCTCATTCTGAGTGCACTCTGAAGTGCCCCAAGGTCTGGTGGAAGCAGAAGACTTGTGTGGAGTCCTTTGTGTGTTTGTCTTCTGCTCCAACCATTGTTTTCCCCACTTTTTTTTTCCTTGCCTTCCCTGCTTTCCCTCCACCCTTCTGCTGGATGAGTAAAAGTGGTTCAGTTTGCATGACAATCCATGCTCTGTGGGTTTTCCTCAGGTTTCTTCTAGTGATTGTACTGTAGAGGATATTGAGTTTGACCCAGATTTAATAAACTGTGATGTGCTTGAGGGACATTTGTTAAAATCCTTGCTCTCACCCTGCAGTTCTGTGGGTGCTGTTCTCCAGGAGTTGCCTTTCTGTATCCTTGGTTGTTGACAACACTGCTTTGATCAACTTCACCAAATAGTAAAGTTAGAATGCTTTATTTTTCAGTTTCTGTGTTTCTGACCATAACCTGATTTTTTTTAAGGATGGAAAAGAGGACATTTACTGTAATCACACAAACTCTGCTGTTTCACTTTCTGATCTCTTTTGGGCTGATCCATATTTTAAGCACTGATTTAAAATCAGAGCTTTTAGCATTCCTGATGAATAAGAGATCAAGTATGTTAGCAGAAGAAATTTCCAAAGTGTGGTGCTTTGAGCCTGTGAGGGCAAGTGCCACAGAACTGGGATTGGCCTCAGAGCTGGATTTCCTGTCCAGTGTTGCTGCTTTCCAAACCACCATGATTAGTCAAAAATATAGAAATCAAAGTGTTTGGATGCAAAGCTTGTGAAGGATGTGATCTCACTTGGTGTATGGTATATCTGTACAAATAAATTTAACTTGCAATGACTCACCACTTGTTAGAAATCATCACAGCTCTCATATCAAAAAACAGGGGCAAATAGTGAAGGGGATCAGTATGAGCTGATAATGGGGATAATGGAGTGGGCCACCCCAAACTTTGTGCTGTGCTTTCTGCACCCTGACTGATCATTTTGAGCACTGTGCTTCTGATTGTGAAGAAGTGTTGTGGAGCTAGAGAGGAAAAGGACAAAACCAGTCTGAAGAATTGCTATTTAATCAACAGGTAAATAAAGATTAGAAAAGAATGCAACAGTCCAGTGTAGCTGCTGTAACAAAAAACAATGTACAGTGAAAATGAAGGTATATTCTCATGGTGGCTATACAATTTCTGGTCCTTTTTTTGAAGAGATTTGATGCTATGGTCTTTATTCTTGACCTGGATCTTGGTTTCCACAACTGTAGCAAAGTCTGCAATCTCTCAAGAGTACTGTGACAAACAAGGTCACTCTTGTGGCTTTTTTACACAGAAGCAAGGCAATTCCAGTCACTTTATTTATTTATTTATGGCATGTGTCTGCTGTGCAAGACAAAGCTTCTGCCTCTGGAGAATGTTCAGGGTGCTCAGGAACTGGGGCACACTCCTTAGAAGCTGCAGCTCCTGCTCCAAGCCATGCTCTGGCTTGCCAGCAGCTTGAGCTGCTGAGCTCTGCTGACAAGGCTTGACACAAAAGAAGAGTTGGCTTGTGGCACTGAAAGGAAGCAACTGATGACTAACACAGTCTGTTGGCAGCTTTATCCCTCTGGTGAAAAAAGTGGTAATTTCTGTCAAGAGGCTATAGCCACACCTTAGACTCCTGCTGGCAGCACAGGAGGAACCTCAGAAGGGAATGGTCACAGAAATGGTTTTTCTCTTGCCTTTCAGCTCCTTCCAAGCAAACTGCTTCAGTGGGTGTTGCTGCTGCCAGCAGCACTCTTTCCATGTTGTGGGGGAAGACTTGTGTCAGTATATTTTTGGTGGTGGTGGAGACTTAAACAGAAATGGGGTTCGGTTTGTTGAGGTTTCTTTAATTTGCACAACAAATGGATTTTTCCCTATCTGCCCCTGGCTCCACATCCAGAGAAATTGTCTTGCAGTGATGATCCTGTTTATAATTTATTGAGACTAGGAGGTGCTGATTTCTCTAAACAACAACAGCATAATAATAATAATGTTTACTGTAGGATTAGTAATGGCTTTTGGAGCAATGAGCCATGAAATAAGCTTTAGAGAACCATGGGAAGTGAGTTTTCAGGTTGCACTTAGTTGTTGCTGTTAAGGACCTCCAATACATAATGAAGACTTTCTAAAGCCTTGCCAATCATCCTACTTTGCACAGAAATTGTTTCCAAAGTAATTGCAGTGATCATAACCTGTATTCACTGATGTAATTAACTGTAATTTACATCTAGAGTAGCTGGAAAGGATCTGGATTGCAAAGGTTATGTTTATTATCTTAGTGAAAAAATATGTTGACTTTTCTAGTAGCAGGACTAGTGTAGATACCATGGACTTTGTAACTTGATTCAAGGGCAAATTTTCTTTAGACAAGTGTGGGAAGATAACTAGGAGCAAGGGAGGAAAAATACACTCGTGGGGAGTGAGCTCTGTATTAGTCAGGTGCTGTGTGATCCCTGAGGCTTTTCCCTTGAGACCAAAGATGGGATCCTCTCCTAGTATCAGACCACTTGCTTACTGATGACAAAAGCTAGTAGTTTGTGGCCATTTCACAATGAGAAGAATGACATTTCCACATACTGGGTATTTATTTTCAGCTCAACTATGGAAAACTGGAAGTTCCTTGCCAAGTCTCTATGTCCATGGCTTGAAATGTATCAAATCCCCCAGCCCCCAGTTCTGAATGAAATCTCAAACCCTGAAAGAAGTGGATTTTTCCATACAGTTAAATCTCCATATCCCTGACCACCCTCAAAATAGTGGTTAGACCAAGTCAGAGTATTGAAGCTTTTAGCTTAAAGAGTTAATTTTGAATAAGATAGGATAGGAAATAAGAAATATTTAACAAGGATCATGCACTAAATGCTCTGCTTTGTGTGGAAGCATATTCTTCACCGTACCTTTGTGGTTTGGGGTTTTTCTTGTTTGTTTTTGCTTTTGTAACCTGATCTGTGAAATAGCAGTTGTAGGAAAAAAGCCTTAGTATTTTTCTATTTTAAATGAAGAAGTTGGAAAATTCAGAGCAGCTGTAATTAATGTTGTGGTACTTGATCTCAAGGATTGTTGGTACAGTGCTTTATTTGTAACTGTCCTATGGCCAGCTGTGGCACCTCTCCTCATGTTGCCCCTTCCTGCTTCCAGTACAGAGGTTTCTTCTTCTGAGAAAGCCATGGCTCAGTCATGGGTTTGAAGCTGGTGTGCTCTCCCTCTTGCTCCAGTGTGTCCTCCATGTGCTGGTCTAGTTCTGTGATGGTCCCTTCCAAAGCCTTCACTGGTGCTCTAAATTTGTAGAGCTTGCTCTGAACCACAAACATCAATCTCCAAAATGAGTGTTATTCTTATCATACTGTTGTGGAGTTTATGCCTTTTCCCAGCACAGAAATGCCTCCTCTTTATCAATGCAGTTGTGCCCTGAGCCCAGTAAGTGTTCCTTTCTGGTAGCTCTGACGTTTCAGAGTTCATCATCTGCCTGGTGCAAGTTCTCCTGGAACTATTAGTGCTGTTGGTTACTGCCTCCTGTTTATCTCTGTGATGTTAAGTACAGCTGAAAAGCAGATTCTTGGTGTTAAAGCAGCTGAACCTTTTGAGAGATGAGAAATGTTTGTCCTTCACTGGAAAAGATGATAAAGATTCAGTAAGTCACTGATACTAACAGGACTTGTAAGCTTTAAAATGCTTTGTGGAATGAGAACAACACCAAGGGGGAGCTTTAAATTTACTGGTTTAACTCTGCAAAGCCCTCAGCTGGTCCCTGCCCCTGCAGACCCTGATGTGAATCACTTTATCTGTGTAAAAGCCTTTTCCCCCAAGCACAACAGTCCTGTGGGTACATGTACTCACCATACTTGACACAGCAGATCCTGGCAGGCTGGTTCTGTGGTAATCAGATTCTCCCTGTGGTGTTCCCTGTCTGAAGACATTCTATTCCATTACAAATGGAATTACAAAGGACAATTTACCATCAGTGAATGCTGCCATGGTGATAAGAGCATGGTCCTGATAGAGCTTAAGGTAGGGTGGCTGCTGGCAGCTGGTGTCTTTGGCATGCAGGTGAGACTTACTGTAAGCCTGCTTGAAATCTGGCATTTATCAGCAGAAGTTAAATACATGTCTCTACTCGTCCTGACATCTGGGTCACAAACCTTTCAGTTCAAGATCTTGCACCTGAAAACTGAACAATTAGGAAAAGTGCAGTAACAGTAACCTCCTGCCTGATATTTGTACAGCTCAGTCAGAGCTCACCAGTACCTCAGTCTACCTCTTACCTGTTACCTGTGCTTATTAGGGACATTATTCATCTGTAGACTGTATCCCTTGTTTCTGCTTCTCCATTTCTTGTATTTTTTTTTCTTTTCTTTTCTTCTTGTGTTTCCTTTCTTTCTCACTCTTATGCTTTTTGTCCTTTGCTTGTCTTTTATTTCACCCCTTTCCTCCTCTTCCTTTCCACTTCCAACTTCCTCTTCCCTCTCCTGCCTCTTCCTCTTCCTCGTTTGGTCCTATTGAAGTTGAGCCCAATGCCGGGACACCACGTCGTAGACCTCTCTCCTTCTGCCCTTGCTGTGCCCATGAAGGTAACGTAACTCACACACCCTGTGTCCCCCCTGCCCACAGCTGGGTTCTCATAGCAGCACTAGTCAGCTAGTGACCACAGCTGAGCCCTTTTCTTGCTGTGTCCCCAAACCAACCTTGTCTGTAGCTACCTGGCGAGCAGCTTCTCTGAGCCTGTGGCGAGCTGTTAAAGGTACAGTATCCCTTTTGCCACTCCCAGCTGTGCAAGAGAAGGTGCAGTGGCTGGGAGGGACAATGGGCAGCAGCTGTGGGACCAGAAGTGTCACACTCAAAAGTTTCTATTGTCATTTGGTGGCTTCAATTTCTCTATTCCTCCTGAAAGATGTTTGGAAGGTGGGGTTGAGGGATGGCAATGTGTTTCCTTAAATACGGCCTTTTAATTAGCATGTAGGGATTAAAGGAATACTGTGTCTTTATAAGAACTGATTTGAAAAACATCCTTGAACTCTAAAACCAGCAGACCTTAAGTTAGACTAGTTTTCCCTCATCTGTCTTGCTGAGTGCATTCTTTAACTATCCCAAATGGAGTTTGCTGTAGAGTTTCCATTGCCAAGGCATGGGGAAGGGGTTGTTTTATGTGTGTTCATGGTGTAACTTTGCTAACCACTTACCTGCTTTCCATGGTGCTCCCTCACATCAGTTGTCAGTGCTCCCTTTCCAATCCTCCCATTATTCCTCTACTCATTGGCTGTTTAAAAATACTTACTTATTTCATAGGTCAGTAGTGTTGTGTTTTTTGGCTTTTCCTTAGAGGCATTTGTTTTCTATACATCCTGGCATCTTGGAAAGGAAGGGGAGACTTCCCAGTGTTTTCATGGCGCCACAGCACTGGACATCTGCATGTACAGTCTCCCTCTCCTGTCGCCACGTGGGCATATTGTGCAGAGATGCTCAGAAAGGAATGCTTGGAGCTGAGCAACACACTGGTACAAAGTGTTATCTTAGGGTGGTACAACGAGCCTGCTAGGACACCTTCCCAAAGGCAGCCCAAGCTGCAGCTCACTCAGAGCAGGTGTAGGCTCTCCCTCGTGTAACTGCAGGGCAGGCTTCTCTGGCATGCTGAGGATAGGCAGGGCACGGGTTGGAGTTAAATAGGCATTCATGTGGTGTTTGTGATGTGTCTGTGTCGTGCAGTTTGAACAGCGGGCTTGCTGCTTGATCATTTCAGCATTAGATGGACTGTTGGAGAGCTTTTGTTCTTGCTGTAGGGAGTACAAATCCATGCTAAAAGGCAGAGACAGGGATGTCAGCTACCTTGGGATGCCTAGGGCATGAGCAGTGCTAGCTGATGGGATGCAGCAATCCAAAAGTGCTGTTGAGCTTGATTTGAGGCCTTGCTCCTCCACGTGGGCAGGAACATTGCCACTGGCCTCGATGGGGTGTGATGTAAGTCACAGCATTCAGGTGCAGGTGGTTCAGTGTGGAATAAGTGGCCCAGACCAAGAGCTTGCCAGGAGGAGCCTCCTTGGTAAGTTCTTGTGTTTGTTAATGTCAACAGAAGGCTTTGGGAACAGCATTCTGCATTTATTCCACATGACTCCTGACAGACACAAGACTCATCAGTGGACTATTGAATAAGTTTAGGAGTTTGTTCTAAAATAAAAGGACGAGCTGAGAGTTCTGTACTGGATGGTCAAGGCCCAAGGTTTCTTTGTTCTTCTTTCATATTAGCAAATGTGTCTGGGGGTTCCTTTTCTTTCTAGTGCTTGTATGCAGTACAGTAGAATTAGTTTCTGTGTTCACTGTGCAGGGGGATCTTCAAGATGAATAGATATGTGTGGCTAGGAGGAGCAGTCAGAAAAGATTTGCTTAACTGTTGAAAAAAGAAAAGACAAGATGTTAATTTTGGCTAGTAAAAGAAAAATTGAGGACATGCAATTGAAGAGAAGAAAGGTAAAACACAAGGAGTGGCAGTTGAATCCTTTTCTGATGAGCATATGTTTAAGTAGCTGGCATGAGCATTTATAAAATCCTCCTAATGAAAGGAAAAGTTAAATACTCATAGAAATTGAGGCTTTCTGCAGTAAGACTGAGGGAGAAACAACTAATCACAAGAATATCAGAAACAAAACCAAAAAAAAAGTAGGCTCCAAAGAGAAGAGAATCCTTTTGGAGGTGACTTCCACTCAGCTGAGTGCTGTAGGCAAACTGAATGGACCCGGCTTGGGAGTGCTCTGGCAGCATCTTGCTCGGCTTTCTTTGCACATTTTGCCCCATTGTTGTTTTTGCAGTTTGGGCTTGTAAGGATTGCAGGGCATTACCTGAAAATTTACCTGAAAGGTTTCTTTCTTGGCAGGCATGGGTAAGAAGGATGACCCCAAGCTGATGCAGGAGTGGTTCAAGCTGGTGCAGGAGAAGAATGCCTTGGTTCGCTACGAGTCTGAGCTGATGATATTGTGAGTGAATGTGCTAAAAATGGGCATTTTGTCATAAACAGGAGTGGAAGAACTGTCAGTGTTGTCTTCCCTGTAAGGCCAGGAGGTCAGCAGCCTCTTAGGCTGAGATAGGAATCCAAATAGTTTTTAGAGGAGTGGTAGAAGGAGGAATCATGGTGGTAAGGGATGAAAGTTCCAATTATTTGTGCACGTATTTTTTATGCACAGGCAGAAGTACAGGTATGTGAGCCCTTCCTATGCTGTTCTTGTATAAAACACATCCTGTTTATGCAAGTGTTTACAAGCTATGCAGAACTGACGTGGGACTCCTTCTGGTTTTGGTGAAGTTGTCCTCTAAGCATAGCCAAAAGCATTTAATTCACTCACCTTTGCCATGTGGCCCTCTTCTCTGCCTGTAGTGGCACCCCAGTGCCTCTCATGTGGGCTCAGATGGTAAAGATATTTTCCTGTTAATGAAATTGGGGTTTTTTTCTGTTCCCCTTGTACAAATTCACCAAAATTCATTTTGGAGTGTGTCAGCTCACCTCAGCAATGTGGAAGCTGATGGCTTTAGTGGCAGAAAAGTCCCAAGGTGGTGTTTGCCAAGTCCTGACCTGTCCTTAAGTAATAAGTAATTTGTTAATAAGTAACTTTGGTTTTAGAGTGGGAAGTAGCAGAGGATACCTAGAGGCGTTGCAGATTTATTTGCTCTTTGCTCCATATTTAGTTTGCTCCACTTTTGGCATTGCTCTTCCTAGCTGAAGGCAAAGAGCCCGAAATGCTAAAAGTGCAATTAAATATTTTAAAAATACAGTTATATATCTTAAGTTACTTGAGAGCTGTTCCAAACGAGATTGGTAACATGCACAGCAGCTATCTAGAGAGGGAGCAGAAACTGAGAATGAATATGAAGCAATGTATGCAGTATTTTCATGTACCTGGAGCTAGGATTTCTGCTCTTTTCCCTTCAGTGCTCGGGAGCTGGAACTGGAAGACAGGCAGAGTCGGCTGCAGCAGGAGCTCCGGGAGAGGATGGCAGTAGAAGGTGAGAGCAAAAGGGAATATTTCATGGCTTCTATGTGTGTATTTCTAGCCTTGTTTGTGCTGATAGTTTTTGATATCTCTGTAGACCATCTGAAGACAGACGAGGAGCTCTCAGAGGAGAAGAGGATCCTGAATGAGATGCTTGAAGTAGTGGAGCAGAGAGATTCCCTTGTGGCTCTCCTTGAGGAGCAGCGGCTTCGAGAAAAGGAAGAAGACAAGGACCTGGAGGCTGTCATGCTTTCCAAAGGTTTTAGCTTGAACTGGTCCTGAGCTGAACACATTTACCTCTGCTGGTCTGTGTTGTCCAGTTGGCCTGCCCTGAGTTTGCCAGAATTACATGGATGGGAAGATGTTGAAGGGGAAACCTCCGAAGGGTCCAACAGCATGCAGGGATTAGGTCTGAAGCACTCAGAAGCCTTTTGATAAGTGTGTTGGTTCCAGAAGCTTAAGTTTTACGTGTCTGCAAGCCAGGTTGAAGAAATGAGTTGAGACTGTGGAGTCTCCTTGAGGTCCTGTGCGATGGACCATATTTTGTGTGTGTGGTAGGAGGGAGGGGGGAATAATCCATGTGTGGGAAAGGAGGCTAAGGGAAGAAGTTCCCTTAACTACATTGGATTTAAGGCAGTCCATTCCTTTCCCATTTTTACTACACCAGTTCTAATAAAAGGGAGGGAAGTGGCAACCCTTCCTGAAAAACCACAGCAGCCTGTAGCAGTGGAGTCAGCTGTCCAAGAGAGCTCCAGAAGCCCAGGGCAACACCTTCTTTGCTTTAGTCTTCCTCCCCACCAAAGAAACCTGCAGTCGATCCTTAGGCATGGGTATGAAGAAATACAAGACAGAGAAGATACTGCTACATGTGATGGAACTCTCTGCCTCTTGGTTTTTGGAGAGAAGTGGGCATCAGTGGACTCTTTCCCTACCTTAGCCTCCTAAATCTTCTTGTGGGGAACAAGGGGAGCAGAAGAGAGAGGGAAGATGCCCATCTGCTTTGCTACACACTGGAGAGACAGCTACTGCTGGCCTTACCTTCATGGCCACAGCTCAGAGGCTGGTGGGCTTCCTTGTTCTGTTTTTATTGTGACTGTTTTGACACTGGAAAATACTGCTGTGGGACAGTGGTAAGTCTGAGCTGGGGCAGGGGTGTTCCCAGGCAGCATTCCCTGGTTGTTAGGCCCCTAAAAGGGAGAAGCCCTTAAGTGACCGAACCACCATTAAGACTTTTCAGTGTTTTTATTTTTTTTTTCCTCTGTATTTTGTTTTTGCACATTGGAAACAAAGCTTAAGACCTGCCTGGGCCCTCAGTCACTTTGACCCTTTTATGTCAATTAACTTATTTTTTTAATACTTGAAAGAAGATTCATTTTTGTATCTTTTAGGAAAAAAAAAATGGACGAGTGATGGGTGTGTGTGCCTGCTGCATCCTACAACTTCCACTTCAAAATTACTGGACGTTGTTACCTGTGGCTATTTATTAGTGTTCTTATTAATAATTTGATTGTTACACATATTTGATTGTGGAGGGAGTGTTTTAACTCTGTTAGAGAAAGACACTACTGCGGATTGGTCCCTGCTTCACAGCGAGGGCAGCCTTTATGTACCCATGGATGCATCCTGCCCTAGGAGTTTTCCTCTATGAAAAAATCCTGTGCACTCATGGAGTTTAAGAATCTATTTGTGTTCTTAGCATCCTTTTCTTCCACATCCCAGATTCTCTCTTTTGGACTAACAAACCTGTATTTATTTAAATTTTACATTTTTATAACAAGAAAGCCAAAACTGTGAGGCAGAAATATCCCACGTGTCTGTTCCTCACTGAAAGAGGGGATCCTCACAGTCCTGATACAGTTCGAGGGATTTCCATGAAAACAAAAATAGCACATTTCCTGCTGCATCTATTGGAAGATGGGCCCAGTTAGTGAATCTGCTGCTTTTCATCCAGGAGGGTCCTGACTGTGACCACACAAAAACCAATGAGCAGGATTTGCACTGAGCAGCTCAGCAGCACTCCCTGTGGGACAGAGTCCCTGGGCAAACTGTGTCCTTAACCCCTCCTGCAGAGCTGACACAGCACCGTGCGCTGGGGATGCGTCCCATCCTTCACATCCTGTGTCCAGAGGCTTTCCCTCCTCGGGGTGCTGGCTGTGTTCTTTTCCTGTTGAAGAAGTCCCAAGCCTGCTTTTGATGTCTGTGAGAGCGTGTCCCCGTTCCCAAGCACGTTTGTACTGACTCTGCCAGCTTGAATTGACACTGCCAGTGTGAGGCACCCAGCAGGGCTGAACATCCTTCGGTCTTTGCCCTGGCACTGAAGTTTGCGTGGTTTCTTGCTGTTGGCTCTCCACCTCCTTCAGAGGGGTCTCCTGTAAGCCAAGATCTGATTTAAATTCACCTGTGACTTGGGAGAGTGTCCACAGCGACTCTGAGCAGTATTGATTGCTAACTTTGGAAACATTTTCTACCTGAAGTGTTCTGCCTTGATTCCACCTAGTATTTTATGCTAAGGCATTACAAATTAGATCCAGATACTGGTGAAACCAAGCAGACAGGCAGCTGCAGTGCTACTTCAGAACTGTGTGTGTTTAGCAAGCAGTTCCTGCTACCCCAGCATCCCAGAGGGTTGGCTTTACCAACAGGGTGTCCAACAAACAGAATTGTTTCTTTGCAAACAAATCCCGTTTGCTGGTGCAGGGCCTGCTGCCCGAGTCAAACTGCAGTGGGAGTTACACAGTCTGCATTTGAGGAGCCAGTGGAAGCTGGAGAGCAGGAAGAGGGAAGAGAGATAGAAAGTTTACTTACTGTATGTTGTCTTGTGCAGAAAATTGACCTCAGTCCATTTTTTAGTGCACTGGGAATATGGACCACATCTAACTTTTAACAAAAGGTCATTGAATGTGAGCTGTAGAACAGAAAAAAGTCCTGAAGAAGAAACACCAGATCGTTTCTTTTCCCTTTCATGCTGGGGGGGACATTGGCCAGATCTTTGCAATGCTGAAGAGTGAGATCGCTTGAGGGTGTACTACCTTATTGCACAGAAAACCCACATATTCTAACCCTAAACTCTTTGGGCTGTGCTGAAGGCCTCCAGCAGCGAGAGTGAAAACGAAGAGCTAACACGGCACACAGCAATTGATTGGAAATACACAAAAGGGAATGTTAAAAGGCCTTTTTATATCAAAATGGTTGTAAAAGGCACAACTTGTTATTTGCTGTTCAGTTGCACTTTAAGAATATGACTTGCATATCAGATAGTGGGTTTTTTTACTCCTTGAATATTTTTAATTCAAATTTTGTATTTTTAAAGCTGAAGAAGGCTCTTGTGAGCACAAGATTCCTTATTTGTATCCAAATCCGAGCAGGATGTTCTAGCTCTTTGTGCTGCCAGTGACTCAGCCATGTGCATTCAGTGACGTGTGTCCAGTTCACGTGTGAGGAGAGCCAAGAGACCCTCAGCTCCCGAGAGGTGGGCAGCAAGGGTGGCTGTCCCCAGGTGCCCTGGTCCTGACCCGGGGCTGGCAGCAGGTGGGGAGGGAGCCGAGCTCAGAACCTGAGCCACGTTCCTTCGTGTTCCTTTTGAAATGGGCGTGCTGAGGAGGGGGTAAGCACTTCAGCCCCTGAGGGGAAGGGCCAGCTCCTGGAAGGAAACGCCCAGGAGGAAGATGGAGATGGGGAGTGAGGACTGCCAGAACAACTAATCTGCTGTTTTCACAGTACCAAGTTTGTTTTTTTTTAAACTGTTCTGTTCCTTCTAACCATATTCTCATTAAGAGTCACAACTGGCTGTAAAATTCTGAGCTTCAGAGAACTAATGTGTGAGGAGGTGACAAGACATTTCAGCTCCAACTTTCAGACATATTCCTTCTTTCAGTTAACCAATACCCCCTGGTCTCACTAGGGCATGTTATAAACTGCATTGCTGAACATATTTTAGAGCAAACCACAAGTTTTAAAAGTCTGTCCTTCTCTCCCTGTCTCTGCATTTTCTGTAAATATTTGTTTGTATGTAAAGGCACCAGTGGATCCTTGGGCTACCCCCACGGTCAAGAATCTGAGTTTTGTGCAATGCCTAGGCCTCTGTTAGAACACGGTGCTTGCGTAGAGCTAGTCACCACATTTGTGTGCACTCTGGTGGGTTTTAATATTTTTATACATCCTAATCCTGGACGTTATGAAGTATTCTAAGTGGTCTAGACAGCATGATCTAGAGCAGCCGGCAGTTCCCTTTTGTGAGCAGCTACACCTTGTTTGGTTAACATTCTTCTAAAATGAGTTTTCCATTACGTGTTTACACCACACACCAGTGGATTGAGAGAGGTGTTGCGTTGTAAAATCTCCCGTGTACAAACTGAGAAGCTGCAGTGGGAATTTCAGTTGTCACTGTCTGCAAGGAAGAGAGCTCTAAAGCGTACTGAAAACCAGCCTGTATATAGTTCACAGAGAAAGAGATGGCTGGCTCTTGACCTTTGTAATGTAACAGACATGAGAAGCTTTCCAGAAGTTCCTGCTTTTGGATTGTCCAAGGACTGCTTGGCAGGTACTAGGCAGGGTAGCAGGCAGAGGAGGATGTCACTGAAAGCAGGTGTGAAGGGGAGGATGCCATGTTCTGATGGCATTGCAGTAATTTAACTACTCTTTATCTGTGGGTGCATGCGTGTGTGTGTGTGAAGTCTAATCCAGGCAAAGGGAGTTGCTTTGGCATCTGCCCTTTTGTACCAACGGGAACTCTGATATTCAGATTGTTCGAGGCTTTTACGGTTGGCACGGATGGAGCGTTAACAGAAAAGCGAATGCCCTACCTGTACAAAACCAACTCTGTTCCAGCCTGTTTTCTTCTATTGGGTTGTGTTTTATCGTTTGTTTTTATGCACACTTGCTTCATTGGTGTTGAGATTTTAGCACCTCAGATGGCCAACTGAACTAAAAAAAAAAAAAAAATAAAGTCATTAATTATTTTTTCTTTTTTGTTGGTGGCGCTATCGTTTCTTTCCTCTGCTGTCACTTCCTTGCTTGGTGATTGATGAGGACCTGGGAGGAGGTGATCTAGAGATAAATCTGGGTGTTCAAGGGCCTGGCTTCAACTTCTCTTTTACTGGCTCACTCTCAGCCACTCTGAATTATCTGATTTCCCTGATGCAAAGAAATCAATGGTACACCTCCAGTACCTGTATGTATTCTACATTGTTTCTTCAGATTCTCAGTGAAGTTACAGTAAGAAGCCAAGGAGGGATGAAGGTAATATAAATTGATTTGTAGAAACTTAGATTTCATTTTTGTAGCTGAAGCTCACTTCCTCAGCCTGCAGTACTAGCCTGAACATCTGATGCTGGTGTAGCAGCATTTAGTAAAATAGTGTCAGAATTATATGAATGCCTCTGTGCAGACTTTTTTTTTTTTTACCAAAAAAAAGTTTCACACAGGATGCTGGGGGAAATCCCAGCCGGGGAAATCCCAAACAATGTGCTTTATTTTCTTGCCCACTCAACCATATTCAAAAACAAAGGATAAATGCTGGTGTTCCTATGGTGGTGTGATGAAAGGAAAACCTATTAGTGCAGCAGGAGGGATGACAGGCCATGGATTTCCCCTTGCCTGGAGGCTGGGCCAGCAGGCTGGGCTGCAGGTGGCAGGAATGACAGTGCCTGCTGCCTCATTTGTGCAGCTCAGTAGGGCAGCAGCTCCTCGAGTACCTTTGAAACTTCACAATTCTTCCTGCTCTTTTGGTCTCTCGCTCCCAGCTAGTAGTGGGAATAAAAATAGTAGTGGGAGGAAGCTGTGGTTACCCAGGGATGGGGGATCTTTCTGCTGTCAAAAGGCCAGTCCATGACGATTTTTCACTTGGTGTCAGAAGCAAAAATGAATGTCTGGAAATCGTCTGCTGGACTGGGACACAGGAGGTTGGCTCGCATCCATAGCTCAGGAGACCAGTCTTGCAACATTTCATCGTGGCTTTTTAAGTTACACTGCAAATTTGTTAGTCTTCAATCTCAATTAGGAACAAAGACTTTCTGCTGTTTTATAAAGTGTGGTTGGAACAGTGGGTCTAGGGAAGAGCTTTATCTGTTGCTAGCTTGGGCAAAACCTACGCTGGCCCTCCAAGATGAGTGCTCCTGCACAGATTAGCTACCCCTGTTGTAGAAACTGCACCAGAAAAAGACTCTCTTAACAAGCCCAGCCTGGTGGCAGCTGCTGCTTTCCTTTTCCCTTGATGATGAAAGTAGCCTTCAGAAGCCTCTGACCCTTTCCACAGGTGGCATTCCATGCCCACGAAGGTGCCTCACCCACCCTGCCTCGTTCCCTTGGCACAGAACCACAACCCCTCCCCAGCTCTTTGCCTGCGGAGGTGAGGAGCAGCACAGAAGGTGCCGAGGTGGGAGGGTGAAGGTCCCCTCAGCTCTCGGGAGCCAGGAGGAAGGTTGACATCAAGAAGCATGCAGAGCCTCTTTCTGGCAGCAGCAGATAAAAATATTTTATCTTCTACAGCCCTCCTGGCTGTGCTCAGCCTGGCTAAAGGCAATGAATGTAACTTGTCGGGAAAAATAACTAAGGGAAAGTCATGCCTACAACCCCCTGCCATTCTGGCTTCCCTCTTGTTTTATAGGGTTTTTTTCACCATCAGTGAGGCTGTCTACATTAGCAATTGCACTTTGAAGTCCAACGTATTGGAGAATGCAAACCTAATCCTATAAGAATTCCACCTGGCCACACATCTCTTAAGAATTCCAGCAGGTCCTGAGTGTATCTTCCTGCTTTAAATCCTAAGCCTCAGCAGCGATGGAGCAGTTACCAGAAGAATGACCCTAAAAGTGGTAATGGATGAAAGCAACAGTGCTGCATCTCCTCCTGGAGCCACAGGGAAGAAAGGGCCTCATGCTTCATTTTATAGATATTACTTGAGGGATATGATGGAGAGTTGCCTCCTTCCTTAGCCTGCATCCTATTACACAGCACTCAAAATAAGGAACAAAAAAACCCCACCTGCTCCAGAAACCAGCTCTGGAAAAAATGCCATGCTGCCTTGGCACCTTGGGAACAGTGTGAATGTCTGTGGATACCAGGAAAGTAGATAAACGAGTATTTCCTAACCTGCTGAGTGTGTGGTGCTTGTCTGCATGTCTCAGGTGCAGGAATCACGTGTCCTTCTGTAAGCAAAAGATAACATCTCTTTTTTTATTATTCACATGTTCTATATAAATATGTAATCCATATTACTCAGATACCAGAAACAAAAAATATATAAAAATCCCCACCCTGATTTCTCAAAAATGAAATACATTTCGTGCAGAAGGGAGAGAGGGGGACAGTGCTGCTTGGGGCAATGCTGCCTTGCAAGACAAAGCCAAGCAGTTTGAGGAAACAGAAACTTCTCTTCAGTTCCTTGAAATGTACATGTTTGTGTGTCATTTTTTCCTGCTAACACCATTCCCTGCGGGAAGCCACCTGCTGGGTTGACAGACACGAGTCAAACCTGAATCAGAATTAGTTCAGTCTGTTTTGGAGAATCCCGGGAACTTTAAAAAGCACGCTAAGGTCAGGCACCCTTGGCACACCCTATGGTGTAATCCAAAGTCTGAGCATGGCACTGGCACTAGGAAGGAAAATGTGACAGGAAGGACACCTATGTTCAATACCAGCTGATCTAAACAGAGCTATGTAGAAGTGTAAGGCTGTGTTAAATAGGAATTAGTTGAAGTAGGACTTGAAAGGAGCAAGGTGGGGGCTGGCCTCTTCTCCCAGGCAACAAGTGACAGAATGAGAGCACAAAATCTTAAACTGCATCAGGGGAGGATCGGGTTGGACACTGGGAGAAATTTCTTCACAGAAAGGTGATCAGACGCTGGAATAGGCTGCCCAGGGATCTGGTGGTGCCACCGTCCCTGGAGGTGTTTAAGGAAAGACTGGATGTGCGCTCAGTGCCACGGTCTGGGTGACGCGGCGCTGTTTGGTCACAGCTTGGAGCCGATGAACTCAGAGGTCTTTTCCAACCTAACTGGTTCTATGATTCTGTGATTTTTAAGCCCATAAAACCATCTTAAACGAAAATCCGCATTTATTTAGCAGGGAGAGAAGTGGCTGTAGGTGGGGTATGAGGAGCCTTTGGCCAAGCAGCACCAGCTCGGGAGCCATCAGACCTGCAGGATCGCTGTCGGGAGGGCCGTGGCGGATCCCGGAGCGATT
>VXBQ01005401.1:0-16174 GCA_013400175.1 Phainopepla nitens | reverse complement strand
GTGCCGGCTGCAGCTCGCGGCCCCACAAGCCTGGGGGGTGCAGTGACCCTGCGAGGGTCCGTGCGCGCATTCTGCTTTCTCTGCTGCGTGCTGGAAACTCCTCTGCCTCCCGGCCGATCTCCCGGTTGCTTTCTGCCCGCCGAACCCGACCGTGCGTTTCAGCGGTGCGGCTGTTTCTTCCTTTGCTCCGTTTCCTGCCCGGTCGCTGCCGCTGTCCCGCTCGTCGCTGCTCGCCCGTGCAGGCAGGCAGTGCCTCGCTGTGCCGTGGGCCCCGCTGCTGCTCCCCCCGCCGGCATCGAGCCTCCCCTCGGCCCCGCTTCTGTCGCCGCCCGGCCTCCCTCCCGCTCAGCCGGTGTTTCATACGGCCACCGAAAGTTCTCTTTGCCTTCGGGCTGCGTGGTGAAGCGCCGCATCTCGCCCTCGGTGTCCGGCGAGAGTTGCCGGCCGCGGCGGGGAGAGGAAGGAGCTTGTGCTGCAGTGGCCGCTCCGGGGGACGCGCTCTTGTCTCGGCCGGCCGGCAACAGCGGGGTGTGGGAGGGGCAGCTCCAGCGAGCCAGGCAGGGAAGGATTTCTAATAATAGCGCCGACATTGTTAGGAAGAGCAGGTGATGGATAGAGATGAGTCAATTCGGCGTGAGCTCGTCCCCCCGCTCCTTGCCTTCCCCGGAGCTGTAGGTGTCTGTGCCTGTTGAGGTGAGAGCGCCTTTGCTCTGCCTTTGTTTGCCGTGGGCAGCGCTCGCATTCCCCGGACACACGGACGTGTTGGGTTCAGGGTGAGTGAGGGCTGGAGCAGGAGGCTGGGTGGTGTGGGGAAGGGAAGGGAATGGAGTGAGCAGGTTTCCTTCCTTAGAAGAGAGTTTCTGTAAGTTACATGCTCTGGAGACGGTCTCTGCCCCTTGGGGTGGCCGTGGCTCTGAGACTGGTGGGTTTGGGGAGGGAGGGGGTGGGAAATGTTCTTGTCTTCCTTTAAACGACAATATTTTGTGCCTTTATTTAAAAAAAACCAAAGAAGGTATGGTGCCTCAGAGTTATTTAAATCGCTGAAGTCTTCATTCAGGAAGTCAATGCTTATTTCAGAAACAATGAACTTTTCTTTATGTCTCTTGGAGTATCTGGGCCGTAATCTTGTCGTGGGATACTTGTTATCCGTTCAAAACGGTTAAAGTGTTTGGTGGAGGAGGGAGCAAAGTGGTTCCCCGACAGGAAATTATTTCTGAAGTTTTTGTTTTGGTTTGTTTTTTTCGTAAAGGACTTTTTGCAAAAGTCCACCTGTGGGGAAGAGTGGTTTTTGTTCTGTTACAACTTTTTGTCATTAATCAGACTGAAACTGTTTTCACCTGCTTGTGAAAGCATAACATCTTAAAAGGTGTTATTTAAAAAAGAAGGGGTTTTCTCTGTGAGGTTTTTTTTTTTTCCCTTTCCTTTGCAACCTCTTTACATGAGTTTAGTGCTATTCAGTGTCTTCTTTAGGATAACTTTGCAATACATATTCCTGGAGAACTCTCCTGTGTCAATGGCCTTACACAAAAACGCTGGGGAATGGACTGTATAAAAAGTAGCATTCTAGCACTCTGTTATTCCCTTGGATTTCTGTAACCTGTCTCTTCCCATTTTCTTGTCTTCCTTTCTAAGTCTCTTGTCTTTCATTAGAGGTAACTGGCAGGGCTTGGGGACCTGCTGAGGCAAAAAATTCCATTGTGCCTGTGCAGGGTGTAACAGGTGATGGTAAACCTTGTGGATGCACTGCCCTGTACCAAAGGGGGCTGGTGTGAAAAACTTCCCCTTCTGATTTGTCTGCGCCTTCTTGTTTGCATCTGGTGACATTTGCTGAATTTAGGAAGAAAAAATGCGACTGATTTTTGGTTAGGTGGTTTTGTTGGGTTCCTGCCCTCCCAATTTCTTAAAACCAGATTAGGGCAGCTGAGGCTGCTGAGCTGAGTTCAGCTCAGGTTCTCACTGGGCACGGGCAGCAGAGCAGGGTACAGCTCAGTGTGGCTTTATTTCTGTTAGATCCTAATCCAGTAAGAACTGTGATGTATAATTAGGGAGTGTATTCACTTAACGCTCTCACCTGAGGTCATTTATGCCATGTTTGCCTATATTGTGTTTTTCCTGTGTAACAGACGCACTCAGCAGGAGTCTGAGGAGCTGACAGATCAAACAGGGTTGTTGTTCTTTTTTTTTCTGTAATAGAATGCAAATGTTTAGGGTAGAAGCAGGCAGACACATAAATCTGGTGACTGTCACCTTTGGAGGCCTTCCTGAAGCTGCCTGGTGCTTGGGATGGGGGAGAAGGGACTTTCCCTAATAACTGAGCAGGTTTCTGTGCCTGGTGCAAGCACTGCTGGAGTGGCTGCGGAGGAGCAGCCTCGAGGTGTTGGTTCCTTGATAAGGCAGCTCCTTTGGCCTCTGGGTATGAACTCCCCAGCAGCAAAGAGCCAGCGTGGTCTGCGGGTTCCCTGCTGAGGGGAATTGTGTGCACATGGGCAGGTTTCATTTTCACTGCTTAGCAGTTCCTAGACGAGTGAAAGAGCAGAATTTACTGTCAGTTTTGGGTTGGTTTTTTGAGTTGTTTTTTTCTTCTCCTTTTTTTTCTAGGCATGCTATGGCTTTTAGTCTGTGTCAGGTTACAGAGTTTTGGGGGCTGGAATTACCTGCACACGTGTGTGCTGTGCAAAGCCAAGTATGTGAAAGTATTTCTAATTAGTGAGTGGAGCTCATGGCTTAGCCAAAGGTGCAAAACTCTTGGAACTCTGAGCCCCTTTTAGTTTTGGATGGCTTTGCTTGGGGTTGGAGGAGGTTGCAGGGGGCTGAGTTTAGCTTTAATTAAAATTTATCAGTAGTGATTAGGGTATGTGCATAGGTGGTCCCTTCCTCAGAGATTTTACAAGTCTGATTTTTTCCATGCAGATAAGGTGGGGAGGATACAGGGAGATGGGGGGTAAGATGCAGAAAGAAGCAGCTTTGGTAGCAATCTGTCACAGCGTCTGTGCCTTGATTTGTACCAGCTGCGTGTGGCGAGCCGTGTCCTGACACCCTGCTGTCACCCCTCTGCGCTGGGCAGAGAGCAGGGCTCTCTGGAGCTGCCAGGGGTGCATCTGGCACCTCCTTGCCCCTGGAGGAGACGGCAGGGGCTGCCCCTGGGCGCTTTCTGGAGCAGTTGCTCACGGCAGAGCACAGGGCTGTGCTGATGCCTCTTTCCCACCCTTCTTGGCAACAGCTGCTCCAAGAATCCTTCCAGCCCTCCCCTTGAGCAGCCCCGTGGCTGGGAGCACGGTTAGCACTGCCTTGGGCACTTGCTGGCCTCTGCTCTCCATCCAGCGTGCTGCTTTCCCTGTCTCTGTGCTCCCCCGTGGCTCTGCTCGGCCCTGGGGGGCCTTGGCTGGGCTGGCCTCGCTGGCAGACGGGAGGGAAGGGCTGAGCCCTTCCTGCTTTATGGCAATTCGAGAGGACTGGCATCGTGCCTTTCAACTCCTCCTACCTCAGCAGCTGGCTCCCCACTTCCCTTTAAACTCTCAGAGCTTCTATTCAGCTTCACTTACCATGAATTACGAGCAGGGGAACTGGGCTGTGTGTGCCATCGTGGCACACGTGGATGTTGGATTTTTGTTTAAATGTCTGCAGACCTGCTCTGTTTCCTGGTAAAGTGCTGTGGCTGTGACCTTTGGCCAGTTTGTAGTGCTCTCATTGCTGTTGGTAGAATGGGCAATACCCAGGTCTCTCAAATATTTTGGGCCATTTCCTTCATCTTTAAGGGACACATACATTTCTTGGTAAGTGTAGCTTCAGGTTGTTCAGTGTAATAATGGCTGTAACACCTTTAGATTGACAGCCACAAGAAACAAATCCACTTAGATCAGCAGTTGCTGTTTTTTGGGGTTGTAAGCTCTTCCTGTGTTGCGACATCAACCTGTTCCTCCTAAGGTAGACCTGAAAGTGAAATGGTTTTGCTTTGTTTCATGCACAGTCATGTGTTTTCTCCAGAAGAACAGACACTTTTCCACAGCTCAGAGAGCCTGTAGGTGTTGAGTGGAAGAAGCAACATGCTCTGAGGCATCTCCTGTTTGTGTGGCACTAGGAAATGTGTACTCCTGCAGGCACCTATTTGCAATTTTCCTGTCACAGTTCCCAAGTGGCTCCTGCAGTGTTTCTTTGAGAGAGAGAGTATTTTCTTAGCTCTGTATTGCTCTGAAAGGTGTTTAAAAGAGATGCTGCTTTCTTTTGTGCTCACAGTGCATGAGGTGCTGCTGTCAAACAGCTTTGATCAGGATGGTGAATGCTGCTTTGAGTTACTATCATTTTTGTCTGCCTGATTGGATGCACAACTTTGTTTTTAAGGTTCATGAGGATGGGCTGAGTCCTGTCATAAGGGAGTCCTTCAAGATTATACTGATTTCTTCTTTTTTTTTAAAAATATTTTTGTACTGGCTTTGTGAGTTTAACTGTGATGGTGGGAATGGAGGCTGCAGTGCAGGACAGTGGGAGGAGGGAATCAAAGGATGTGTGTCAGATTTTCCTGCTGGGGATCCTCTCTGGCTGCCTGTGCTGCTGCACAGTTGTTTCACAAAAGCGAGGAGTGTAAGAGACATTCACATCTCTGATACACTTGATGTTTAGCAGGAGGGGAGCCCGTGGAAAATTCACTTGCATGTTCTGGAAAAGCTGTCAAATATTGACACAGGGCTGTGGATGCTCTCAGAGCACATGAGCATGCAGCTGTGAAGATTTGTCTTTGCACCCCTTCCTCTAGAAATGCTTTGGGTCTCTTTATGATGAATGTTCAGAGTCTGAGAAGGGTGAGCAGGGTCCACTGAAGTCATTCTGGGAGAATTCCCTTGACAGTAAATTGTCCAGTACACTGAATTGTTGCTTAGCAGCTCCTCGAGTGCCAGGACACCCTTGTTTTACCTAAGCAGGGAGCTCCTGAAGTGCTGAAGTGTTCTTCTTTGCATGTGCAATTTCTGATGGGCCGCTCTGATCCAGTGGTTAAACTTCACACTGAAGCATCTCTACAGCTTATTCCAGAAAGCAGTGCAGATATTCCTGGTGCTTACCAGTCTAGAAAGGGAGTTCTTGCCTCCTCATGTGGCCTGAAGGGCAGAGGGAATGCTGCTGTTAGGGGCCAGCTCTGTCCATAAAGCTCTCTCTGAATTCTTCTTTTAATTCCTTCTGACCAGTTTCTTGCTTTGCTTATCTAACTTGCCAGTCAGGGAAAGGAAAGACAGATTTACATTTCTCTGTACTGTTGGTATCAGCTGTGAAATGCATCCAAGTTGCAAAATGACGTGGCATTGCTGATTTTCTGCCTGATGGCTGCTCTGTGCTCGTGCTGGCACAGAACAGTAGCACATGTATAAAACTAAAATCAGGAGGATTCTCTTGTCCTGTAGGTGGCATGGCAGATCTCGTATCCAGTCCCACTTTCTGAGGTCCTGTGGCTGGCAGAGCCTGTCCAGGTGGCACCTGCACCTCTCAGAGCACTGCTGCCAAGGGCTGAGACTGTGTCTGCTGCAGGATCCGAGCACTTTGTGGCTGCTCTGGTGTAACAGCAGCTCTGCCAGAGTCCTGTGCCCACGGCCCAGCTGGGGAAGGCTCAAAATCCACCAGCAAGTCTTGCATTTCTCTGGTTGGACACACATCACCCGTGATGGCTGGAGTTTGTCCCAGTGCTGCCTGCCCTCCGTCTGTTTGTCCTTCCCTGATAATGTCAAAACACTGGAACTGTGGCTCCTCAGTGCTTCCTGCTTTTCCCTCCTTTCTAAGAGGCAAACATGAGAACCTGCACAAGCACTGTGCCATGATAGCAGGGGCCTGTTGCAGCTGCTGGGCTGAAATAGTGAGATTTTGAACAGGAAGCTGGCCCTGTAAAGACCAGCAGTTTTGTGTGGTGGTGGTGATGGTGCTTTTGCTTCAGGGTTTGCTCTGCTCCCTCCAGCCAGGTCCCGAGCAAAGATAGAAGTATTTTCCTAATTTATCTAATTACGGGGCTGGAGTTCCATTGCTCAACACCAGAGGGGGAAAAAAGATCCCGGCCAAGTCCTGCCCTTGCCTCTTAGGCGTGGCTGTGCCCGAAACATGGAGATGTGGAAATTCTCTTTGGGTCCAGCTGGAGTTAGCTGAATTCAAATTCCAGCTGCAGGCTTCCTGCTGACTCAGTTTAAGCTCAGCTGTGTCTGCAGGCTGGCTGCTGAGGTGCCTCTGTCACCGACCCGATACAGAAACCACACTGATGAAAAGTTCCTGCCTGCCTGCTTTTTAAGAGCATTAGTTATATGGCAGTGCTCCTTCTTACTCATTCATGTGCTGCGTGGGGGCTGCTCAGCTGAGCTTTGTGAGCCAAATGAGAAGGGTGGCTCAGGAGGGATTTGGATGATTTTCATCCTAAGAAGTCAAAGTGCTGCCCTGATAACCAGAAGATTGCTGCAATTCGTGTAATCATGAAAATGCAAAAGACCTTTAATTTCTATCAGAAAGGCCAACTGACATCTTCTTTAGAATTGTCTCTAATAAAGTTTTTCTTCTAAAGAGGAAGATAAACCCCCTTTAAACAAAGAGTGCAATGTATTTCTAAGCCAAAATACGCAGCTGAGAGTGCTTGGTGTCCAGGCTGAGGTGATAATTCTGTACTAAAGAAGCAAAGGTAACAATGCCCCAGCTAAGGCAGTAATAAATATTCAGCACGTTTTGCATCAAAGGCAGTGAGGAATAAATGGCTTTGTGTTGGTGCTGGGTTTCGTTTTCCCTTGTTTGTTTCCTTTGAGGGATTGGTAGTGGCATTATTTGCATCCTAAAGAAGGAGGCAATTTGGAGCTGAAAGGAAGAGCAACAAAAGCCAAAAACCTCAAGCAGTGGGCTGTCCTGCTTAGGAGCATCAGGGAGACGTTGTCCTGGTTGGATTTTAAGTAGTCTCATGATTCCTGACTAACAGGACATTCCTCCCACGAGCCAAGCAGATAAACTGCGAGTGACTGGGGGAGGAGATGTGTCCTGCTCTGGGCCACTGAGCTGCTGCTATCTCTGGTTGTGCTCCTCCTGCCTTGTCAGTTTTGCCACTTTCAAAATGAGCTCTTGATGTTGCATCCTCCCTCAGAGGAATGGGTGGAAAACACCCTTATTTTGGAAGCAGCTTTCCCTGTGGTGGGGAAAGTCCTGACACTCTGCAAGCTTTGGTGTTAACCAGATATACCAAACCATCCTTGATATACCAGATGTACCAAACCATCCTTGAGTTTCACAGTTTTGTGTGCATCCCTACATGCCCAGAGGCTCTTGCTGAGCCCATCCTTCACCTGGCTGATACACTGCAGTGTCTCTGTTCTCCCATCACCCCACTTCTCTTTCCAAAGCCTAGAAACAGATTCTGCTTTAGGAGTGAGTCTCAAATGAGGCAAAATCTTGGGGTGTGCTAAACACTCTTACAGGCTGGCAAATCCTTTGCAGAGTAAGGAGTGATGGGGACAGGTTTCCTGTGGTAATGATCACATCCTCTCAGCACTGCTGGTTTTGCACACCAAGATACTTTCCCTGGGCTGTTCAGTTCCTGTTGGGTTTGGTTTAATGGGCTGGAAGTGGAGCACTGCAGTGGTGGGGCTCTGAGTGGCTTTGGGCTCTGTGATGTGGTGTTTGCTTACACTCTCCTGACCCAAAATGCTGCAGACAACGGTGGCACAGCTCAGAATATCCTCAGGTAAGGAAGTTCATAAGTCTGTGATGCTGTTTCTCTTTCTTTGTTTTCCAGCAGTGACTGGATATGTAAAGTGCCTGTGGCAAGGTCTCATGAAGACAGTAAAATTGAGTGGTTGTGGTTTGATGTATGGATTTAAAATGTCAGGACATACCAAATACTTGGTTTCCCTGCCTGTAAAATGATGCCCTTGCTCTGTAAATAGCTCTGTAGCTCAGCAATGAAACATCTGCCTGCAGGGCAGGTAACTGCCACCAGGACCAGGAAGGGACAAATAAAACATTGGTTTTATTTCTTCCAATAATGATGTCATCCTCACTGCCACACCCAAAATTCTTACCCATCAGCTGCCACACAGGGAAATGCTCAGGTTGGAAGTTTCTGACTTCTCAGTGACTGATGATTTATTGCAGTTTCTGCTTTGGAGATTTTAATTGCTCCTAACTCAAACTGAGACACAAACATCTTGACAGCTCACACAATAGGTCCCTTGATGGATGGTGTCTGGTGTGTGTAGGGGAGCTGTCTTGGAATGCAGACACGGCGTTCAAGGAGTCAGTCCTGCAGGCCTGTGGCTTCCCTGCTGAAAGCTGTGTTTTCCCAACCAGCCAGTGTCTGCTGGAGCTGGGAGCAGCAACTCCCAGGCTGAGCTGTGAGGAGAGCTGAACAATCTGAGGGGCAGTGGTGGCGAGCAGAGACGCTGGCTGTGCCGTGGCTGCTCTTCTGAGCCCTCTCGAAGCTGCAGCACGAGGGCAGAGATGCAAACTGATTTGTAGGGTGGCTTAGCACTGCTGCAGGGATTCGGGGAGCTGCTGCTGCTGCCCGGGCAGCCCTGGGAGCTGTGGGGAGTTCCCCAGCAGGTAACCAAGTGTAATACAGTGTGTGAGGCTTTTCCCTTGGATCAGCCCTCGCTGTGTGCTGTGGGAGGGAGGCACGGATTGCCGAGTGTCTCACTCCTGCTTCTCCCTCTTTCCCACCCTGCACGCTTGCAGTGCCATCTCTCCTTAGGGCCTGGGCTCAGGGGCTTCTGGCCCTGCCTGCTCTTGCCTCTGGTGATGCCACCCCTCACTGGTGCACTGCAGGTGGCAAAAGCTCCTCTGGTGAGTTCCTTGTGAGATGTAGAGGATAATGCAGCTTGGGGACGAGAGGGAGAAACAGAAGATGGGACACCAGAGCTGAAGGAGCTGGGTTGTAAGTACCATCCCTCAGGTGTTCTCAGCCCCATCTCAAGAGCCATGATTGCCTTGGAGGAAGAAGCCACAGAGCTCACTCGTGAGAAATCATCAGAGTTCACTCGTGAAAACTGCTCTTTGTGGGTGGAATGAGGCGTTTCCTACTGCTCTGACAGGCTGCTGGTGGATGTGCTTCTCTAACTGTAATTATGTTTTCTTACCACGTGCCTCTCCACAGTCCTGCACCCCACAGTGTTGAGTTGGAATGAACGTGCCCTAACACTGATTCTGTAGAACTGATTTAAGGGTCTTAAACTTGTGCTTAAAGTACTCCCTTCATTTTTTTCTAAGAGAGAACACGTCTAAAAAACTGGTTATAGTCTTATGTGTTGAACACTTAAGGCACTTAGTGATTTCTCAGAAGCAGTTAATTTCTCACAAAGCTCATTTGTCTAATGAATTAATTGAAGTAAAAAATGAATAATGTATAAAAAATTAGTGTTTCAGTTAAAATATCACATTCTGTAAAAATTCATTCCAAGATTTCAGCAGCCCTAAAAGCAGCCTTAGCAAGTGATCTAGTTTGACTCTGAATCTGAGTGCAGATGGTGTTAGTACCCTTTATCCATCTTTTCTCCTTCTCCAACTAAAGATTCTTTTTACCCAATATAAGGTAACCTTTTTCCCTCCACCAGAAACAGTCCTTTTCTGAGTATAAAATTACCAGGATTCCAAAGTCTTAATGATTAAAAAATTTGGGTGATATCAGCACAATTAAATTTGATTGTTTGGGGTTTGCTCTTTAGCAGAATTTTTTTCTTTCTTTTTTGTTTATGTTTTGTTTGTTTGGTTTGGGTTTTGTTTTGGTTTTTTTTAATTTGTTTTGGTTTTGGGGTTTGTTTTTTTTTTTTTTGAGATTCCATTAAGGAATTTGACTTCTCAGGAGGAACTTTGTGACTGTTGAAGCCCTTTGCATTGATTCAAAGTAGTTATGTAAAACTTGAGGTTCCTGTAATTACTAGTTAACTAAAATAAAAAATAATTTACCCTGTATTGTAGAGGTAGGAAGCCATTTTGGGGTGTGAGAGAAATCCTTTTTCCTCTTACCTAGTGTGTTTTTGACCACCCAAGCAGAACTTTCTTAGCTGAGGGCAGGTATTGCCTTCAGGGGCATTCACTGCATGGGTGGTCAGTCTTTGGTTTAGGAAATTCAGTTTGTGAAGTTATCATGTTCAGGCTCCCTTGCCTTCATTTTTTGCCATATTAGTACTTTGGAGTGTGGTGGAACTTTTCACTGTTCTGTTTGTGTGTCTGTTTTATCTCTGCTCATGTGCAGGAGTAGACAAAATTGCTATTTGCAGCTGTGGTGGGTGACTTTTTACAATGTCTCTATTTTTGTGGACTTGGCCTGAGGAGTGTGTGTGTCTGCACAGAGCTGATTTGATCCCTGAGGGAAGGGAAGAGCCCACCTGTGTTTTAGGTCTCTTCTCCCTGCACAGCCACTGAGATCTGCAGGTGCAGCAGGCACCTGGCTGGGCTGGGGCAATCTGTGCCTCTTCATTTAAAGCATAGGGTGGGAAAATGGCATTGAAAAGAAATGTTATCTCTAAAACCAGAATATCTGCCAACTGAGGCTTTAGCTAACCTACAGAAATATTGCTTCTGTGGAGTCTTGCCACAGACTTAATTCAAAATCCTCACTTTCCTCTTAATCTCAGCATTCTGAGTTCTCAAACCTGCATTAACATCTGTGTCTCTTGCAGCAAAGTCAAGCCCAGAAGAAAGGTCAGCCTGACCTGTTTCAGAGCCTTCAGGTCCCACAGAACAGGACAGAAGATTCTCCTCAGCCAGAACCCTCCTCAGGGTAGAGGTGAGTAGCAGCAATGGGGGTTTGAGTGGAACAGAGCAAAATGCAAAGCAGCAAGGGATAAGCCTGTGTTGGAGCTGTTAGTCTGACATAATTCCATAACACAAGAGCTCATGGTTAAGAGGCTTCCTGTGGGCATATTTGAGATTGTATTTTGGCCTTGGACTTTCCCCACAGGAGTTCTTGGCTTCAAAGCCTGTTTGTAGGCTGTGCCACTGCACTGTCTGCCCATGTCTGTGGCAGGAAGGAGATTTGTGCCTCTCATGGACAGGGCCCTTCCCACTGAGACAGTTGTGGATTCCTCAGCCCTTTTCCATGGCTGATGGTGTGTGATGGGCAGCTCCCTCCAGAAACAGGGATCTGCATCACCAAAAGGGACATTTACTGTGAGACATGGCCAGACACATAAATACAGCTGCAAGATGTGGATTTATGGGATTTTTTTTTTTTCCTTTCATTTTTTCACAGGACAAGGATTTGTGGTCTGAAGCAGAGGGTGACCCGAGCTGCTCTGTCCCTGAATCCATCATGGAACAGGTTAGAGTCAAACGTGCCTGAAGCCAGCTGCTCACAGTGTGCAGTGGTTCCCTGGTGCACTTGTCCTGAGGCACTTTGAGGGGGATAAGGCTGAGTGTTGGCTCGTGGCCTTCTTGAATTTCCCAGAATTTGTGCAGTGTTGTGGCACTGCTCTGGATACAGGGAAGTGGATGGAAGCAGTTAGGTTGCAAGCTGCTTCCTTGCAGCTCTCAGTGGGGCACTTCCCCTTGGGGACTGCAAGCTGCAGATGTAGCCATGAAAGAGACTACAATGTTTATTGATAAAGCTACAAACTGCTGAACTAATGAGGGGTGGGCCCAGCCCTGTGATCAGGGCATTGCACTGGTCTGTGCAGTGTTAAACACAGTCTGATGCTGTTACTGAGCACACTTGAACCTTACACATTGAACTGTAACTGAAGTGTGTCATCCCCCCCCAGCCCAGCTCATGCTAGGATACAATTCTAACCCCCTACTCTGCCCTCCCATGAGCTTTTTGAACACAGTATGATTAAACAATGTACCAGTGATAAAGGCAATGACCAGTCCAGCAGGCTGCTGAAGGGGATTGCCACTGGTGACCTGCACTGCTTGAACATGCATGCTCAGATCCTGGAAGATGTGCCTTCTCTTCATCTCTGACTGATCATGTACTTTATTGTCCATTTGTTTCCATTTCTGAACCCTGCCTTTTGTTGACTTTGTTCCTCCTTTTGTCTGCCCAGTCAGATGTGGTTATGTCGAGGCTTTGCAAAATTCTCTTTCAGTTACCAAGTTCATCCTGGTTGCATACTGTTGGCATAACAAACCATTCTTCTTTAACTATTTTTTCTTCTCCCTAGATAAAATTAAGCCTAATAAGTATTTTCTTACAGGCAGACCATCTGCATACCAGAGTAAGGATTTTCTTTCTTTATTTCTGTGCTTACATCACATCCTGCTCTCTTACCTGTTTAACTGAAATTATTGGAGAGCCTCTTGGTTTTCTGGAGACTTAGTTGGTTATGAGGCCTGGTGTTCCAGTGGGGCCCCACTGCCTCATGCACCTCCTCAGCCTAATTAATTTGGGCACCCTGTGCTGCCTTGTTTGAAGGCTGCAGGTTGTGGGGCCATGGAGACAGCACGTGCCCCTTTTCTGGGGGTGAATGTGCCACTGGAGCTGGCAGTGATCTGCCATCTCATGTCACTTCTCTTGTGAGCAGCTGCTGGGCTCTCTGTGAGGAGCTGAACAGGTTTATTATGGAGCTGGTTGAGGTTCCTTTGGAGAGGGAGAAGAAACTTGGGGGTTTTTGCAGGCTTCTGCTCTTATCTCTGTTTCCCACCTTGTTACTGCTCTGCTCTGATTATATGGAAGTGGGAAGCTGCTGCCTTCTTTATGCACAGCAAGTAGAATGCCCAGTTCCCAAATACAGGGGTAAAACCTTTCCAAACACAGGTGGGAGTAAGGGAAATGGATGGGTTTTGCTGAATAAACTCCTGCTTCAAAAGAGGAGCTCAGATCGGGGTCGCTGCCATTGCCACAGCTGGAAATGGGAGGGGAAGGTGAGCTGGGTTTTCAACACTGGTTTGTAAGAGCAGAGCCTTCTGTCATTCACCATGGGACAGTCCTGTGTGGGTCCACATCCAGGAGTCAGTCTGCATTTGCTGAGGCCTTGTGGACCCCCAGTGGTGCTGCTCAGGGTGCCCAGAGGAGGCCACAGAGACTTGTTCAGGGTTGGAAAACACTGCATGCCTGGATGCTTTAGCATGGGCTTAACAGTGATTTCCTTGTGTCTCAGATCCATGGATCTCTTCAGATGGAGCATGCACTGCTGTTCACCTTCCTGGATGCATCCTCTGACTGTAACTTCAAAGAGCAGCTGCATTCCCTGCAGAGCCAGCAGATCAGGTTGTGCCAAGCAAATGACGATGATGAGCTTCAGACCGATGGCAATCGCAGCGGCCACTTCCAGAACGGGGAGCTAGGTGAGGCCTTTCTCCATCCCACATCTCTCTGAACATGGTGCTTTTCTTTCCCCACTTCCTATCCTTGCCATTGTCTGTTTCAGAGGGGTAATGTTTTCTCTGTTGAGAAACTTTACTCTGTGGCTGATGGTGGTGGTGGCTGGGAATTGAACACTTAGGTTAAGACAGCTGGTGCTTGGTACTTTCTCTCTCCGTGGATTTCTAGAGCACCTGTCACTGGGTTTTGTCTGCAGCACATCAGACAAGGGCACAAAGCTGGTACTGGTGGTTGCTGCCCTAAGGAGTGTGATACTAAGCAGTTAAGTTAGGCCTCATGCTGCTCCTCAATACTTGGGCTGGGATCAACTCATATTCTGGTACTGGGTGAATCCCTTTCTGCTCTGCCAGTTCCTCAAGTAGCTTCTGGTCCTGTTCCTGCTTTGCTAGCCATCTGCAGGGTGGCTACTGCCCCTTGGCCAGGGTGTGTCAGCTGGCACATGGACCTCAGCTGCAGCAGGGTGAGCAGGAACTGCTACAGTCAGTTGCCCTCTCTCACACAGATTTGCATAGGTCTCATGCCAAAAGCAAAGGTAGGACAAGGTGTAAGGTTCTCAACTGGAAAAGGGCAGCTGAGTAGACGTAAGGAAGATTTTTACAACGAGGGTGGTAAAACACTGACACAGGTTGCCCAAAGAGGTGATGGATGCCCCACCCCTGGAAACACTGAAGGTCAGTTGGCTGGGGCTTTGAGCAGTCTAATCTAGTTGAAGATGTCCCTGCTTATTGCAGGGGGTTTGGATGAGCCAGCCTTTCAAGGTCCCTTCCAACTCCAGCTGTTCTCTGAGGTGCTGTATTTTAGATGGTGCTTAAGAGACAAGTCCTGACAAGTCACCTAAATTCTAGAATCATTTGGTTGAAAAAGACCTTCAAGGTCATGCACAGCTTCTCAATTCCCCTCTCTGGGCAGGATGTTGGCTGTAACTGTCCTGTTCAATTTTTGGTTGGAGATGTTCTAACATGCCCTGCAGTGATATTTTTTTTTTGGGTAGGGTGAGGCTGCACTTCACCTAAACTAAGATATAAACCCCTGTTTGCCACTATTTCTGGTAAGCAACCTGGGTGCACTTACAGAAATCGTGCTTAGACCTGTCATGAATACACTCAGGGCTGGGAAGGAGCTTGCTAATGGAGATTGGCAAAATGCTGTGACCTGTACTGAGCCTGGTCTGACTGCACCCTGTGAATAAATTCTGCTCTTTGTGTCGGCAGCGTTGGCTGCCACAAATGAAGACGTTATCAGGATCATTGCTGCTCAGCTGGCTGAGATTGGAGACCAGTTTGATAAAGAAATCCAAGGAAGAGCAGTGAATGACCTAGTGCAGCACTTTCTGAGCGAGCATCTGTCTACAGAGGTGAGTGAAAAGCAGCCTGATGAGCAGTTCTTCTTTTAGATATTCTGCATCCTTCCTGCTGTGACTTTGAAGGCATCTGAAAATTCATCCCGAACACTTACCTTTGAAGTTTTCTTAGAGGTGATTCTGTAGCAGAAGTTAATGTGTAAATTGGGTTCCTTGGGCTCATCTCCTTTCTGCAGATGGTGAAATGGTGGTTGTGGAAAAAGCCTGACTTTGAGGCATTTTGTCCTTCTTTTGATGGCCCAGTGGCTTATCTTGGAAAATGAATGATCTGGCTAAGGCTTAGTTTCAGTACTTCAGATCTTTGGACTTTGGTGCCAAGTCCTGTGTATCTGCTGACCATCATGTGGCTAAAAAATTGAGCAGGTTAGTGACAGGAGCTTAACTTGTGCTTGTTACTGAGCACTGAAGAGACAGCAAGTCATGAGACCCTTTTCTGGTGCTGAGTGTGTTCATAGGCACAGTTTTGGGAGTAGCAGTGGGTTTAGGCCTGGCTGGGTGAGGTCTCTTGTGTTAAAAAGGAAAAAGAAGACTAAGGATTAAATCTACACCTGGATCAAGGGCCATAGTTCTTTGGGGGTGTTTTTTATGTAACAGGCTTGGCTGCTGTGGCTGGGAGGAGGGGGAGCAGCATCCTGTGGAGTGTTAGAAGCAGCACCTCAGTTATGAGCCCAGGCTGTGCTGAGACCCCTTTCTGCCCTCTCTTTGCCCTTCCAGGAGCTAACCCAGCACATGTCCCGGGCAGTGAGTGAGCTTGCACGATGCATCCCCTCAGACATGGAGCAGGAGAAGGTCAAGTTGGTGCTAGCAATGGTCTTGACTAAGAAAATTGTGAACACGGTCCCCTCCCTTCTACAGCACGTGTTTAACACCACTGTGAACTACATGAACCAGCAGCTGCACCCCTACATTGTTGAAATGGTGAGTGCTGTCACACGGCTCTGTGGGAGTCACAGCCTGCCCTGGGTTGTACCCTGAGGGGTGGCCTAGCTCTGAAGTGCCTGGGGCCTGCTGCTTTCCCTGCAGTGCTCTGGAGTGGGCCAGAAGGGAGCATCAGTCCCTGCAGAGCTCTGGAGGTCAGTGTGCTTGAGGGGTCATGGCCCAGTTTCTGCTTGCCCCCCTCACAGCAGCCAGTGAACAGCATTTGTTCTGTGGGGCAGAGGGAGCTGGCACTGCTCCTCTCCTGCCTGCAGGCTCCTCGGGGAGCTGTGCCACTAAGAGTCTGTTAATGATTGTCTCCTTCCCTCGGGAAGGAACGCCTGAGCTGAGCTCTGCTGGCTGCATTTCCCCAAAGTCTTGACCCTGAGGCCTCTGCTCCTGTCTTCCTCAGCTTCCCAGAGCTTGGGGGACCTGGAAGGGGAAAGGAATTGCTCCTGAGAATTAACAGCAGCAGAGGAACAATGAGAAATGGTCAAATCTGATCTTGTTCTCTTGGCTTTTGAGCAGAGGTGGGCAGGCAAGGGACACTCCTGCACTGTGGCCTTGCCAGGGACAGTGCTGGGACAGGGCAGCAGCCTGCAGAGGGGCCTGGCTCACGGTGTCACCGTGCCTCAGCC
>VXBQ01005400.1:446688-495258 GCA_013400175.1 Phainopepla nitens | reverse complement strand
GAGTGCGCTGCGGTGTAGGGCTCGAAACGCGTGCTAATGGTGTATGGCAGGGAAGGGCTTCCTAACAGGAGCCCAAGGAAGGCGAATGGGAATAGTCACTTGTTTGGAAAAGAACTTTTAAATTCTCCTGCAAAAGCCCAAGTAGGAAACTCAACCTTGAAGTAGATGAGCTGAGACACGGTGCGGTGATAGGCCAGTTGCTTTTCAGGAAAGAGAACATTTCTTCTGTGTTTGTGTCTTTAATGGTAAACCAGTGCCTGGGATCCTTCACTGTGACACACTCAGGAACTGTGTTTAGAGTGAAATGTCCCCTAGAATCGCCAGCAGCACCTTTTTGAAACTCTAGATGTGGCCCACGTAATTTTCTCTATGAACTGATTATTGGATGCAAACCAAGATATTTAGAAAAATAAAGTACACTCTCATTAAGTGTTATTATTACTGTCCCTGCACAACAAGACTTTATGATGAGAGATGCCAAGTGAAATGATGGTGGGGAAGTGCCATCCATGGTGTAATACTAGCAAACTCCTAAATAATGACTTTCAAATTAAGGATTTCATCAGTTTTTCAGAGAGTTAAAATGCTGAAGCATTGATGATGCTTCAGCAAATGAGCACTTGGTACACACCACTTCATCCAAAGGAATAATGAAGACAAAGGCACTGTCCCAGATACAGAACCCTGTTTCTGATCTGGAAAGGCTGAATAGGAATTGAGGCCTCCATTTAGGTATAACTGGATATGTAGCTGGAAATAAATGGCACTCACACAGTTGTGCAGTGAGGCACTCATTTAACATAATGTGAAAGATGATGGTACCAGGTCCAGCTTCTGAGGGGCACCACCCCCATCCATCGAGGCCAGTGCTTTGGAAAACATGACCCTGGCATGCTGCGACCAAAGCTGCTCACAGAACATCCTCCACAGAAAGGTTGACACTTGGCTGGAAATAATCCTGCTATACTTCAGTTTTCTGTTCAGCCTTATCATATCATATATCTGAAATGCTCTTGGATGATAAACTATCTGCTCTCCACATGGTGCAGTCCTGTGCTGAGATATCTGAGCCTGCTCCATTACGGATGCGCACGGGCTCCGGCAGAATGCTGTATCTGCTTCCCCGTGTTGGCTGCCTCTGGAGAGCTGACAGTCATTCAGAACTAACTCGAGTAGCTCTACATGTCATTCTCCTGCACTGCATGTCTTCTCTTTCCGATAAGCAGCTGTCCTGCACATTCTTCAGTTAATACTTTCTGGGTCAGATATGGCCTCAATAGACTGTATCATTTTGCCCAGAGCTAATTCTCCAAAAGCAGTAGGAAAGTCTTTGAATACGTTGCAGGATTTTCCAGGAATTGCTGCTCAGCAAAGAAAATTCAGTTGATCATAAGTCTCTCAAAAAATACTTGCAGGGAACCTTCATTCCTCAGGGATGGATGCTGGGGTAATATTACGTTAAACATGGAAAGGTCTACTGGCAAAGGCCTTCATTGCTGCAAGTGGAGAACAAATGGCAGAAAATACTCAAATTCTCAATAAGTAATTCTTAAATAACTGAGATAAGCAAATGAGAACGTTAGAGAAAATAATTTAAAAGCAATTAAAAATAATTCTGTATTATTGCCCATTATATAGATTAACAGGCAATCATAGCAATTTGGCAGATTTTGAGTTAGTTAACGTTATTATGATTTTACAAGATATTTATAAAAAAACAGCAATATTTGAAGAGCCTGAAGTTACAGGCTTTTATGTCAACAATTTTTTTAACTGCCAGCTTGTGTGGCTTGAAAGAGCAGAATGAAGTAAAAACAGGTATGTGGGTTTTTTTTTTAGAAACTGTTATGTTCCACTGAATTTCCTGTGCAGAAGTGCTGTTGCTCATCTGTACGTCTGATTAACTTTTGCTCCCTGAAAGTGTTATCAGACCTGTAACCAGGCAAACAGCAGAGCAGATGGCCAGTGCCAGTATCGGTGTTTCTGGTCTGGGTGCTTAATGAGATCTGAGAGTGTAACATGAGCCTCTTTCATTTTGTCTGTCTTACATGGCAGATATCCTTGGTGCAAGTGCTCTGGTTGCTCAAGGTCACAGATTCATCAATCAAAAGAGAGCCCTTCCCATTAATCTTTTACCTGCCCATGACAGTTCCATACACCTCAGGAGCTGCCATGTCACACTGTGCTGTTGTTCTGAGTTTGGGACAGCAGTGCTGTGAAAGACAACCAGGTTAAGGAGAAATTAGCCACCATTTAAAACACAACATTAGATGTACTGTACTCTGATTGTAAGTTTTCATTCATTAATTCGAAACCAAAAATGCCATTTTGTGCTGTGGAATAAGCCTTCAGCTTGGGCCAAATCTCCCATCCCACACAAATGCATCTCCCACACTATGAAGGTGCAAGTCCTACAACATTTCTCACCTTACACTTGGAGATAGAAGTATTTGCTGTGAGTGGTGTAAAAAAAATCTCAGTACCCAACACTATCTCCTCTCTGAACGCACACGTCCGAGGCTGGAGCTCAGAGTGTGCCTGGGGGGCCTCAGGGAGGCCACTGGGTCCATTTGACCAACATTTACAGCTGGTTCGAGGTCTTGGTTCTTCTGTGCACTGACAGAGGGATGTGAAACTTGTGGTAGAGAGTTGTCTTTGTGGCTGAGCAGTGGTACTTTTTAGCTTTATTTAAATTGCTAAATTTGGTGAAGATATGCTCTTGAAATATCTATGTATCGTTTCACAATAGAGGCTTGTTTGATGTCCAAGTTTTTCGTAGTAAAGAGGGAGAGCAGGCACAAGAGGGGCTGTGGATTGTGGGATCTCTTGTGGGGTTATGGAAGAGGTGACCAAGGAAAGGCTCAGTCCTACCCCCTGCCCCACTTTCTGTGCCCAGAAAATGTGACAAAAGCGATGTAAGTGGAGGCAGGAAAGGAATCGGGGAGGAGAGCACGGTTATGGTAAAGCAGGGGAGATAATGAGGAGGAAAGAAGGAGTTATGGGGAGATGGAGAGGGATCCCAAATAGGAGGGCAGAGCCTAATTATGATCTGCATTTTCAGTCTGTGTGGGTATAG
Organism: Phainopepla nitens; assembly: GCA_013400175.1. Classification (NCBI taxonomy): domain Eukaryota; kingdom Metazoa; phylum Chordata; class Aves; order Passeriformes; family Bombycillidae; genus Phainopepla; species Phainopepla nitens. The sequence goes on along the minus strand of VXBQ01005400.1, from coordinate 492,182 downwards.
ACAGAGGGATCTGAACTGCAGGATGACTTCCATGGCTGTTGAGATCAGTGGGATAGCTGCTCTGAACATGGCATATGCCTAAAATGACAGGTAGTCTGAAAAATGAGGACTTGGAGCACTCATATTATGCTTCTGAAATCATTGCATTTTTAATGATTTCAGCCTTAAGTTTTATGGCCTGCTCTCCATCTACTGAGTGAATATAAGAGCATCTTCTTTCACAGCTGGATAGTAAAGATAAATCTTTGATGTTTATTGAGCATTAAAACTACAGTGAAAGCTCCATACAAAAAGCATTGAGGCAATTAATATTCCTACTTTCCTCTGCATGGAATGGAGTTCAGTGGTTTCCAGAAGACCTGTATGTAAAAAGGTAATTGAAATCTCCCCTTATGCATATCCACAACAGAGATGAATTCAGGAATTTTAATCCTGGGATGGCATAATTTGTAGGTAAGGGCTTTGCAGCCTTAGAATTACTTTAATATGCATTGTTAGACAAAAGTGGAATAAGTACTTTGAAAGAAACTGAATATGAGAAAAAGCTTTCTTTCTAGAAATATCTGCATTTTAGTAGGAAGACTTCCACAGTCAGAGAAGAGTTTCTAACTCCTTTTTGCCAGTTATGGATACTACTGTGTAACTCTGCCACCACCTGAGATGCTTGTGTACTATGTTTAGATGACTCTTACAATTATTTAGGAATTTGATAAACTGTCAGGATTGCAGCAGTTTAAAATGTGCATTGAATCTTGTTTTCTTTCTCAAGCACGCAGCTCTGTGGAGCACTGAGTTGTTAATACTTCCTAGTGTGTACATTTGTGCTATATTGCAGCAGTGAAGTAACAGATCCAAAGATGCCATTATTCTTACTTGTCCTAATCAAATATTAAAATCTGAAGGCTGTTAAGAAGCTGGATTTATGAACCATGATGTTGTTTATCTCATTGTCATTTTTTAGACACAAGCTGATTCTTGCATGTTTTTGTTCCTAGAATCACCTCTCCAACTCTTGGTCACCTTTCTCCATGAAGATATCCATCTTTTCATATTAGAACTAAGTTAATAATATGACGGAAAATGTTGATGGTATGACCTGCCTACATTCATTACATGGGCAGAGCTCTTGGTTGCATTCAGAGCTCTGCAAAAAGAGCACAAGGCTTTGCCTATCACAGCAAAATCTTTTATGTATGTGAGTGAATAGAGCAAATTGGTATGAAATACCTGAATGCCTAGTTATGGAGTCACAACTGAGAGGTTAAATGCCAAATAATGGCGTTACTGATGTTAGGTGGAAGGATTCTCTTTAGTGGAACGCCGGCGTTCAAACTACCCATCCAGATCTTTGGTGTTTTCTACCATATCCTCTTCCCTTTGTACCCATTTTGGCGGCTTTTTCCCCTTCCTCTGTCAGCATCTTATTTTTCATCTTTATTCATCGTCGCTTTCTATGCTTTTCTCTAGCAACAGAAACATATTTACTTGCAAGCTGATCCCATCTGTGCTCCCGCATTGTAAAGCTTCCCCCTGCCGTGGCACTGCATGTCTGATGCAGTTTCATGCAATGGGTGGGAAGCTCCAGCCTTCCGGAGTGCCAGGATTTCACACCGTGGATCAGGCAGGCAGGGCACTGCTGACTGGGCATGGGTTTTTTTTTAAAAAAGAGGGTGGGCAGTTTTTCTTGTGCAAGAAAATGCAATAATATTGTAATCATTTGTCGCCTGACCGTTCGCTGAAATGGAAGAGTGCTGAACTTTTAATTTAATTGGGTCTCTCGTGCTTGCACTGCTTCCTGCTCATGAACTAGAATATATGAGGACTATAACTCAAATATACACTAAGCTGTCCCTGCTGCAGTCTCATCCCTTGCAAATTAAGTAGGATCAGGACTCAAAAGAGATAACTAAGGAGACCTATGTCCTGGAGGAAATTACCGTGAATTACAAAATGATGGTTTCTCTCTTAATAAAAAATGAACTAATGCTCCAGTGTGACACTATAGAACTATTCAGTTTATAAAGGTACTGTCTTTCAGGAAATATATATGTTAATCCAGCTGTCATGCATAAATTCTCATTTGAGGCCTGATATAATTCCCATTGAAGTAGAGATGGACTCAATCTACTTAAATTTCTCCATGCAGTTTCACGGCTTTCCACTATCTTCATCTGTTGTATCACATTACTGTGTGTGGGTAGAGTTGCCACATTCCACCCATGACACAACTGTTTCAGTGGCAAGTGAAGTGATATGTGCATATGGTACACACAGGCTTTACACAAACCGTATGCTTCCAGACAGCTAGCTGTGTAAATGGGGGACGCTGGAGAGGCTTCCTGAAGAAAAACTCAATTTGCTACATCATTAGAAAATGTAGCAAACTTTGTTTATTATCCCCATTACCTTACTTTTGATATTTGAGGGACATAATGAGTGATTTTATTGTTTACCTTTTGTAAATTAGCAAGACAGATTAATTATTTTGAATAACAATAAAATGGTTGCATGAGGATTTTGGAATCAACCTCTTAATATTATTATTTACTGTGTCAAATCTTAGGCCCAAAATTTGCTTATTTAACAGGAGCAACTTCATAAAATTTCCAATTACAGTTATACATTGTCTTCCTTATGCAATGTGTTTTGCATTTCAAGATGTTGAATGTCCTCATTGCTGAATGTTTGTATAGGAGATTATTATTATTTATCTGAAGAATTTTGGCTAAGGGCTGTCTCTGGTGGGGAAAAAACCCTCCAGAGAATTTATAAAATACACTCTTATCTTGAGGCTATTGTAGGCCTACTATTCTTGGGTTTTTTCGTTGGTGGTTGCAAAAAAAATTACAAAATGACTAAATAAATTTAGCTAGTAGTTAAGCGTGGCTGTTTCTATATTATCTGAATTGACAAATACTTTCCTTAGGACATTAGATATGCAGAGAGGGGGGATAACATAGTATTGGGTTGAACACCAGCACAGCCAAAATAATTAAATATGAAAACTTTTCAGCCTCTCATGGAGCTACACATTAGGTTGCTCCCCCCCTGCAGGGTCAGATCCATTGCTTTGGGACACGCTGGAGTAGGATCACCCAAATTAGTGTGGGCACATCCGTGTGTGTGAGCTGCTCACCACAGGATGCCCCTGCACTCAGAGGAGGCTGCAGTACCGTGGGGCTCTAATTTCTTTTTGAAGGCTTTGAAGGCAGGCATTGGGTTTGAGGTGATGAAACTGGAGGAGTTTTGTTTCCAAGCACTGGGAGACCTCAGTGAGCTGCAGGAACGCAGGGTATTCACTGCTGCGAAGGGTGGGGGTGACTCAGTGTCTGCAGCCATGCTGGCTAAAAGGCTGCACCACGCAACAGCTTCTGCTCAGAAAAAGGGTGAAAATCACTGCCTGCTTCCCAGGTGATCACTGCAGGTGACAGGAAGAAAATTTGTCCAACGTTCACAGCTGATGATTGGTGGGTGCATTAAGGGCTTTTCGACTCCTTCCCAAATATTAGGCACTTTGAATAAATACCCCTGAGAGGGACAAAATGCCAAGTTGAACAAGCCGCTGATCTGACCTGCTGTTGTTTTCTCTGTGCCCAGAATTGTTGGTCTGCAAGATTAAAAAAAGGACAAACATTTGTCAGACAAAAAAAAATCAAAATGTTTGAGCCTAATGCAGCAGGCTCAGGCTAAATCACATTTCCCAAACTGTGTCTTTCAATATCAAGCCTACTCCTGAGGAACTGGCAAATGCTCAACGAGCACAACACGGAGACAACTGGCAGCCTGAGTCATTTTCACATGTGATTGTTGAATGTGACAGATTGAGAATAGCAAGGAGTACGAGTTCATGCTATGAGAGTGAAGTAACCCAGCATCCGCTCGCTGGCTCGAGCCTACAGAGAGATGTGGAGTGCTGTGACAGAGAAATGCCATCGTGGCTTTGGAAAAATGGCTTTAACACACATGTTGTTTTCTTCCTTTGCTCATTTTTATTTCGCCATAGAATGTTTCTTTCTTGTCCTCATGGCAGATGGAAAGTAAGAGAAAAACCCTTGACATGTTTGTAAAGTCTGGATTGACATTAACTTATTCGCCTTTTTGCTTTTTCTCTGATTACCTTTTGCCTTTCTGCTTGTACTGGTGCTGTATTGGCCTTTTAATTCCATTGCTCCAGCATGTTGGCTGTACAGAAATGGTTTCAGATAAAACTGGGGTACACTTGCTTATGGAAATGGTCCCTTCCAAACCGACCTTGTGGGGCTTCCTTTCAGAGCAAACTGCAATAGGATGGGAAGTCCAGGGGAATTATTAATGAAATATCTGCTGCAATCCAACCTTCTGTTGCAGTTGATCAGAGTATTATATCTGAGTCATTTATTAATTAAATTTAGCCACACTTTATTTTGACACATGTTCTTGGAAAAGGCAACTTCTTCCCAATTTCTTATTCAGAATTGTTTGCCGTGTGGTCTCCGCCAGCGCAGCTGAGCTCTTTGGCTGTTTGGGACGTGTCTGTAATGTGTTCTGCGCTGAGCTGCTCTTTGAAGTCTGCTCAGCTATGTAACATTGTATGTGAGGGATTAGTTCATTTAACCTTTGTGAAACAATGTGCTTGATTAATTAGTTGTAGAGGTGTTTCGAGGGTTTTGGATGAGAGACACCATGGACCAGTGACATGTTGCAAAAAAGACTTTGAGATGGGTAATGTTGATGCCCAGGGCCCTTGCAAAAAGAGAAGCCTCTGCGCAGCTTGAGAAGGGTAAAGGAAGATTTTTGGTGCATCCAGAATTTTTTTCTTTTTCTTTTCTTTCCTGTAAGGTCTTATGTGTAACCATGGGTTCAGGAGATACATGGTTCTTTTTACAACAATTAGAACCAAACCCTTCTACTCTCTTAATTCTTTCTTCGTCAAGACTTTGGGAAGATGTTGATTCCTGGAGCCCTTTGGCTGCAGTGAGTGATGAGTACCTGGACTGACTCCACTGGTCTCCGTTTTGTTCTACAAATAATTATAGGTAATACATTAACACAGAGAGCTGCCTAATGCATCGGGCACACTCTGTTTGCTCACCACAGCAACAAAAAAGGATTAAGTGCATTCTTTGTGTTTGTGAGCTCTGGGCCGTTATTCTTGCAAGCCCGAGGTGATTTATTGCTTCAGATCTGAGTTGCCAGTCCCTGGTGGGAATGTGTGGAAGTGAAGTGACCTGTACGGAAATTGGTCTATTTAAACCCATATTTATTCAGTGAATCATTGCCCTTAATGGCTGTTTGTGACAGCAGCTCCCTGTCAGGGATGTGCCAGTGGGTGGTGAGGGGCCCCAGGAGAGCACCCAGGACAGCCAATGCTGTTTTCTCCATCTGGGCACCTCCATATCTGTCCATGGATCTGACACCACAAGAAACTGCACCAGCCTGGGCACTTTTCTGACATTCCCTTTAACCTCATTTCCTAATTCTGTCCTTGATGCTGCTGTTTGTTCATGAGAATTCAACAAAATGGCTTCTCTCCTGGGTGACTGGTGCCCCTGAGCTCCCCAAGACTGGCACTACATGGGCTGAAGCTGCTCTCCATGTCCTGGGGCCAGAGTGGGGCTTGGGCTGTGGAGAGACCGTGGGTGCCAGGCCCTGCTGGGGACCCTGCTCTTCCAAATAATGGACAGCAGGTGGTAGCACATGTTCATTTCATCACTTTTGGGTTTTTTTAAGAATTAGGCTTTGCAAAGCTTCATCTGATTTTCTAGAAAAGGAAAGGGTGGGAAGGCTGCTTCTGAAGAGGATGAGCACCTGGCTTGCTTCCAAGTTTTTCAGTTTTTCCATGAAAGTGCAAGCCCCTGACATTTCTACAGACTCTTTCCTTCCAGGAGTTCTTTCTCCGTGTAACTGAGGGAGCTTGTCTTGGCTTGACTGCAATCCTTCCTGGAGAATTTCCCTGTGGAAGTGCCCAGGTAATGCTGAGCCAGCAGAGCACCGGGGCTGGGAACAGCAGCGAGCTCAGGCAGACTCTGTGGACCTGAACTAAAACTGAATTAAACTGGTTGCATCAGCTACCAGGGCTGCTGGAGGGAAACAAGCTCTTCCAGCCCAAAATCCGCCTGAGAGGTGTGAAGGTAGCCAGGGCAGTGTGTCAGACAGACAGGGCTGAGTCCACCCTCCAGCTGGCAGACAGAATATACAGATCCCTCTCTCCTGCAAGCTGAGTGGCAACAGGAGCAATGGAAGCGTTTTTAGACAAATATTCCTGCAGGGTTTGTGATAAGACAATACTTTTTGTTGGCCTGGTAAAAGCATCTGCATGGGCAAAGGCACAGACGTGGTTCTGACATATCCAGCCCAGTTAATCCATGTGTCAATAATACATTCATCCTGGGATTTATTTAGTACAGGCACTTTGTTTACTGCTGGCTTTGGAAATATTTCAGCTCCAATAAAAGTGAAAACTTGTTTGTTTCTTTAATAACTGGACTTATATAATTAACTGACATGTTATGACAGTCTACTATGGCCTGAAAAGCAGAGCTTAAATTGCATGTTTTAAATGAAATTAAGACAATCTAACCTCAGGTTTCTTGTTTGACTGGGTTTATAATTGCTTTCAGACTGCCCTTAAAAACGCCCACATGTGGACAACAACACCTGTAGTTTGGCCACTGGGATGTTTCGAACCACTGAGTTGTTTCCTTGTCAGACCTGGGCCAGAGCCCAGCTGACGAGTGCCAGGAGGCTGAACCCTCCTATTGGCCCGTGTTTCCATTGTAGCTGGTTGTGTAAAAATATTATACGTCTAATCTCTTATATCTTTATATATCTATTTATAGCAGAGAGAGCAGAAATGCCAGCATTTCCATTTTCTAGGAAATGGATATTGTCACAGGAATATGTGATTCAACTTGTCTCCACTTGTTTTGAACTATTTAGGTTTTCTCAGGTTTGATCTATAAGCCTAATTAAACTGTAATTAAATTGTGTTTGAGCTTTTATGTCTTGGTTTTGACAAACCAGAACTTTTCTTCTGCAGCAGCAGGCTGGGATTCTGTTCCTAACTTAAATTTAGAAAAAGTAACAATTTTCCAAGGAACTGTCCGGAATTCGAAACCTTCCAGAACTTCTGAGTAGTTTAAATGGATTCTCAATGCACTCTAGTCACAATCTGTTTTTCAGTGCCAACCTGTCTCAGGCAGGTGCTTATTACCTTATGTAGCAATATAACCTTTTGTTTCATTAAACTTTTACCAGTAAAACCTCATTCATTTTCATCTGGATAATCTAGAAGATGAATTACCACTGCAGTCCTCCTGCTTTCCAGAGTTGCTTTGAGCCAAACCCCAGCTTTTCCAGCAAAGTGAATATTAATTTTGTGTCCCAGTAGCTGGTAAATCACATGGTAACTGTTAATAGCAAAAATGGCTCCTCAATGACATTGCATTTTTTGTAAAGTTATTTTTTGTAAAGCTTACATTAAAAAAATACTCGCTAGTAAACCATCCTATGTAAGACAGATTTGAAGCAGAGAATAAGGGGGTTTGCTAGCAGTGACTTATTTGTTCTTAAGTGAATGTAGAAGTAGTAACTGATATGAAATTCCTGGTCAAACTTAGCCAAATTCTGACGTGTAATTGCAACATGCTGCTTCAGAAGGGTGGTGCTTGCAGAAATATCAGAGCGTGTAAGCAAAATTCCCTTCAGGACGGGATGATAGGAAAGCTCTGGGAACAAGTCCTGAAGTAGACTGGGTGTCCTGCCAACAACCCTCACTGAAGTGATGTGGGAGGAACCACCCATTGTAGGAGTGCAGATGGCTGACGTTATTAGAGATGTCCCCAGCAGGCTGGTCAGTTCTTTATTATTTAATTTCAGTGCACCAGGGAACATGGTATTAAGTGGAGAAGGGATGTGGAGGTGGAGGATCCTGCCCAGCTCTGTGAACAGAACCTAAAACCTCAATCTCCCTTCCATCTTCTCATACCTGGGGCTGATGGTATCAGAGGCTGGACCAGGGTCCAGGACAAAGTCCTTCCTTTGTGTGGTGTCTTCTGTGCCTCCCAGTGAAAGAACCCAAACTGTGACTAAACACTAGCATGGAAGTGCAACTGGGACAATCTGGTTTTACTTGGTGGTGTAAATTAATTTAACTTTGTTTCTCAGTCCTGGCTTTAAAAAAAAAAAATAAATAGAATTTCTCAGAGACAAGTCACAGACCTTCATTCAGGAACAGAAGCACTTCAGTCTGAAAGGCCAACTGATACAGGTTTTTCTCTGATTTGGAAAGCCCTGCTATTCAGTCCTCTTTGTGATGGTTCACATGGTGTAATACTTAAATGTGTCCCTTGACTGCCATTTGCTGCTGTTTTCTAGTCCAAGTGACAACACGTGCATGCCTAGAGAATAAAGTGATGCTTCACTTAATTTTGGCACAGAACAGAGTTCTGCTGTCGTTACTAATGGAGGTTAAAGTCCTTCCCTAGTTCAGCAGAGCTGTACATCAGCTCTGGCTTCCTGGTGGGATGTCAGAGGTTCAGTTCTCTGGCTCCTAGCCAGGACAGGCAGGAGCTCCCTCAGTGTCCTGCTATTAGGTATAGATGGGGCTAAGGAGAGCATTAGTAATCAAAGCAACTCCACCCTATTTGGTGGAGATACAGTACCCTAATGGGAGATTCCCATGGAAAACTCTGGTAAAGCTGATAAGAATCCACAACTGACCTTTGATGTCTGCAGCTTTCACATACAAAATGTTTACCTTAAGGAAATGGTGAATCTGAGGTGTTCCCAGGTGGATCTGAACAAGGGCAAGCTGAAAATGTATTTAGAGCTTTTACTACAGATGTGTGGGTTTAGTAGGGTCCAGCCAGAGGGAAAAGGTTTTCCTTTCTATGAGAGGATATTGTGGCCAATTTCCCTACAGAGCCCAGATCCTGCGAGCCTTGTTTGATAGAAAAAAAAAAAAGAGCTTCTCAGCTGGAGCTTTGCCTGAAGAGATTCAGAACATACGTGTGTTTTTCTCATCTTACACAGTTTTCATTTAAGTATTTGTCGTGCTGAGGTGATGCTTGTGGAGGTCAGGATTATTCAGAGTGTTTTATTATGTTCATTTTTCTAGTGTACATACCTTTAGGCTTGTACAGCCCTAAGGAATACACTGGCCCTGTCACAAACTGTATCTGTCCAGCACAGAACTGAATGAAGAAAATCACAATACAGTGCAGCAGGTGAAGTTGCCTTCTGGCTCATCACCATGGGAGAGCTGGAAGAGGAGGAGCAGCCCAAGCTGCAGACGTCAGAGGGGAGGGGAGGTGATCAGCGTGCAGGAGTGCAGAGGGACATCTGCTCCATACCCCAGCACTGACAAAGCCAAGCTGCAGAAATACCCTTTGTTTCTTGGATGGGAGAGTTCAGGAATTCTGTCAATTATCACTGAAAAGCAGACTGCAGCCTCCATCCTGTTTTTCTCCAAGTGTGAGATGTGTAGGTTCAGATCAAAGGACCTGGTTTGTACTTACTGTCTGTGGGCTCATCATGGCCCTACAAAGCATTTCAGTGCTTATGCAATGAATGTGGATAATTTCACTGGGCTTATTGAAACTGGTGGTGTATGTAAATTTGGAGTTGGAGTGCTTTGCATGATTACAAAGTCTCTAGGAGAGAAAAAAGTAGTTTAATGGAAACATTCAAGCACTTCCAAAAAAGAAAATTTTTCTTTGTGCTGGACCGACTGAATTCAAATGAGGCTTCTCAGACCACCTCTTCAGGTCAGGTAAAAAAACCAACCCAGATAATTCAGGGTGAAAAAATACTTTTAAAGAAAACTACCCCTGTTAGCATCACTTCCAGTAACTTTGGTTGGTGCGTCACAGGGTGTGTCGAGTGTATTACACTATATGGTGTAAAATCCTTCTCATTTGGCAGCAGAACTGTTGGGCAGTATTTTGAAGGGCCTGTACCTTGTCCATAAAAGACCTTTGTTTTTGAACTGCTGCACTGCTATGCACCGGAAGAGTGATGTTCCATATAACCAAGTTGCAAAAAACCACAGATATTTCTGGGGTTAGCCCTAACTGATTACCACTGTGGGCAGACGTAAAAGACTTGCTTTTTGTTTGTTAGTTATTTGTCATATTTTTAAATGTACTAAAAGATAAAAAATGTTGCATAAATATGTCCTAATCATCTGATTTTTAATACAAATTCTGCCTGCTCTTTAGTATCTGATCTACACTGTTGCTCACAGAGGTGACTGAACTGATGCAGATGTTTTTCATCCTATATCACAAGTAACAGCTGAACACACAAATTCCAGCTTTTCTCAGTTAGAACTGATCATTGCCTCATACATATCTTAGTAATATACAAAAAGTAGATTTTAAAATGTTACAGGGAACTGAGCAATTATCATTTTTGTTTGCTTTATAACCCAAACCACAGAATTGTCAGGAGTTTTCTGTATCCACTCAGGTGCTCTGGTCAGCTATCAGCTCGAGGTAAAGCTATATGAACTTCAATAGGTGTAACTGGCCCCAGAAAACAGGAGGAGGGTTGGGTGCTTCCTGGAGTGGCAGAGGTCCGGTTTGAAGAAAGACCAACACTGAATGCCAGCTCAAAGTCATCACTGTTCTTCCTTTGCTCATTTAGATCTGTTTCTTCCCTCTAATCAATAGCTGGCCTTACAACATCTGACTGTGTTACAGATGATCCATGTGCACTTTACAGTATTAGAAAGGGGCTGTGATGTGCTGCTTCCCTTTGGTATCCTTCCAGAGAGAGTAATTGCAACTCCAAGGGACAACTACTCACTTCCAAGCATTTAAAAGGAAGTATTCTGGATGCTCATCTCTGGAAAACAGCAGAGAAGCTGAACTGGAGAACAAGCAATTAAAAAAGAAATGGTATAAAATATTTGCAGTTTGCTTCCTACAAAGCAGGTTGCCTTCGCCTTTGATGAAGTGCCCCAGGATAATTGCCCAGTGGGGTATTTTAGGAGGGTCCTGGGAGTCCTGGGGGTCCCAGTGCCAAAACCAGCAGCAGCAGGAGCAAGGCTGGTGTGCCTTGTGGTTTGGCTGTGCCTGCAGTGAGGCACTGCAGAGCTTCCCCACACAAGACATTATGCTCCATAAAAAGTCCAGCTCAGCTGGGCCAGCCACGAAGCAGAGCTTACACAGATCACTGGATTTTCCACAATCATTCTCTTTCCTGTAAGAAGTGGAAGGAAAATCAACTCTGTTATCACAGCTGCCTTTGCGGGGGAAGGAGCGGATTTTATGACCCAGTTGCAAGCATATTATTGCTTAATAGTAATTCCTAAGTTCTTAATTTGAAGGTAATATGATTTGGGGATAAATACCTATTTTCAACCAACAGTCTTTCCTTCGGTTCTTAGTAAACCTTTAGAAGTGTTTTGATTCATGCACATGTGAACCCATCTGCCAGGGTTTTTGTAAACCAGCACCTCTCTCATCTGTCACCATCCCCTCGTAGCTGCTCCTACCCTGCACTGTCCTTCTCCAAAAGTGATAGGGCTCTTTCTCCTTGATGTTGCAGCTCCTTCCCCTGCCTCCCTCCTGGCTTTAGTGTCCTGATCCCCTGCCCTACTTCACTCTGAAGGCCAGGACTCCTCACCCCCAGATCTCCCTCTGATTTTTATTTTTGCTGCTGTGTCACCGAACTGACTAGCTATGGCCATCGAGCAAAAAGTCAAAAGAAGGAGAGTTAGTGTTAATTTGGGAGAAAAACACTCCATGAATGTTACGTGCTTTAAAAACATTAATATGTTTTATCCTCTCCGTCCTCCTGGCTCTCATCATTTATATATTTGCAGCTCTCCAGAAGAACACACTCCTCAGCACAGCGGGATCCTGATTTGATCCTAATTGTGACTGCTGGGCCTGAATAAGCTGTTAGTCAGCAAAGTGCCCCATGCACACAGTGGGTGTTGAGGAGCCTGAGATGTGTGACCAGATTATGTGCCAGCTGTCACCTCCCTGCCCCATGCCCTGCCAGACCCTGACTTACCTGCCAAGGGAGGCAGGGGCACACAGGCACCAAACCCATGTGGGTACGAAACTCTGAGAGCTGAGAAGACCAAGTTTTGATGAGTTAAACTCAGGACTACGTCAAGCAAAGCTCTTTAAACTTAGTGACCACCTAAATTTTTTCTAGTGTAAACATAGCCCATTATACAGTTTTTTCATCTGTAAAAGATTGCAAAAGAATACACGAACATTTACAATTGTGTATTCCAAACCACTTAACAGCCTATGTAACCTTAAACATTTGTGAGCCTCTGATTGAACTCCAGAAAAAAATATTACATTGCAGGTTGGAAGGCCTCTGAAACCTTGCTGCTCTCTCTCCCAGGAGAGCAGACAAGTTATCTCACAGTTACACAATTCTTGTTTTGCCTTGCTGCTGAGGGCCCTAATGAGCTCAGCTGGCTGTGCCCCTGGCTGGGGCTGCCAGAGCTAAAGCTGTGCAAACCTGTGCTTTCCCCAGTGGAAACTGCAGCCAGATAAGTCATCTTCATTTCATATCAGCTGGAGTTCCTGCAATGTGTAGTTTTACTCTGATGATATTAGCCAGTCATTTCAGATTTTGAGGGTTGCTTTCCTAATGGCGCAAAAGTGCAAGAGAGTGGAATTTCCTCTCACTCACCAACATGTACAATTCTGCAGAAAAATAACCTGAGATAGGAAGATATTTATTAAAATACTTCTTAAATGGATAATCATGCAAGCTTGTATTCTTTCTGCATGAAACAAGTCACTCATCTATAGCATGATCCCTTTTGTGTTCCATAGTACCACAGAACTCAGCAGTGCTAGTGCTTATGGAAGTTGTATTGAATTGTGAACAAACAGAAAACTCAACCTCACCTCCTCCAGAGCCACCAGCAACAGCCTCTGCTCTCTATCAGGCTGGTTGGACTTAAAGAAGTGACAAAGTATGGGATTTTTCTCTAGCCTTTGAGCAGCCTTTCTTTTTTTAATGTTTATATTTGTATCTGCAGGTGGTATCTGATACATAAGACATGTTAATTGAAAGCCTACTTTAATCATTAAAAAAACGTAGGAAATAGCTGGAGGGTGAAATATCAGGCTGGGATTATGAGACTAAAGCTGCATTTTACAAAAGAAAACCTTGTGCCTGGCAATTGTCCTTGTAATGTGCAAGAGCCGGAGGCGCTGAATTAATTCCCGATACAGCTGAGTTCTAATTATCCAAATAGATCAGGGGGCCCAGGAGCAGCACATCCCCCACAGTGCTCACAGAGCCACTCCAAAGCAGTGTGTTGGTGCTCCCTGAGATGTTGGGGGTGTGCAGCCGCCACGGGTGGTACCTCAGTCAACATCATCTCTTACCTCAGTGACTTACTGAGGGATGCTGGGATTTGTTGGTTTCAAATAAAGATAGGACATCCCCTTATTTAGGTAATGCAAATAGGACATAACTCACTCTGAGGTAATGGAAAGTGGGGTTTGAAAGGAAACCAGAAAAATGAGGTTTCTCTAGGGGAGCTTGCACTCTCTAGACAATTTTCCTTGTATATTCCCAGAAGGACAAATCAATAGTTCATGATCACATTGAGCTGAAGGTTATCACACTCATTTATTTTAAACTGACAGAATAGGGTGTGGTATTTTGGGCCATGGGTGGAACATGGATTTTTGGGTGTTTTCCTGATTTATGATTGGAAATACTTAAAAAGCAATTTCTGTTTTGCAGAAGAATAGCTATGTCATCTTCCTGTGAATAACACAGGGTGTTCACATCTCCATGGTAATTGGATGTGATAAAATAAACAGATGTTCTGAGGTTCTATGAAAAAGTCCTGTAAAGGTCTGTGTTTCAGTGCTCCTAATGCACATATATCCCTTCGCCTTCCCATTTCTCATAAATAACAAGGTCCACTGTGGGGCATGCTACAAATTAAGGGAGAAGAAAATACAAATCTGAAGAGAATTATGGCTGGAAAAAAATTTAATTAACTTTGTTTAAAATATATTGGAGAAGATTTTAGGAATAGGGCACTTGATTCAACATGCCTACCCTTTAGTTCCCTCTGCCCTAATCCTGTCTTCAGCTTTCATTTCATATCCTAATTCCTTTCCTCTTTCAGAAATGAATAGAGGTATCTCCTGAATTCCTCAGGCTCAATCTCCTGCTCTCCAAAGGCTGCAGCAGCACAGCAGCTCCTCAAGGAAGAATACTCAGATGAACACCCTCCTGCCCAACACAAGCCTGTTACCTTTCACCATCGTGTCTTCATGGGCACACACACACCCCACAACTTCAGGAAGCCCTAAGAGACCACAGCAGTCAAATGAATTTGAGCTTTTATTTGAAAAAGTGTCAGAAGTTGTTGACCTTCCTGACGCAGCTGCAGAGCCCTTTTTCCAGAGCCAGCTCCTGGGGGGTCAGGGCAGCTTGGGGGGACTTTTGGGTCTGGGGATGTGCTGCTGAGGTTTGGGTTTGTTTGCCATGCACGAGTGGCAATGGAGAGGAGGGGAGTGCTGCTGTCTAAGTCAATATATTCTTGTTGATATTTCACTGATGCCTAAAAGGCCAATATGAGAGTGTAGCTGCTTCGTGCTCCGTGCTGCCTTTGGCCTCACACACACGCTGCATTCCCAAAAGCCTTTGTGCCCTAAATGGATGAAGCAAAGAGTGGGAGGGGAGTGGGGGCACTGGGGAGAGCTTCCCCACCCTGTCTGGCAGGTCTCTGACTGTGCTGGAGCAGCACCAAACCCTCCTGACTCCCAGCCCAGCATCTCATCCACAGCTTTTCTTATCAATTTATTTGCATTCTTAAATGCATTTGATGGACTGCAGTTGCTGGAGCACCACAGATCTGCTGAGAGGCTCTCTGAAGTTCTGGAAGATTAAAGTCTAAATAGAATATTTCTTGGGAGCTAGCCATATTTCACTGATAAGCCTGAGGGAAGAATGGTTCAGAACAATCCAGAACAGTCCAAAGTCACTGCAGGCACATGAGGTGTCCAGTAGTTTTGGTAGTTGTCAGATTTTCTCTCGCTTCATATAAATTGTAGAGAAGACAGAGTTTTGTCCGTGAAGAACAATAAAAAGAGGTATTGAAAGTATATTCACCACACTTTGTATCTGTGAGGCATCCTTTAATTTCAAATCATTGTTCCAAGTTGTTTTTGCTGGAATAATTATAAGGTGTTGCAGTTTATCATCCTCTTGGATGACAGCCATACCTGGAAAAAAGCACTGAATAAAAGCCACGTTAGCAGTTAGCCCAGGGCTGGTTCCCACTGTGAGCCAAGCCCTCTCTCTAGAGCTCAGCTGTTTGCAGTTGGCAGTCCATTTATTTAAAAGCTGTTAAAATACTAAATATTCTTTTCCTAGGAGTTCGATGAAATTGAGTGCAATTAATTTCTGCACTTCCAGCAAGCAGTTAAATTATTTTTGTTTCCCATTAGCTAATAAAGGTCTTGAGATGGAAAGCTGCTTTTCTGCCACAATGAAGCAATATTAATATTTTGCTCTTAAAAAATCAGTGTTCGTTTGGGGCTCACAAAAGATTTTGCAGAGGTGGATGACTGTATGGGTTGGTGTATATACACAGACAGACAGACAGACAGACAGACACACACTCACTCATACAAATATATATATATATATATATATATGCCATCTGTCATGGGCTTTTCTGTCACACTGTTGTTTCTAACTGCAGCCACAGCTGGTTCCGGCTGTGGTGAAAGCTGACCCTCACCAAGGAAATGTGGCAACTTCCAGACCTCCAAATTCTTTAGGGGTAGTTTAAAAAGTTCGAAAACCTCCATTCAGTCTCTTTCCCTGCCTAGTTCCATAATAGATAAAAAGATTGGGAAATTTTATTATGCTTTTTACTAAAAAAAAAAAAAAACCAAAAAAACAAACAAGCAAGCAAATGCCTCCTCTCAGGTCAAGCTGAGACTGGAAAATTTATGAGGGTGAGTTGGGGGGGACCTAATTTTCTTGGAAAGTTTCAATTTCATTTCTAAGACATAAAAAAATAAATATTTAAGCCTCCATTTTTTTTATTATTTATTATTATTAAATATAGTGCTGTTTTTTAGCCAACCCTAAGTCTAAAAAGCCCAAACAATGACCAACATGGTCCAGCTTGGGTGCCAATGTAAATCCTTTCTGGCTTGGGTAAGAGACCAGTGAGCTCTAGGCACAGGAGCATGGAGAAAGGTCAGGGCAGGATTTCTGGAGAGATTTTTCCCTCTCCAGGAAATCTTGATGGGAAGCCCATCAGCCCTGGATCTCTTCCCTTTATCCAACCAATAACTCAGGCTCTCAGTCCCCAGCCAAGTCTGTCTCTTTGACAAATCCTTTGGCCCCATCCTCAATGTCAAGGGACTGGTTCCCCTGTGGCTGTTAACAGCTAAGCCTCTTCACGCCAGCTTGGGAATTTTATCCTCACTGGCCTCTCCTCTTCCTCTTCTCCCTCCTCTCCCACTCCCTCTCCCCTCCCCTCCTCTCCTGTCCCCCAACACTCGCCTTGGCCTCCTCTTTGTCAAACTCTGAGATGCTCCTTCTGCTCCAGTGCAGCAGAAACGTGACCACACACATTGAAATCCAGTTTGCCGTGGCTCCTTCCTGTGGAGGCGGATTTGCCAGGGAAGCAAGCAATGAACAAACTCAGTCTAGAGCCAGGAAGCATCAGTCTTGTTTGCTGCACGATGTTTTGAGGGGAAAGTCGCATGATTCTGCCCGATGTCAAATGACACTCTAATGCAAAATTGTTTCCAGTTGCTTTCCAGCAAGAGAAATTAATCCAACCCAAAACCACCCATGCAGGAGCAGATGAAGTTGCACAATGGAGCGTTTAGTGCTGGGTGATTTTTAAAGTGAGAAGATAAGGGGGTATATCGCATTTAATAAGGAAAGCAATAGAGTCAGTTCAGAGATTTTTGACTTATGAGCAGCAGTGAGTTTGGAAATAGTACAGATCTCTTTCAAAATATACTGTAAGATCCTTTGCCAGACATCATTCTTATTCACCTTTTGGTGAACACTGGCCTTTTTAATTAAAAAGGGAGCAAATTCCATTATTATGAACTGTTGACTGTCAGTAGGAGAAGAAACATCTGTCCTGTGTTAACAAAATTTTCAGTATTTTTTTTTCCCCAAAATACTTCCTTTTTATAGGCTTTAGCTTTATTAATACTATAAATGCAATAAATTGTATCAATTTAAACATCCACCAAAATGAGCAGTACACCTGACTTGTAATAACCGTGGGTGTAAGCCATGGAAGAGAAATCTTTATGAAATGCAGTGGAATTTTTATGAAATGAATTGTAGTCACTGGAAGCTTTGCCATTAACTTTGCTGGAGTCAGCTTTTCCGTTCTGTTCACTTTCAACTTTCATTTCTTTCTCCAAGCATGGGGATAATACCTGTCCCTTACTGCCACCAGGACCTAGGCCAGGCTGGCCAGGCCACCCCTTCCTTTCTATCCACAGGTTTATCAGCGTCACCAAACCTGCACCACAACTCTCTTTCCTCCTTATTGCTTTGAAGAAGGCAAGTGAAACCCCTAGCTGTCACCAGGCCAGCTGCCTGGGATGCAGCCTGATTAAATGCACGCAGGTCTCAGGTCTGAGGCCACTCTGCAGGGATCAGCATCAGCACTTTGGTGTCTAAGCACCATAAATCAGGAATTTGGCAGTAACATAGCCACTCATTTCTTGAGGTGGCAGGAGGATTTCAAGCTGTACCACAGCATCACCTGGTGCACGATGTCTTCCCCCATCCTTAGGCAAAATTATGGTCCCCACCTCTCCCTCCCTCCTTCCCTTGCTCCATCTCTCCCATCCTTTTCCCCTGCAGCCAACTGGTTTCAATACAAGAGCTGACTCACCCTGAGCTGCTTGGATGCTGCATAGCAAAACCTTTATGGATATTAACTATCCTTCTTGGATTTATGCATAGCTTCCAGAAATGCTGGCTTTATCAAACCACTAAAATGAATATAAATTTTAAACGATTTTTTTTTAAATTAGCTCGTTTCCCTCCTCAGGACTCAACAATCACCACCTTCCAGGATATATCCTAAAATGAAGGAAAAGACATGTTCCATAACCAAGAAAACAGAGGTTATACATACTGATCAGGTTGGAAAATGAGTGGTTCTTGGTGTTTGATACCCATTCTTCAGTGTCGGGTACAGCAAGAGAAAATGGCCCTAAAGACTCTTACCTCAGTAAAGATGCTCGTTGTCTAAAATCTAGGAGAGCCTTCAGACTTTCTGGATAGCAGCACATGTTGCTACACGTGCACAAAATGCCTGTCTTGGATGTTTTATTTAGCTTGGGTTTTTCTTCTAGTTTCCATTCAGGCCTTGGAACTGGCCTGTTTTTCACACCTGAGCCTCACAGAAGATCTGTACACAAGGGAAGGAGCAGGAGATGGCTGGCAGGGGAAGTGATGCCTCCCAAGTCCAAAAGGTAATTATTTATGTAACCAGAATGTCACTCGCTGGAGCAGTGGCTGGAACAACAGGCCAGAGCACTGAGAGCTGTCTCATGCTGAGGGAATGGTGCTCCCCCAACAAATGCTGCACTGATGGGTGGAATTTCTAAAGCAAATGCAGCCACTGCTCTGCCTCTTGTCCCAGGGCCCTGACCCAGAGACCGCTGCAGCCAAAAGGAGACTTTCCATCAACTGGAACACACTTGGAATGGAATCTGAGCTTCAGACACACTAGATCTTGTGCACAGAAAAATAATTAGAAAAATTCAGTTGGCTGCAGTTGTTACCAACTCACATGTTTGTGGATTTGTCTGGCCGGACACATGGTTAGAAGAAAGAATTAGGACTGCACACAGATCCCCCTAGAGAATTAACTTCCCTTATTCCTATCTGACCAGACCACCAAAGCCAACAAATATCTTGACACCAGACTCTTTACTGGGATGTTTGTGAATCTGCAATGGAAATGAAACTTGAAGGGCCAAATTCCATCGCTGAACTGGTGAGGGAGGGCTGGGCCAAGTATCAGGGGGAAAAATCTGTTCAAAGAACTCCAGGTAAATTTATCTTGTCCACAAAAATCTTTGAGCTGGAGATATGCTCAGCCAGTTGGGGCTTGGGAGGCTAGGATCCTCACTCCAGCTTGGCCATGAGCCCACTGGGTGATCTGGGCAAGTATCTTTGTTCTGTGTGGCTCATTGGAGGCACTTCAATTATTCCACAATTAGATATTCCTGGCAGTCCAGATGCTTCACAGCTATTGGATTTTTTTCCCCTTCACACTTCTGGGCACTCTACAGAGAAATCTTGCATAACAGAGGCTCTGGAGGCATAAGTCAGAAGTAAATCCTGGTGTTGGGGTGTCTCCAAGCCTTTCCTACTAACCTGATACTTCTGCTGACAGATCTTTTGCTCATGCCCAGTTTTACATTCACTTAACCTGTTTTTGACCATCTACTGGGAGAAAGGTTTTCTTGATAAGAAAAAAAAGGAGGATTAACATGTGATGAAATAATGAGGGTTCTGGGGAAGCAGCCCTGAGTCAGAGGGCTGTGGGAGTGAGTTACTCACTGTGAGCACATCCTGACTTCTGTCCGTGCTCTTCCTTGCTTAGGATCAACCTGGACATGAGCCAGTATATCTGCACTGCAATTAATGGAGGCTCACCTACTCATGCTAGAGTTGGGTTTGCCCCAGTGTTTACATGGCTGGTAAAGATCCAGTTTCCTTTTCTCCTTCACTTGAGCTTTGACAAATCACAGTCAGGAGAAATATTAATCTGAAATACATGTACTGAACCTTTGATCGCCTTGAGCCAATGAGAAGCTGTAATTAATTTTAATCCTTTAAATGCTCAAATGCAAATCCAGAAATCTGAATTAATATATTTTGCTGGCATCAGTAGAGGATTGTGAAACAGGAAATCAAGAGCACAATAACTTAAACAAAAGCTTATGAAGAAATAATGGCAGTGGTATGGGTAATGAGTCAGAGCAAAGGCTGGGGCTGTTCAGAGAAACCTGTAAGAGTAGGGTGCCAGTTTGGTGGGATTTGGGGACCTATTGCCCCTTAAGTTTCTGAAAAATTCCAGCCTAAAGCTGTTGCCAATATTTTATTGCAAGTTTATGTCTTCATAGCAAAAGTTCTTAATAAAATTAGCTTTCCTCTGACCTTGTGCTGAGTCCCAAAAAGGGCCTTTGCCTGTGAGTATTCCTGGAGCCTCTTGTCTGCAGCAAGGACTGATTTGTGTTGCAGAGGATGAGTAGAGATGGTCTCCATCATCACACCAAGAGATACTGCAGTTTAATTGCTTCTTGTTACTGATACTGGGCAGCAGCCTCACAAAATGCAAGACATAAAATGTATCTGGTGGTTTTGATCCTGTAAACTTGGGTTATGCATTTATCTCCAGCTTATCTCTAGTGTCATTCATCATATTCAAAAGTGACATAAGTATTATTCATACCTGATGGCTACCCTGCTAAATTACTTACAAAGATTTAACAGGTGATAGATGTTTCCATGAGGAACAGGTGTCACGGGTGAGTACAGTCATATAAGCAATAAATAACAAGTCATAAAAGACTAACTCAGTAACAATAGATTAATCATCATTAGCCTTCTCTGGAATATTTATAATTGGAATCAGTTCATTAATTTTCTGCCTACAAGCACCAACAGGTTAACCAGCCGCTTGTATTACTGAGCTACACCTCTGGAGGCCTGATCCTGATGCTCTTTGCAATCCCATGGGACTGGAAATGACGTTGCTCCAAACTCAGTGACCTGATGCTCCTGGTGCTCTGTGCTGGGCTCCTCCGTGGCTGTCACAGGCAGGGGACGTCATCCCACCAGCACATCCCTAAAAATACCCAAAATATTGACTAGCCTGTGTGCTAGTCAGGTCCAGGGGGAATGAGTTTGGGAGTCTGTAGTTTCTCATGCTGCCAGTCTCCACTGTCTGTAGGAGTCTGGGATTATGTCTGAGCCTGTGAGCTGAGGAATTGTGTGTGTGTATGTATGTGTGTGTGTGTGAGCCACTGCCGGAAATTCAGCATCTGGAATCCATTGTGCCACAGTCATCCTGAGTGGAGCTGGAAGCCAGAAGAATTTCTGACTGCATGGGTGCATTTTTTTCCTCCGTGCTTGTGGGATTTTTGAAGCGCGGAGAAAACTCAAAAGAAATCCTAATCCCAGCATCTCTAATCCTCACAAGTTGACTTCACATTCTTTGGTTTTAAGGGTCAAATTGTGAGCCTTGCACAGGAGCCGGAGAAATCTCCTTCCTCCTGCCCTTCCAAACAGCACCCACCGTTCCCAGGCACACCGTGCCCACAAAAGCCAGTCTTGGAGAGCGCTGGCCACAGCTCCACTCCCAGCACTGCCTGGGAAGGATGTGCAGCTTGATTTCACCTCTTTACACCACTCACATGGTGCTTGACAGACCACAGAGGAGGTGGAAAATGACCTCTCCAGAAGCCCATGTCTACCTCTGTGCTAGGCATCATGCCTGTGCTGTCTGAGTCCTCGTTCCCTTAGGGGAATGCACACCAGGAGGAAGGATGGAGAGCAGAGGGAGGAAGGTGGTAGCAAGGGTGGGTGTGGGGTGCATTGTGCTGATCCTTGTGAAGGGCTCAGGGACCCTCAGTTTATGCCAGAGACCACACCAGCCCTCCTGTGCCTCCAGAATGCCAGCAGCGCTTAAGGATTTTTACCCCTTTGGCGTTGCTCAGTCTTGTTTTATTTTAGAGAGAAGTTTCTCTCCGAGGTTTTCAGAGGCTGGAATTTGACACCTCCATGCTGCAGGAGGCAGGAGCCAGAGCCTGGATTCAGTGGCAATGCCCAGAGGCCAGAGTATACAACAGGACACTGGGAGAGGAGCTGGAGCAGGAGCATCGCGTGCTATGGCTCAGTCTGTGATACCTGTAGGGCTACAGACCAGCTGCCACCTCTGTGGCACATCCAGCAGAGATTTTCAGCAGCATGAATCTGGGAATAAATAATTCACCCTTTGGCACAGCCCCCTCCTGGGGAATGCCAGTATTTGTGGTGCAGGTAGTTGGATTCTTTGCCTGTTGGAGGCTGTTCCAGAATGCCACTGCTCAGATGGTGCCGGATTCGGAGCCTGGACTGGTCTGTGGTCACTTAAACTCATCTGTTCCCTTGCCAAAATTGCTTTTAAATAGCTCTTCTCTCTCACAGGCATTATCTTTCCAAGTATTTATAGAAAGCAATCAATGTCCGTTCTCACTTGTGTAGACTGAGGATGTCATTTCTCAAAATCTGTCTTTGAGGAACTCCCTGAGTGATGTGGGCAGTCAATAGTTCCTTTTTCTGCTGCTGACTTGGTATTTCCCTTTTCCATGCAAAATCAATGTTTTCTCTTTAGTGGGGAAATTATTTTATCAACAGTTCCTTATTAATGCCCCTTTCCCCCAGTTTCTTTGATTTTCCTGTTGATACCTAGCCACAGCCTTTACTGAAATCTTGGTGAGATCTACCACGTTCCTGTTCTGTAGGAAATGAGATATCAAGGAAAGATTCTGAGAGTGTAATTGGTGTTATCTTTAATAACTTGCAATAGAGGTTCATCCTGTTTTTCTACATCTGAATGTGAAATGAGACTTCAGGCACATTCAGGTGCTAAAATGGTTATTCCATGAGCCGAATGCAGTGATTAAAGGCAGAAATTTTAAGGAGATAGATGTAGGCATCTTTAAGAAGATAGATAAAGCATCAGGAAATGAGGTTTGAAGCAAAATGAAAATGCTTATGTTGTAAAATTTAAGAAAATTCTCCATTCTGTTGGGTTGTAAGCAAAAAAAAAAACAAACCACTGTGTTTCTTCTTTTGGGTTTTCTTTTGATGTATGACACATGTCAAGACATGTGAGTCTTGACAGGGTGTATGAAATTGTAGATCTGATAAAGGAGACTCTCCCCTAAAATCCATTATTTCTGCCTTTCTCATACTTTCTGGTCACGTTTCCTTTCCCTCTCTAGTGAACTGCCAAGCTGGGGGGTTTGGTGCCAGCTGGTGGAGAGCAAGGAGGACTGCTGCAATGGAAAACATGAATGCTCTCACTTCAGAGCAGGAAAATAAGGAGCAGGAGCCTCTGCCCGTGTCTGATGAGCCTCTGGGGGTGGAAGGGATGTGATCTGCCCATCGATGGTCAGAGCTGCCTTGTGCCAAAGAGACAAGAGAGATTCAGATTCAAAAGCCCAGGAACCACACTGGGTTCAATGTGGGACTTGGAGAGCTCCGAGCCCATTTTGCCAGCCTGGTGTAAGAGGCATGGGAATGTCCTTTGTGTCTCTTGCCTTCTGCTCTCTGTGCTGGCCACTGTGGACACCTTCTGAAGCAAATGATTAGTGTGAAGCATGACAGCCCCAAACAGCCCAAAAAGCTCTTTCCTCTGCAGCTACAAACCAAGGTTTGCTCCTGTGTCCTCTTGTGAACATTTTAAGTGTCATAAAAAACCCAAAAAATGTCCTATTACAATCCTGTACTTTATTGCCTTAAAACCTCACAGCTGTAGGAGTAAAAGTCCCCCCTCCTCGCCCTCAATACCCCAATCTGACTTAGTGATTCAAATATTCCTGAGCTATCAGCTCCCTTGATCCTGCCTCAGAATTTATGCCAAACTCCAGCCAACAAGTGATCACTGAGGGAGGCTTGAACTGAGAAAACAAATAAACCCTGGTGCATTCTGAAGTGATGCAGATTTTCACTGCGTATGAGCCTTGACAACATACATTATGTCTGCATTCAGCAACAAATCTGTTATCTCCTGGCCTCAAAAATATGCCGCAGATGCAAGTTACAGAAAAACAGCTGCTACAAAAAGGGGATGTGTAAGTAGTTACCATCAAAAAATCCACAAACCTAAACAAATGTGAACTACTATAATGTCTCACTGCTTACCACAACAGAGAAAGCAAGTCTGGTTTAGAGGGGAAATGATGCAAAGCGCTGCTCTCCAAATCAGAAACATCCCAGCAAGACCTCCCATAGCAACAAAGGATTAAAAATAACAGAGAGAAAACAGGACAGGGCAGCCAGCATTACCTGGGCTGCATATTCAATTGAGAATCCCTCACTGTCAAGCTGAAAATGTTCACTGTTTTGCTGAAAACATTTACTGATTAACTGACCTCCACCCAGGCACTGTCAGGAGTGGCACTGCAGTTGTGGTGCCTCCAGCATCACTGCTGTGCTCATTGTGGGCTGATTACATCACACTAAAAGAGGTCTCCTAGATAGAGTCTTCAGTGCATAGCCCCAGTTATTAAAATCCCCAACTTCTACTCAACCATGTAGTTATGGTTTAGGACAAGGAGCTAGATCTGAAACAGAAAAGCAGTGGATTTTAATTTGGCCCCTAGGAATATTGCCTGCTGCAGGGCTGGGCAGGGGTTATTGGGTTGTGCGAAGTGCCATGTGAATATGGGGCTAGCAATGAAGTGGGCCCTCAAGCACACAGAAATTGGCCCTTTCTCAATTATAGGCTCACTCTTTGAGCAGCTTCAATGGACGTGGTCAACTCTTGGCCGTGAAATGTTGATGGAAAACAACTGCAGTGAATGAGTTTTTGACTTTACCTGGTAAATGATACATCTTCAAAGAGGGAGAAGAACTGGACTGTACAGAAATTCATCCAGAATCAACATACAACAGGTCGTGTATTCTGAGTCTTGGGTCTTAAAATCTTAAAATGTAGCCAGTTACTTATACTCTTGGCTTTTATATTTCTTTAATTACTTCAAACCTTGACTCTCAATAGACATTTCTGTTACAAGCTACTACAGGGACTTCCAAGCTCCATTCCTGGTGTGGCAGAAGGGTCTCAGACTATCTTTGAAAACTGGAATTTCAGGGTGGAAACTATTCACTAATTATTATTTTGGCCTCTGCAGTAGTATATCAGGCTCCAACATCTTGGCTTCTTCCACTTCAGAAATCAGAGAGTGTCTGCCTCCCAGCCATGTAATGGTTATATGCCGAGGAGCTTTCTGCCCAAGACTTTGTGGGCACATGAAGTTTAAAATAATGTAAAAAATAAAATTCCATTTAGCATTTTCTCCTGCCTGCCTACCACACTGTGACTCTGTAATTGGTGAGCTCTTTGCCATATAAAAAGAAGAGCTAATGAACATTCAGAGGAAAAGCTCCCCAATTCCCTAAAGAACCAAAAATGGGAACAACATATTCTGAAAGTTCATCCTCAGCAGCCAAACTCTGATCCAACACAGATGTAGTTGAATATTGTAGATGGAGAAGATTACAATTTTATATATTGTTTCTCTTGCTTTATCATTCTCTACATTTTTATGGACTAGCCACATCTTGCTTCATGTACAAATATAAACACATATGTGAAAGAACACTGTTGTGCAAAGTCTTTTTCTGATACCAGTAATGGGAAGTTTTCATCTCGGGGTTAGCTGTACAGCACACGAACCCGCACGCTTCTGATTCCTGGGTATTATACTATTTCCTGATAATAAGAGTGTGCAACCCCAGTTTATTGCTCTCCATTTAACAAAGGAAATCAATGTTTATTTTGTATGTCTGAAAAGTACAAACTCAATTAAAGGAATGCCCGATGAAATACTGACTCAGGAGCTTGCACACACATTTAATCACATGTGTGGGAGAAACCCCTTCAGAAGACTGATTATGCTGCCCGTCGAGAATAATGTCAAAATCCATTACCTTCAACAGGAACAAGAACTGGCCAAATCTCCAAGCGCCTCTCAGGCTTAGAGTTGGCGAGAGAATTCCAGCAAATCCTGCAGGATCCTGACTTGTGCTGTGCACACAGAAACGCTCTGCCATCTACAAGGACCCCCTGCGGCAAAGGGCAGCTGGCTGGACCCGGGTATCCAGCAGAGCATAGCTTGGATCCCACAAAGAATTCATCCATCCCTGTGGTATTAATTTTACTGTCCTTGAGCAATGTACGAGTGTGGGCAGAGGTCACAGCTGGAAATGGCCAGTCCTGCTTTGTAACGCTGAAGGGGGATGGCAATTTAGTTGTGTATTTCCCATGCATAAATATGGTAAGTTACAAAACTCCCTAATGTCAGTTATTTAAAATATTACTGACAAATTTTAACCAGGCCTCACTCTAGCAGCTCTATGCCCGGTTTTTAGCACATGAAAAATAGAAGATTTTTTGTTGGGACAGTCTGCATCTTCAACATTATCATTGGTAGAGCTGAAGTCACTGAAAAAAATTTTCAGTTGCATCATTTTCAGTGTGATTTAGGCACAGCTACTTTCAGATGAAAAAGGCATTAGGAAGGAAAAAAAGCCACACTGGGCGTTGTAACCATGACAGTGACCTGTTCACTTCCCTACTACAGATGATTTGCGTAATTTGATGGTCAAGCCTATTGAAACTACACAACATACTCTGTTTTTCAGTTTCATGGACAGTGATGTAACTCCAAAACAAGCAATGATTAATGAAATATCATTCGTCCCACCCAAAGCAAGAAATGTCACACTTCTCCAAGCTTTGCTATTACACTGAAAATGTCTAATAAAATGTTTCTAGAAGAGCTTCAGCAGTGCTGTTTCCATCCCAGGCATGGCAGCTGGTCTTCTCTGCCACAAAAAATTCCATGTGATATGGTAGAGATGCTCTAGTTACATCTGGAGAATGGTTCAAGTGGTTACAATTGGGTAAATGGTTCCTTGCTCAATATCCTCAGTAATTATATCTGCTGGCTTTTGTGTTTTCTTTAGAAACCAACAGAACTGGGTTATCTCATGCTAGGCCACAGCTGAAAATGAAGTATCAGAAGAGAAAATATATGAATTTAGAAATGTCTCGTTTTGTGGGAAGGAGGCTCTGTCATGTCTCATGCATCAAAGGCTTCCTCATGCCTGACTGCTGCGGGAGGGGTGCGTGAACCCACGCCAGGAATTCACATGGAAACCTCAGAATTTCAGCTAGACTTGTTCACTGCTCAGCTTCATCATCTCTCATCCTCATTAAAGTAAAAATCATATTAACCAGGAAATCACTCAGTAAAACTTCCTCCACATTAACCCACACTGATGGAGCGAAGGATGAAAAAGAAAAAGAGAAGGCTAAAGAAAGGCACACCAAATGCAGAGGCAAAGTTGCCATGTGAAATGTCTCTGCCTCCAGGGTCAAGCAAATCAACAGCAGATGTTGGAGATAACCTCTTGTGGCTGGAACTTGACATGTCAAACAGCAGTTCTGCCCTACAGACCTTCCCTTCTTCCCCCCTTAGGAGGGTAACAGGAGATCTTTCTGTTGTCCAGTGGAATTTCTCTTCTACCACAACGCTAACTCTGGTAATTCGATACATATCAGCCTCTGAAACTGATACATATCAAGGGGCTGCAGAGGTAGGAATCCCTCCAAGCTCTGATACTATTTTGGGGATTTATTAGGACACTTCCATGGGACAAAAAACTTTGCTGAAATGTTCACAGCAACCCACAGTCCCTGGGTCTGCAGCGAACGGTCTCCTGTGGCTGGGCCACTGCTGTGCAGGAACTGGGATTTGGGGTGAATGGGGCTCACATGCACAAGACTGATCTCTCTGTTGGTGTCCCAGCTCTTCTTGCAGGTAATATAACTACAAAAGTGGTTTTTGAGCAGGCAGTTGGGCTCTAATCCCTCACAGCAGAGCAAATGTGATGTGAATGAAGCCAGCAAAAGAGCTTTGCATGTGCTCAGTCACTCAGCAAGTTACTGGAATGAATACTTTTGTCACCAAAAAGTGGCAATTAATTCTTCACCCAGGGGATCTCTGTTCTCTCCTCCTCCAAGCAAAAAAAGGTCATGTTCTGGTATTCCTGCAGAGCGCCATTGCAGGGACATGACAGAAACTAGAGAGGTATCTTGGACTTGATTAACCCTCATATAATGAAGGCATGGAAAAAATAAAGCCCAAATAAAAGTGAAACTGAAGAGGAATTTTGTCAACATCTTCATCTTTCTAGAAACAGTTTATCATTTTCACTCACCTGCAAGGGGCAGCCCCAAGGGGTGAGTTGGCAAGCAGGAATGTTCCCTTGGTAAGGTCATCACCGAAAAAAACCCAATCAAATCAATTCACCTGAACTGCAGCAATAACCTGGGCATACCAAAAATCCAAACTGAGTCTTGAACTCTGTTCTAAACTAATCCTTATTTTATCACACTGCTGCACTATAAACACAGAATAAGACTTCCATCACCCTCCATCACATCTTTAACACCACTGCATACATATGAGTCTAAAAGACCCTTACTGCCCCCCACCTCGGTAATTTTAATAATTTTTTTCCTTCAGAGGTTGAGTTTCGTAGTTATTCTCCTCCTGCATAATGAAAAATACTGTAGTAAGGAAGAAAATCCTCCTGCTTATAATGAAAACCACATTATGGCAGAGCCCTGGGGACTGGCTGGGGGAGGTGGAGGCAAGGGGGCTCCCTGGCTCTGCTCAAAGTATGATCCAATAAGTCACTTCCAGGGTAAACACATAAATCTGTCTATGTTGAACAGAATCCAAACAATCAGAAGTATTCCCCTTGCCTTATTCAAAACATCTCTGCTGCTACTGAGGAAATAAAAGGAGTGGATAAAAACAAACACCCTTTGGTGGAAGTTGAAAAAGAAAACATTCAGTGTAAATGCTCAGATGGCCACTGAGTAACTTTGCTCAGAGGTAAAGTTCTGGCTGCTGCTGATGTTCCTGCCTCACTGGTGGTGTCATGCACACCCTGATGTTGTTCAGAGTGCTAGGATGAGATGTTAGGATAGATGCCCCAGAGAAAAGAAAAAGTGAGCTGGGAAAGAAAAAAAAATCAACAGTTCTTCCCCTGCAGCAAATTTGGTTTAGCTAGTGTGCAAGTCTGGATTTGTACAGAAAGCAGATCCTCCAATAGCAGCCTGTTTTCATCAGTCTGCCCTGCTGGGGAAGTGTAAGACTGGCTCAGTTGAATGGCAAAGATCAAGGGGAAAATTCTTTTTATGAGGGTCAAAACTGCCTGTAATCTACTGTGTCAAATTAAAAACCCAAATCTGCTAGACTTTGCAGTGCAAATGAAAGCTACTGAGCTCTCATAATCCAAGCCCTCCCACCCCCAAAATCTAGCTCTCTGTGTAATGTCACTGAAGCAGTCACGATCTGCTACAATTAGTGTCAGGTATGGCTCACCCTGCAGTAAACCAGTGTTTCTCTGAGGAGCTTTTCAGACCTAGTGCTATTGTCTGCTATCTTGTTTAAAGCATTGTTCTCGTTGTTATCTTTAACACCTTTTTCTGCAAAGGCGGCGATGTTCTCAGAGAGCTGGAGTCACAAGGAAACACCAGGTGTTACAGAGGCGTTTTTCTTCTGGGTAGTGACTGCGACTGAGCATTTAAAAATGGTGATACTTGAAACCACCTCTGTAGCTATCTTCTAGGATTTGTTTCTGCTGCAGAATCCTAAAACTACCCAGTTTCCCTACTGAGGTGATACAAACAATTCCAAGTTTTCTACTTTAGGTCTTCTTTAGGAACCTTGGGAACAAAACACAATGTTCAGCTTTAGCTCTCTCCCAAATTGTGCTATTCAGTTATTTTCCTTGGAGGACCTGTCTTTAACCTCTGCTGTTGGTTTAGCCCAGCTACACTTCGAGTTTATTTGTTTAGACAGGTTTATAACCCAGTAAATGTGAGCTGGGTTCCCTGAATTCTGGCTGTAGATAAAGCAAAGGCAATCAAGTCATGGCCAGTAGAAGTCAGGAAGATGCCACCAGTCAGTTCATCCTTTCTGTGTGACCAGCTGGATTCCGCCCTGAGGATCTACAGACAGTTCAGCAACACAACTACAGGTAGTTTTCCAGCAAACTCACACAGGAGACTGAATATCTCCGTGGATCTTCTACAACTCTTTGGTAGCTGCATGCTTGTACCTGGTCTACTTTCTACTCATTTTACAATTCTACTCATCAGTCCAAATTTGCCAATTTTAATTTGAATTGGCTAGCTAGAAGATGATTTGGACTTCCTCTAGGTTATATTTTCCCTGCCTCTTGCTCAGTTGACGCCACTCTTGAGGTTCTGTTTGTTGCAGGAGGTTATGAAATGTGGTTCCTGAGAGTGCAGGGTCTGACGCTGCAGCATGAACGGGTCATTTCTGTCCTGTACAGCCCCTTCCCGCATTAGCTCAGAGGGATGTGTCACTGGGATGCACATGATCCCGTCACTCGACCGTTTCCACACACAGGCCAGACAGCAGAGTGAGTAGTAAGGAAGGAATTAAAATTTTTATGTCACTCCCTTCACTGGAGAGAGCTTTTAGAGACGTTATTGGCAGAGTCATGTGGAGTGTTGTCCAGACTAGATTTCACCAAAAGACTTCAAAGCAGTTTAAGGACATAACTCTAATATTTAGATGATTTTGCAAGGAACAGATTAATTCAGCCTTGCATTAGAGCTGAAGAAACTCCTAGCAAGACTAGAATAAAGCCCATTTTGTGCAGATGTATCATCATTATCTGAACTCACATGGCTCCTGCAGAAGGTGTCAGAGAAATGGTCACTGGTGGGGAGCAGAAAGTTGAATCTGTTCTCCTACATCAAGAAGGCAAGAACAGAGCATCCACAAAAGGAAGACCTGGAGAGCAACTGGGGCACTTGAAGAGGGCATGGGATGGGTTTGGCTGGTTGGGGATGGATATGTTATGTACACACATCTGGGAGAGGGTTCACATCTATTCTGGCAGAGGGACCTCTTCCTTGTCTCAGATATACATATCAGGTCAGAGAGATATACTGGGCATCTGCTTTATCCTCTGATCATCTTTCATACTGGGTCATTCATAGGTAGCTTTGATGTTTCATGGGGTTTATTTCCCAAAGGACAACTTTTCCTCCTTAACTTTGCTCTTCCCATGTGTAACTTGAAACGTGGCTACCAAGGGCTGAAAGTGCTGCTGAGGTGCTTTTAGAGGCTCAGGACTTAAATTTGCAGGTTTCCTAAACATAAGGCATTATAAAACCAAGGAAACTGATACTCAAGTATTTTTAATGATCTGGACTTTAGTGACTTCCCTACATTTATTAAAAAAATCAATGATGGACCGTGAGATTTAAATAGGATCTGCTAAAGCCCATTTAATCCTTGAACCATCTTCTCCTGGTCTAACTGGTGCTTTAGAGCTAAAGGAAAATACCAAAATCTTAGTTCTAGGGTTCACCTTGGAGACACCCCTAAGCAGAAAGCAGACTCAACAGGTATTTCCTGTTCCTGAAGGGGTTGTGCTTTCACAGCTCTTTGGGAAGGTCAGGAAATCAGCTGCTCAGAGCCTGTTCTGAACAGTTTGCAGTCTGGAAACTCCAACATCTGGGCTAGGGGGATTGTGCTTCAAAGAAAAGTTGTGGGGAGTGGGGGGTCTCTTGTAAAATTGGGCTCCTACTCGGCATCAATTGATACTTCCCGTCTCAGTGAAAATTGCTGTTATATTTCTATGAGACGACTGCTGAAACTCTGCATGCAGCTGCTAACAGTGGGATGCTGCGGGATATAATGCATGTGCTAAGCCATTTTCTTGGAAGCTTTTTACATATCTAAATTCAGTCTGAAGAAGGAAATTATTTCCCCTGAAGATACCTTCCTTTTGATGCCTTCTCTCCCAACAGTGTTCTTCTGATGCCTCACTTTGTGGAAGGAAGCAGAAAGGCTGGTTGCAAACAGTGAGGATACTGCTTTACCACAAGAGACCTGGCAAAATGTCTGTTGGTTTGGTTTCAATTTGAGCAGGATTAAAACCCAGCTTCTTTCCTTCCTGAATCAAACATGAAAAGCAGAGGAACCACAAATACTAGAAACAAACATTTTCATTAAATCAGAGTCTGAACCATGCCATATAGTGTTATTACTCTAATAATTATGCCTAAATAAAACATAATTTACTGGCAAACAATACATCAATCCAAAAGAGAAAATGTAACTAATATTGGTTGATAGTTTATTTTGTACCTGACTGTTCTACCAGAACCATTAAATCCTGGTTAGCTTAGAATGGTTAATTTGTTTTTAAAGAAATCTCCATCTGTGAAATATATGTTGTTAAATCTAAGCCAAATTTAATAGAAAGAAAATGTATTTTTGCATACCAGAAAAGGATACATTTCCTGCTAATTTTGCAGACATGCCTTTTAATTTTCCGCCCATTAAACAGTGCTCAGATCCATCAAAAGATGGACCAAGTCAGTCATTACAAAAACCTCCTCTAAGCTGTTAGTAAATGCTATTTGTGAGAGGCGGTCCTTTAATAAAAAGGGAACAAGGACTGGATGTAGCTTACCAGGGGATACTTCTTAGTTCTTTCTGTTGCCAAGAGGCCAAAGCTTTTACTGCTTTTTGGCGCTAGCAATGCACATTACAGCTCAGTAGGAAGAGGTAAAGAAGAGATGGGTACTGGAATTGCTCCTTTACTTTTGTTGGCTGCAGAAAAAGCATTCAGTCTCCTCTTGGATGTGTTTTCTCAAGTGTGGAATAACACACCAGCAAGAACTGCAAGATAAGAAGAGTCTTCAAAAGCAAAATTTGTAAAGGGCAAGTCCTACCTGACTAGATCATCCAACGGAGTATGGAAAAATTAAATATTTCATTACTTTTGATTTTCAAGTGTGATCTGAGAGGTGAGAGAAGGACTCTTGTGATTGGGACAGAGACACTGCAGATGCTCCATCCTCAGCATCACACACTGCCTCTGGCTTTCTTTGGGACTTTTGAAAAGTCCTTTATCCCATGAGAAGGAATATCTATTTATCTCCTCAGCAGATGTTTTGCCCTTTTAAAACCAAATGCAAATGTTGACTTGTAGGTGCTGTGAATAATCTATTTTACATACAGCTCTGCTCATTAAAAGCCACAAGCACAGTTCTGAGACTGCAGCTGCAACAGACAGCCCTTGCCTCATCCCCAAAGTGCACTCACTGCCCCCAGCATAATCCTTCTGTTCTTGGGAACTTCTAGCAATAAAGACTTGGTTTCTTAGGAATTCTCCTAGCAGCTGGCTGCTTATCTAAGGAAAGGTGACAGATATGAGCGTAAGCAGACACACAGGTCCTGGATGCAAATTACCAGTGGGAAAGATTCCCTGAGGCCAACAGCTAGGCTTGGATATAGCCAGTGATCACCTGGCCCAGAGCTGATAAGGAGCAGTTAAACCCAAGAATCCACCAGTCTGAATAAGAAAGGAAGAAATAGGCTTCATCTATTTATCCTCACTTATTTTAACTAGAGGGATAATGCAGAGGGTAGGCCTGGGGCCAGGCTCAGGACCTGCAAAGCCACAGCCAGGTGGTGCAGCAGGTACAGCCCATGCTCCCCTGACAGCTGCTCCCTTCTGAGCCCGTTTACAGAAAGGCCTGATGGGTGCAACATTCACAAATACAGTTCCAAAAGCTCAGATCTCATCCTAACTCCTCAAACCAGCTCTGTAGAAAATAGAACTAGGAGTCCTGAAGCAGCTGTGTATTTGGGATCTTTCCTTGAAAAGCTGCCAGTCTCCACCTGTGAATTGGCTCAGCTGCTGAAGATCAGGTGAATCCCTCTGTTGTGTGGCTGAACTTCTCTTATTCATGGGTCACCCTTAGCCATATTTTATTTATTTATGTAGTCATCACCAATTTTACCTGACTGATTATGCCTATAAAGGAGAAATATTTCTTTTGTTGTTTGGTTTTGTGGGGTTTTTTGTATATATAAAATCCAGCAATTTAAAGGATAAGAAAGAAGCTTAAGTTGGTTAAGTATTAGCAGACATCAGGTTCAGGCAGTGAATAAGCTGTGGTTTACACCATTAACAGAGTACAGAGAGGAAGATTTAGTATTATATTTTGCTAGTCAGAAAAATAACCAAAATAATACTTATTTCTGTTCATGGAAATTTATAAGAGCTCTGTCCCTAGGAGGAAAGATGTGCTCTATTCAGAACTGTGCGTTTTCCCAGCCTATCTGGAAAAAATATCTTCATGTAGGCTGTAACAATTGAAGCACAAGCTATTTATGCATTGATGGATATTTCTGAATTGAAATATTTGACAGGCTCTATGTTAAATATCTGGTTTCAGTTTCTAAATGTCTGTCTCAAAGCCTCTCTTTCTGCTGTGCCTTATTAAAAAAAAAAAGGGTCTAAGAAAGGAAGTGAGGAAACCTGAAAGTTAAAAACATTCTAACAGCATGTAGGAAGTCTTCCATTGTATCAACTCTGCTTGACCTCTAATTAATGCATTGATTTGGCTATATTAATTCTATTGATCAATTAGTTTGTGTTTCTTTTAAAATTGTAAATTTTAATTGCATTAAAATGCATCTAGGACTTTTTAAGGAAGAAGTTGGCATTAAGGATGGAGCTCTCAAAGATACCAGAATCAGACTTGGCTAAAACTCTATTTACTTCACGATGTTTGGCTCTGCAGTTGATTAGGATGTGTTTAATGGGCTGAAGGTAAGAAGCAATTGCTTCAACTGTGTCTATCTAAAGAAAATTGTGTTAGAGACCACCTTCCAAAGGCAGAAAGTAAAGCCCTGACCTATTCAAGGGGAGCACCAGGCGGCCTGGTGTGGTTTGTGGTGGGAAGCTCATTTACAGGAAAAGGATGGCTCAACCTTTGGTGTTGAGTGCCAGTGATGATGCCTAGTGTGTGAGCAGGAACCCTGTGCTTCTGGAGCTGGAGCTTCTGGTGTCTGCAGGAAGGCACAGGAAGGTGGGCCTGAGCCTCTCAGAGTCACTGAAGATCCTGCAGTGTCTTCCCAAAGAGGACAGGGCTTGGTGCTAAAGCTTTAATCAGGTTCTTCCCATCAAATGCTGCGATGGGGGGCCGAGGCTGATGGCTGCTGCCTCTGCAGAGGATGCTCCAGGTGCCAGCAGCACATTCAGGGAGCACTCCAAGCTATTGCTCTTACACAGCCGTGAGCAGGCTTGGATGTCCCTGATGGCTGCAGAGCTGGACAAAACTATTTGTCTTGTTTGCAGCGTTAATGCAATGATTTGGTTTGAGAAACACCATAAGCTCAATGGACCTTCTAGTTCACACAGTTAGTGTCTCCTTGGACCTGCTGGGCTGCCTGGACAACAGGAGAATCTGAGCTATTTAACATCAGCAAAGGGCTGCATCCCAGTTCCTGCCTCCCAGGCTGGATGGTGAAAGCCCTGGTAGTGTGCACTGTAAGAATTTTCTAAAACAATGAAAATGGTTCACCTACGTAACCAATCTGTTTAATGTGATCAGGGTAATGCTGCTGATTTTTGCAAAGTTAGAGGTAAAGATAAAGCCTTGCATTGGACCTAGTGAGTTTCTCTGCTGTTCTTCAATAACCTTGCAATCTGAGGGTGTAGAAACACAAGTAACTGCAATATTTTGTTACCCTTCATACAGCTGTGCTTAGTTGTTGTCAACATGACTTGGGAGAAAGCAGATGGTTTTGCAGTCCAGAAGTCTGGAATTCATTAGTGGAAATTTTCAGACGTGGGTTATTTTTCTGGGGTTTTTTAAAATTATTTTTTGGCTGAGCTACAAAAACTCAAAACAAACAGAGCTGAAAATTCATCATGAGGGGTGTTAAAGAGTTTCTTTGCTCTCTTTCACCAAAGAAGTGAGTGTACAGGGAAATAACTTGAAAATTACTTTTTCCTGGTTTGCTTTATTTGTGACAGCAAACCCTTTCCTGAGAAGAGGAGCTGTTAAGAGCTTTTCTGGAATTCAGGTTTATTTGTAGAACACCAGCTAAAGCTTGCAGTTGTGCTAACCTCAGAAAGGAAAGGGGAAGAGACAGAGAAGTGATGCTAATTTATTCACTGAAGAGTTCAAACTGTGCAGTTTTTCCCCTCCAAGGAATGTTTTCTCCTGCTCAGGAATAGAAACTGCACAGTAAATGTTAACCTATGACATCCTGACTCGAGACAGGAGTGGATTGGTTTGAGTCTGTTTTCTGGGCACTTAGTGAGAGCAGACTGCAGCATTTCAATACTGCAACTGCTTGGAAGAATATGGAGGTGGAATTTGTTTGGCAAGAGTGAAAAATTCTTTGCCTGAGTAAAAGCACAGGAGTTCTGAGCCCTCCCGAGGCAGGCAGCAGCCCGGCTGCTGGTCTGGCAGCGCTCTTGGCCAGGTTCTGCCTTGACCTCTCCCTTCTCAGTCTCTGTTTCTTCCACTTTGCAGGTTTTTCCTCCATTCCCACCATCTAGATTTGTTGCTTTAGGCCCCCCCTCTTTAGGGGGACAATGGCATTGTCTCAGCTCCTGGCAGCTTCTTTCTGGAGTGTTTTCCAAGAGATCCTGTGCTCCAAGCCTGCCCCAGCATCCACCCTTCCCTGCTATTCTACTTCCCAT
The DNA here is from genome assembly GCA_013400175.1 of Phainopepla nitens. NCBI lineage: Eukaryota > Metazoa > Chordata > Aves > Passeriformes > Bombycillidae > Phainopepla > Phainopepla nitens. The sequence continues at coordinate 455,843 of VXBQ01005400.1, read as the reverse complement.
TATCCTTCAGACAGCAAATATTTCCTATCTTGTTATACTCCTCTAATGCTGAGCCCTGGGAGAGCCTGGGCTCTGGTCCAGGGCCAACAGCTTTCTGACAAGCACAAGCAGCACCACAACAAATAACGGGGCTTTGGAGAGCCACCTTTCCATAAGGAGAGGGGAGGTGGAGAGAGAAAACAGGCATGTGGAACCTCTGCTGCTAAAAATCAATCAGCACACGCTGTGGATCTGGCTGCAAAGGATGTTTCAACATGAACTTCTGGAAGCTGTGCTGCCTGTGAATCACGAGGTGGTTTGCACACACCTTAGTCTGGGAAAGCCTTTAAGCCTTAGGTAAATACAGGTTAACAAAACTGTGTTGCCTGGGACATCAGAAGTGTTAGGTAAACTTCTCTGGAACTAGAGGAATTGGTTCTTAAAAAAAAAAAAAATTAAAAATCCCTCTTTCTGCTTCTCATTCCTGGGCTCTTGGATTTCCAAGCTGAGTTAGGTGTTACCCTGCCATGCAGTCGGGGAAGCAGATTTGATGTGTCACAGCAGCCTCCAAGCAGAAGTGATGTCACAAGACAGCTTTGCCCCAGTCCAGACAGGATGATGACTCTCTCCAGTTAGACTAAGGACTAGCTAAGCCCCTGGGAGCCCTCCTCTCAAATCTAATACGTAGAGAAGGTGCTGCAGTTGGTTATTTAACATCTGTGCTCCTTGTACTCAGACAGCCACTAAACAATGTGACTAAGACACAACGAAATTGGATTTTTTTTCTGTACACTGTAATGTGTAATTATGGCAGATGATAATCCCCCATTTCTTGGAAAAGGGAAAGATTCCTATCTGGGATTTTCATAGCATGACACAGTTCAGGAAGCAAATGACCTTTAACAGAATTCACTGCAAAGCTAAAGTAGCAAATTTCTGGTCCTTGGTGCCAAGGATGCTGGTTCTTGTGATCTGACATGCTTCCCTTTGGTTTCCAACATGAAAATTCTTGCTGTAACTCCAGTGGCAGATGCAGGACAGACTGTGAAGCTTTCTTCTGCCTTCTTCTTGTAAATGAACTCAGAAGACATGTGATATAAAATACAATTGTTCCTTATTTGAAAGTTTGTCATGAACTTACGATATTTTTAGCACATCCAAGTTAAAACTGCATTCATTTAGGTTGCTTAGAAGTAATTTCAATTTTTCTTGATAGGTAGATTCATAAATGTGCAGACTTGTGTTAAATGTTGGCCATTTAATTCAACACCTATCTGTGTCTGAGTTAATTTAAAACGTAATCAAGCTGTATTATAACAACATAAATAAGCTTTGAGCCTGGACTGACTGTGTTGCCTTCAGAGCTCTCTTGGGCTACAGCAATGCTGTGCCTGTAGCAGTACAAGCACCAGGTTAAAAATTCCTACAGTTAGAAGACTTCAGCAATATTTCTCTAAAACATGGGCAGAGCTGCTGTGGCTGTAAGGACAGAAGAGGCTTGTGATCCTTCCATGTCCTGCTGCAGGACCCTGAGGTTACTGCCTTGATGCAGAGTTGATGTCCTGCAACTCGATCATCTGAGGGGGGTGGAGGAGAGCCCAGTGCCTGCAGCTGTACAAATAAGGGATTTAGCTGCTTTGGTTTCAAGTTTGCCAGCCAGTTTTGGTCAACTGAGTTGAAAACTGACTGTCTTTTCTGTCCAAATGTATAGCACAAAAAAAAAAAAAAAAGGTTTCAGACTTGAATTGAAGTTAGGTGTTTTGACTAGGGGAGAATATTTTTTAAGAGTAAATAATTTTAAGATGCAACTAAAATATAAAAACCAGAAACATCTATTCCTTAGTTTTTTAGCAACTTTTGTTTACTTACTCCCCCAACTCTTCCTTAAATTTTGTCCAAGTTACCACAAGTTAGTATTTTTTCTCTTCAAATTGCAGAAACAGTAGGGAACACTTAAGTTCATGCTCAGTTTCAGCACACAACTCAAGAAGCACAGTTAAAAGTGGAGAATCAAAACCATCATCTTGTCTCCCATTTGCCCAGATAAAGTGATGAGGTAAACTGTAGGTTTACCAAAAGCAGAAAACTCAGTTTTGAAGCAAAGCATTGTCCTCAGCTTACCCCATCTGGTATGTTCACACCAAAGAACTCAGAGCCCAGTGACAATACCACAGGAACTTCAGTCGCCAAAGGCAACTCTGCAGTGCAAGACCATAAACACCCCCACAGGGATGCCATCCTTTCATGCATCTCATGGGATACTCTAAACATGAAGTTCTTAATCCATTTAGTAACTGAAGCTGTTAGGACTAGATAGAGTCCATCTGAGTGAGGGAAACCCAAAGGGGATTTCTAATTTTACTGTAATACAAAAGTCCTGTGCTTAATAGAGGAAAACTATATTTAAAACCAAAAATTAAAAAAAAAAAAAAGAGAAAATACATTTTTACTGGCAGTAAAACAGTGCAATTCATAGCTTGGTTATGAGAGCTGTTTCACTGTGTAGTTGGGAGGAGCTGTCATGGGCAGATTTACTCTGAAGCCAGAGGGGCAGTGGCAGCAGAGGGGGTGGTGTGGGCTGTGCACTCAAGGAGACACTGTGGGGGAGTTGCCATTTCACTGCACAACTTTCCTCCATTCCAGGCTAACTTAAGGATAACATCCTGCACACTCTCACACATTGTAGAGTGCTGTTGCTGTTAATTATCAACTTGTAACGTCTACTCAGTGGTCTCTAGCACCCTGTTCTGTAGCAATGCTGTGTGTAGTAAACAAACAGATTCTCTGCATTGTTTTTTATTAGGTGCTTCCTAATCTCTAGCGCAGAGGAACTGCAAAAAAACTGAACTGGTTTTGCATACAGCTGGTGATAGAAAAGTTATCTTGGAACCTCCTGTGTGCAACATCTTTATTTCTACCAATGCTGATGTGCCCAAACCTGATTTTGACAACTGGTACATTATGGCAGATCTAAGAACCCCGAACGCCTGGAAACAGAGATTTAGATGAGTCATTAGTTGTCAGTGAAAGAAAATGACTGCTTCTATTTAAGCAGTTAATGCCATTTTTCTTTGAATAAGCTGCCAAAAGAACAAGATCACAAGCTGTTAGAAAAACAACTTGAAGAAAATGTAGCTGTGATTTCTGTCAAGCTCAAAGGAGAAATATAGAATCTGTAGGCAAGAGCAGACATCATCAGAATAGCTGTGACTCTGGGACAGAAAATAACCCACCTGTGAGAAGAGTTTTGTTCAATATTGTATCAGTTGCTAAACAACAGCATCACATATATGTCATAACTGGTTTTTATTTGTTAAAGCTGGGGGATGCCTGGTTACCTGTGCTTGGATTTAAGGTACTTTGCCTTCACCCTCCTCTAAAATAAACAGTAGCACTGAAGCTGCAGAGTTAAATACACCAGTCCTAAAAATTACTGTTGTAGCTTAATCTGCCCCCCGCCATTTATCTATTTTAATCAGAAATAGGAGAAAATGGGGAAGAGGTGGTGTTTCAGTTCCCAGTATGTAGTCCTTTGATGCCTATCTCAATTAGAAAGAAGTGATAGGGACAGATTAGGATTTGGGGATAGGGATAGATAAAACAAATAGATTTGAATGTGTGAGGTAAAGCCAGATACATCTTGTTATATGGGCTGCTTTTAGAAACTCGGATTTGTTTTCTTTCAGCCTAGAGCTGCTGATAACTGGAGCTGTTTGGAAGTAACTCCCATTCCCAGCACCTTGCCTCCCTCCAGCTCATTCCAGCTGCTGCTCTAGCAGCTTCTTGCTGGGCAGTGGTGACAGAAACAATGTTAGAGGTGAGACAGTGGAGAAAATTGGACTGTTATTCAGCTTGGCTTTGTGGAGAGTATAGGTATGTGTTCTGCAAAATAACAGCTTTTTATTTGCAAAATCAGAAGCTTCTTGCCAGAAAACTCTTTAAAGGGCAAACCAGAGGGCAGCCAGCAGGAAAACCATTTTCTAGCCTCCAAGGTGTTGTTCTCAAGAGCCAGCATAAATCCTTGAAGCATTAAAGCTGTGAAAACAAATTGAGAGAAGAATGGAATGAAATTGTTCTTACCAAAATAGCAAGCCAGGTTCATATGCTTAGAAATAAAATTACCCAGAAGAGTGCAGAAGATACATTTCACCCTGCTCTGCTCTCTGGTGGTGAGTGAGCCCGTGCAGCTGAGGGAAAGCAGAATTTTTGCACACAGAGGGTGGCTGCTGCCAGGAGGGCTCTGCAGGAACTCTGAGAGAGTGATGCTTTCCTTCAGTGGAGGAGAAAGAGGTGATGCTGTGACCTGTGTGGGCTGTGATGAAGCTGGATGAACCATATGGAGGAGCTGCAGCAGCATTTTGGTTCTCTGACCAGTTCCTTGCTCAAACACTTTCAGCCAAGCCATGTTTTGGTGCATTACTGGAGAGAATTATATTCTTGTAATACTTTTTTCATCTTTGGGTTTTAAACTTCTTGACTTCTCTCATGGGCATGCTTTCTGCACCTTTTTTAAGAAGCTAGCTTTGCTCCCTCCAACCCCATGTAAGCTGAGAGAATCCCAAATTTATGAAAAAAATACTGAGTAGATGGAGCTGATCCCCAGAAATGGGGCAGGGGAAGACAGGTATGCAGGTATCTGTGTTAGTCTGGCAGCATTTTTCACTTTTGACCTGAAGGACCACACAATATGCTGAGAAAACTAATCCAGCTCTGAAAGCTGGCTTGCTTGAAAAATCTACAGACTTTTCCAAGAATTTATTTTTCTATCTGACACTTGCCATCAATTTATTTGCAGCTCCTGTTATGAGGAATTTACATCAAAACCTCAGGAAACCACTTAATGCTTTTTAAAACACAATGTTTTAGATGAATTATTACTAAAGTGTCTTCATGTTTTTTAAAGTATTTAAGATCTAGTTAATTAGCTGGGTTGGTTTTACATTACACATGCTCCTCACGACATTCAGCTGAAAAGCCACCACTGAATTAAATCATGGTTACTTAATCCTCAGTCATAGGTATGATGCTGATTCACATTTATATGTAACTCCTCCTACCACACATAATTTTTATAATTTCAAAGTTAACTGTTTGACAGTGACAAATGATGATTAACTCTCCCCTGCACTCCAATTAAAAGCTGTTAATTACTATTATGTAGTTTTCAACTGAAAATACCAATGCCTTTGCCCAACACAGATCCTAGGTGAGCAGCTAGTTGACACCTCCACTGAGAGAACCATCAAAATAACAAACTTTTTTTCCCTCTCTTTTGAACTTCTCAGCAGAAGAAAGGTGTTGCTGTTTTCACTTCAAAAGCATTGCTGATTGCTTTCCAAGCTCACTGTGGAGCCAAGATGGATGCAGAGGGTGTCCTGAAGCTCAGCCTGACTTTCTCCATATGCCAGCAAGGTCAGCACTTCATTTTTATATTTTCTGTTTGTGAAATTCAGCTTCATTGGAGTGACTCCTGGTTAACAGCAGTCATCGTTATCAGACTGGGAAGAAATCTGAGAGATCCAGACCAAGCTGTCAGCACAAATATTCTTGAGAGCCTTGGTAGGGAACAACACTCTCCCATTTTGTTAAAATTAAAGTGATAGTGATGAGAATGTTCAGAATTTGTCCACGTTTTAAATATTTTTTTATTCAGAGTAATACATAAAAATTGCAGAAATGCAGAAGCCTAGTTGAGGGGGATGATGATCTGTAATGTACAATTGCTGCTTTTAGGCTCTCAGCTTCCACATTTTGAAGCAAGAAATCTCTGGATAAATAATAGATAACTATATGTAATATATAAATATATGATATAAACTAAAAGAATGGATTTCATTGTTAATATAAGAACTTGGGCTGGTATGAATCTAGAGAAAGGCTATTAGCTCTCAGATATGTTGTAGCCACTGAAACAGCAGTTCAAAAAGGCAATTTAAAAGGAGTTTTATAACCCAGCCATAATCAGGGAAGTGCTGGAGTTGGAAGGGACTGCCATTTGGTCACCCTTGTCCCTCACACCACACACAGGTCACTCAGTGGTGACTCCCAGGACAGGGACTGTTCCAGTGGTGTCACCAGTGCAAGGGCCATAAGGCAACCTCTGGGGCCTGTTGCATTGCATAACTGCTTTTCCTCATTTTTTCCAGATATTTATCACAGTTCTTCCCTTTTGCACTTCACATCCACTACTGTTTTCCTGCCCCTGTTTACTAATGAGAGGGATTTGGTCCTTTCACTCCCTGGGACAAGGGAACTTCCTGAAACTCCTCACCAGGAAATTCAGTCCCCATGGGTGTCAAGGAACAGAACAAGGTATTCAGAGATGTATCTGGACCTCTTGAGTATGCAAATACAATTTGAAGTATCTGTCCTTAAAATGCTGATGGCTGCTTTTCAGGGGAGATCATAAATGCTGTGAGAACTAGTACCTGTGTTAGGCTCAGAGGGAGCCTAAACATAAATCCCAGCTCTTCCCAGCCACGTGCTCAATAATTTCCATTGCCCCTTCCCTTTGCCTATTGGTGCTCCTGGCAAATTCCTTGTTACCTGACACTAAAACACTGATACAGTGATCTCCATCCGGTACCCTACTGTTTCCTACTTCTATTTTTGATCACTTTTGTAAAGACCAAAAAAAGATAAAGATGGAGCTGGGTGAAAATTCCTGATCCTTTGGGTGCCCCTTCAGCTTTGTGTTCAGACCTTAGTGGGAAGTTGCACTAGTTGACCTCCTTACTGCTTGTCAGTTGCCAGTCTCTTATGACAGGAGAATTGCAACCTTCAATTTACAAACTCTCTGTCAAAATTGCTCTGTTTTGTTTTGTCTTTTTCTCTAGTGAGAAGAACACTTTTCCAGAGTAAGGCAGAATTTCTGGATCCTTATTATGTTGAATACAGTAGGTGATACTTTCAAATATTTTGGCTTTTTGAATTTAAGCAGTTGTGAGATGGGATCAGTTTGATCATCTCATCTGAGTGCCATAAAATGTGTTCCTCAAGCCAAAGAAACCCACCAGTAAAAAGAATTAGTGTTCTCTCTAATGCACTTCCAAAAAGTCATGAAAAAGCCAAATGGCATCAGACAGATGCATCTGGGAAGTGTTGATGGAGAAGTTATCAAGGTGATGCATTAACCACTAATTAATGCAGTTCTTACTAGCAGCTGAATCTCATTTTGTTTAGTTTTCTCCCTGGGAATGTCTCATGGAAACATGAAATGTCTTGCATGAGTGGAATTTTGGGCTCTAACTCATGATCTTTGGCAATTAGTATTGCAGTGATGTTACAAAAAAAAAGTGTTTATTTCCTACTGTCTGCATCACTTGTTAGTTAAAATGCTCCACAGTAAGCAAATAAGAAGCTTTCCTTTCCTGTATATAATTTAATATAAATAGCAATGCTACTTAACACACAGAGCTGCGATTAGGAATGTCCCTCTTCACTCAGGCTGGGCTGGGGGAAACAAGATTTTAGAGGAGGAGCAGTTACCTAAACAGAGAATAAAAACTGGAATGGAGTGTCAAAATTACTTGTCTGATGTCATGTGGCAGGTCAGGGACAGAGCTGGCACTGCAGTGGTGACAAATCAGGGGCCTGTTTGGTCTTATTCTGGGAGACTGGGGGAAGGAAAACAATATTGGTTTTTAAAGAGCATGATGTGCAAAGCTGTCCACACATTAAGTGAAAAATACACCTAATTTATCCCTTTTTATAAACTAATTTAAACGCTTTTATTTTATGACCTGAAAGTATTTTGAATCTAGTTTTTTTACCTTAAAATTGAGACAAAGTTTCTCTTTCATAAGGTGGCACAAAAAGGTGTTTTTTGGTAATTGAAATGTTAATGTTCTAATCTTTATCCTTCATTCAACTTCTCCATCATGAAAAAAAGTGACAAAGTTTGAGAGAATCACTACTTTAGGTAAAAAAAGACTTGCAAAATAAATGCAAGAGGAAAAGAGCCATCAAATGCCAGCCTAAATAAGACAACTCGCACTTGAATTTCAAGAACTCTTGGAGATAACTAGGATCATGTCTAGAAAATATTTTGGTACTTTTTAATAAGGAAGAAGAACCTATTTCATGAAACTTGGCGTATTTTTAAAAGTCATGTTTGTTTGAATTACAGCCTCAGCTTTTCTGTGAATGCTGTCAGTCCAAGCATGCTGGAAGGCACCCGCTTTGAGAGCCACCATTCACTCCTTTCGCTTGGAGGAGGCTCCCTGAGATGAGATGACTTTCTTTAGAAGAAGATAAAGCTCGAGGCTCTGCATGGGCCATGTCTGCAGACCTGACCCCATGCCAGGAGCTGTGGCCTTCCTCCTCCTTGCAGTGCCTGCCCCCAGAAGAGAGCCTGGACCAGGAGGTAGAGGCTGGACAAGTCTCCTGGAGCAGTTTCTTTTTTGCCAATTACATGGAAGAGACCCCAGGGGCTGAGCAGGAGTTTAGGCTCTCCCTCAGGTGAGCCTGGTGGCCACGTTCAGCGCTGAGCAGGTGCCCCCAGTCCTGCCTGTGCAGACAGAGCTGGCTGCTGAGGGTCTGTCAGCGCTTGTGGCTGGAGGATGGGGACCACCTTCCCATGCCCAGCTCCAAGAGGGGCTGCCCTGACAGGATGGACCTGTCCTGTTCCTTCACGGCACTGCGAGATGGGAAATCAGAATCAGTGCACAAAAACGGCTCCTTGTGCTGCCCACGGTCACACAGCCAGATCTCTCTGGGGGTTCCTGTCACCCCGAAAACCCCTGAGCTGGCCTGAGTCACCCAGACCTGAGGTGGACATGGGATTCATCCTGTCTTGACGTGACTAGACAATGTAGCCTAGAGCTGTGCCAGAGAAAGTTGAAGTTGGACATCATGTCGAATTTCTTCACAGAAAGGGTTGCCAAGCATTGGAACGGGCTGCCCAGCGAGGTGGTGGAGTCCCCATCCCCGGAGGTGTTGAAATTGGACGCGTCACTTAGCGCTCTGTTTGACCTGGTGCGATGGGGCAAAGGCTGGACTCGGTGATCTGGGAGGTCTTTCCCAAGCTCAATGGCTCTGTGACTCCGCGTGTGCGGAGCTCGGCAGGGCCGGGCAGGGCAGGAGTGGCCGCGGTCCCGGCTCTGCCCCGCCGGGCTCTGCCCCCGCGGGGCCCCGGGCAGGGGGCGGGAGGCAGGGCCGGCCCGGCCCTGTAACCG
>VXBQ01005400.1:428407-446561 GCA_013400175.1 Phainopepla nitens | reverse complement strand
CCGCGGGCCGAGCCGGCCGGCGAGCGGCAAGGGCCGCTTTGTCCCCGAGCCCAGCGGCGCCGCGGCCGCGGGTTCGCTCGGGACTGGCCCCGCCGCATCCATCTGGGGGTGGGAAGGACAGGGAGCGCCTGGCAGGTGAAGGTGAAGCCCCTCCGCCCGCCCGTTCTCCCAAGGAGCGGCGGTCGCTCCGGAGCGTCCTCCCTCCCGGAGCCCCCCGTGCCTGGCGGCGTGTGCCGGGTCGTGGGATGGAAATCGCCCCGTTCCCACCGCCCGGCTGCCCCGGGGCTGCCCCGGGTCCGTGGTTAACCTCTGCTCCTGGTGCCGCTGCCTCTGATGCTCGAGATGCGCTGGGCTGTGTCTCTCCTTACCCGGGACTAGGGATTGATTAATCGTGACTCACTTCCGAGCTGCGGCGATAAGGGAGAGTTTGTGGCTTTGAAACAAAGGCAGCGAAGGATCTTAATTCTTAGCTGTTGTGAGTTTATTCACCTCATTTTATCTAATAAAGACGAGATGGTGAAGGTAATTCCTACAGCGTGTACACAATTGCTTAGATATGGTTCGGACCAGACTGAAATCAAAGCGTGGGCTCAGAAGCTGCTAACGCGATTGTATTTGATTATGGAGGAAAGTTCAGTGAAACTTTGCCAGTCTGCCTCTGACATCTCTCAGGCCTGATGGAAGTAGAAAAATTTGCACTTTTATTTTCAGTCGTCATCAACAAAACCTCTTCTGTGGGATGCAGACTGAAAGTGAGTTGATTTACTGCTCCCAAGATTGTGCTTTCTGAATTAGGTATCTTTTTCTTGCCTCCACATCGTTTTTAATTGTAACCTCAGAAAAAGCAAGGAGCTCAGGAATCCTCTTTCACTTGAATGGAAACACGAGGGGATATTGTTTGAGCTCCTATTGTTTGAGCTCCTACGTGACAGATCGCTATCAAGGAGACAAACTCGGTGCCTTCTAAACAAAACCCCTCCAGGTGAGAGACCTTGCTCAGCGCCTGAGCCACCCTCGAGTATTCCGGCAAGCCCTGAGACATGTAATGGTAATATCAAGAACTTTGCATGTCTGGGCTGTGTATTGATTGAGAAGTGAGGGTGTTAACAGTGTTCAAGGAGTTCGGTAGAACGTCCAGCTTGAGGTGGAGCAAGTGACTCAGTATGAAATGGCCAAGAGCAGCAGTTCATGAAGGGTAGGAGCAGAGCTAGTTTTGTTCCCATCAGCATTTAGAGACCTTTTACATTACACTTGTTTTCATGAAAGATATCCCCCAGCCTGCTATGCTGATCTTTGGAGGGACTGTAGAAGTTCTTGAGACTGCAACCAGCAGTTTCAAAATTACTTTGTTGTTGTTTTTTTTTCTTCATATCTTTCCAGGTTTAAGTGCTGATGATAGACCCTATTGTATTTGGCTTCAGGTAGCACGTGAAGATTTATAGCCCTTGGTTTATGTTTTGAAAATACATAAGTCATAAAAATTGCTATAAACATGCTCATAAGGAAGCAAAGTTGAGATGTTATCATTCTCGCATGTAAGACAGTATAGCAAAAGTATTCAGGGTTTAAAAAGCAGTCAAGACGCACTTAAACTGATGACCTCTTTTAAATCCAAGTTAGTTTCACCAGGATATGAAGTTGGGACTTTTTCAAAGCTAAGTTTCTGGCATCAACAGTGTGCTTATCCCAATAGAGTGATCATTTTATTTTTCAAAAAGTAAATAATTTTGTTCAAACTTCAAGTATAGGCTGCCCCCTTCTTGATTTTGGTGAAGACTTGCAATTGCAAGAGTTCTTGTGGAATTTTCCCACAAAAAATACTCAATTTACTTTTCCTCCTTTTGATGTTCAGCTTGTAATCCTGAAAGGGGAAACTCTAAAGTCTTGAAATGCATGTGAAGGGAGAGTCTTGCTTTCAGTGTCTGCACTTGATCGAAACTGGTTTTAATAATGTGTTAGCAACCTTCTTTTTCTGTTTTTAGTGTCTGCTTCTAAAGCCATACATGTTTGACCTAGTTCATCCTTCTAAGCAAACTGTGATTATGGAAAGTTATAAACCAGATTTAGCATTCAGATCAAGAAGGCAATGTCCAAGTAAAACATTTATCAGGTGCTTTTCCTAGATTTTATGTTTTTGAGTCTTCTTAGGGAAGCAAGGTCTGGAAATGGCATCTAATACATTGGGGGGGGCATCATAAAAGACCTTGTTTGCATCACAAAATTCTTATCACAAGTATGATTCAACTGAGATTCAGTCATACTGGTGTGCTTCCAGAGAGAATTAAGATACGAGGAATCTTTATCAGAAGCTGTTTCTACATGAGTTGAGTAATGTGCTTTAAATCTGGCCAAAATGATGACTGAGGAAGGAAAAAATATGTGAGTGGATAAATCATGAAACAGAAACACACTAGAGAAAGTGTTAGTCTGAGTGCTAAGAGTAAGATTTATTTCCCTTAACTGAAAGAGTTTATAACATGTTCTTTGAAATCAGGCTGCAGCTATTCTTTTCATTTTAAATGGCCTCTGGTGACTTCTGCATCTTCTGATGCACGTGTGTGGAAGTGCAGCTCCAATTCCCTGGAAACAAGGATCTTTTTAACAATTGCAGCACACTGACAGCATTGTAAGGATGGTCCCAGAGGAAAGTTCTTCCTGGAGCTCTGTGTAGTGAAAGATGCCACATGGAACATACAAGGATGTTGAGGCTTAAATTCATTGTGAAATCTGGCCTAGAAAGTAGAGCTGGATCTGAAATGAGGTGTGTGGCAATGTTTTGGAATGATGTTGAGAAATTTGTATTGAAGGAATTGAATAATGCTGCTCTTGAGGTTCGTGGTTAGTGCCAGAGAAGGATAAATATCTGCCTGGAAAAATTATCAACAGGCTCTCAGTCTAAAGTGACTGCTTATAACCAGAGGCATTATTTTTCAAAGCATCCATGAAGAACAGTATTAAGCAGTTCAAATTCCCAAATACCTCCTTAAATGCAACTATTGTGTTAATGTCTCCGTTAATGTTGGATGCGCTAGAAATAATTAGGCTGAGCTCCTCATAAATCTTGCTTCTGAAGCAGAAAAGTATTATCCACCCTTTAATCTTTCCAAAATAAATTCAGAGGCAAATGTAATACTCTTTGTCTCACTGTCAAATCAACAGTATTAATGTCTTATAAACCAGTGGAGTGACCAAATTCACAGTAATATTTATAAGGGACGTTTATTGGTGTATCATTATAACAGCTTCTTCACTATGGCCATTTACAGTTCAAAAGCCTTAAATGAGGGGGAAGAGGGTGTTAAATTTCAAACAAAGGCTTTCTCTATCTAAGACCCTTGTCTGAACTGCTTATCTGTTGAGCTCTTAAAGTCTGGTTTTTTTCTAACTGTAGTCTCCAGTCCTGACTTGTTGCTTGGAGAAACTGTTGCAACAGTGAAATTAGTTGTTTCTGTTTTATTGGGACACAGATTTGCAAGAGTTAATAAAAGGGCCTAATGTATGTATATAAATACCAAAGTCCCAGGAAGAGCAGTAGGCAGAGAAAAGGAACGGCTGTGTTGTCCTTGGCAGGTGACTCTTTTATTACACGTTTTCTAAAGATAAAACAACATCTCAAACACCGTTCTAATTAAAAATGCCTGTATACTTTAATTTAAAAAAAAAAAAAAAGTTAGGTGAGGAACCAAGCCCCAAACTAAATAGCCTCTTCTGGGTTGGTGGCTGGTCTGTGCCAGGGCAGAGGGATGGGGCTGTCGCAGGCTCGGGTGCCCAGCAGGCAGGCAGGGAGCTCCCGGGCTGGCTCAGGGCTCCTGCTCCGGGGCTGTGCTCGGGCAGCGCAGGGGGGTGCTTGTGTTTTGGGTGACCCTGTTTGTACCTTCTCTTTCTTTCCTTTGTTGTCTTACCCTATTGACTTCTGCCCTTTCCTCGTGTTTTCTTCTCCATTCTCTTTCTGCTGAAGTGACTGCTGCTTACAGGATTAAGCTGGAGCCTTTCAGAAATAGATGTTGTGCCTCGTACCTACCCATGGGTATTTAAGGCCATGACTTGGATTACAAAAGTCTCCTTGTGTTAGTACTGGTGAATATATTCCTTCTTTGAATGCCTGGATATGAAATAGATCACAATGTTCCCATTTTCAGCTGTGGTTTTCGTGAAAAGTAGAGTTTTTTTAACCTCTCCTAACTGTTTAACTCTTGGTGGGTAACATGAGGAGAGTGAAACTCGACTGTAAATTTTATGTGCTGTGTGTTGAAATGAGGCTTCTGAGTCCTTTATTGTATTTGAATTTTTTCAATTTAAAAAATGCATTAGAAGGAATTGTACTAAATGGGAGCTTGGGTGTCCCTAGGACTTTTCCCTGATACTAGTTTTAAACTTTAATTTATTGAGTCTGAAGTGATGCACATTTTTCAAAATAACCCCTTTGCTTCTTTTCCACCCTGCTTCCCCCCTTCTCTTTAAACAGGAATTTTTGCTTATCTAAACTACAGAGTGCCTCGCACTAGGAAGGAAATATATGAAACCTTGATAAAAGGATTACAGAGACTGGAATACAGAGGATATGACTCTGCAGGTATGTTAACCAGCTCAGTGAATTAATTTTAGCGACCAATAGCTCATTCCATGACTTTTTTAGGTACTTTCAGTGTCTGGCCTCTTGAATTTTTCTTTTTTTATTCTACAGATTAACAGATCAGAACTAATTAGCTTGATTCTTGGAGTGCTACAGCTTTCCTCAGGACTTAAAATTGGCTGTTTAGCTCTGTAATTAGGTGGTTGAGGTTAGTGCACAGAAGCAAAACAAACAGGGTGTGGAAGAAGATCTCTATACAGGGCCATGTAGTTTGTGCCTCAGTCATTTTTGTGCATGTGAATCCCAGTGAAGCATGGGGATTAAACTTGTCTTAAATTTGAGTTGGTTCATTTCATGAGGCAAAATATTGTCAAATACAGTTGGAGATGGCTCATGTATGTTTAAATCTGTGCAGTGGATATGGATGTGATGTAGTTTCATTTGAACATGAACAGGTCTAGCAACAGACTTCAAATATATCCCTTTAAAGGGTAATTTAAAAATACTCATTTCAGTGTGCCTGTGTGTATTTCCTCAGCCTTTTCCTGATTCTAGCATATTTCATGCTGTAAATAACACTTATGACTGTGTCCTGTGCTGTAGGAGTGGCAATTGATGGAAATAATAATGAAGATAAAGAAAGATTCATCAAACTGGTTAAGAAAAGAGGAAAAGTAAAAGCCCTGGAAGAAGAGTTGTACAGTAAGTGTTAAAAATGACCCCTTTACTTTGGCCTCCCAGCCAGGTACCATCTGCATCTCAGCAGAAAGTCAGACCATAAAATTGCAGTTATGATTTTGCATCAGCAATAACTGCATTGGGAAATCCAACCAGCTAAATTTTTTGTGCCCCTCAAATCTACACTTAAAGAGCAAGCTGATCTTCCAGTCTAGCACTGTGAAATTGTTAGTCTACAGTCCCTCCTTTTGGTTGCTCCTTTGTTCAAAACCTGGGCTCCTCTGGCACTTCAGTCATGTGATTTCTGTGCTGCAGGGCTGAAATGCTGAAACATGCACTCTGACAGAATTTACGACCATTTAAGCAACTGGCTGTCATCACAATCTGCTTTATGCAGTGCTTCCATCTGTGAAAGGCTGAAGTTTTGTTTTAATACGTTTACATTATAATTTGTAGTAATGGGGTCTGTTAGCCTGCCTCTTAGTATTGGCTAAAAATACTCATTTCTTGGCAAACAAGATTTTAATCACAGTATCTTGAACTTTCTGAAATGCAATGTCAAGAAAGCAAATGGTTTTTAAAAACCCCAGAAGATAGCTTTTAGATTTTTACCTGTAGGAATTGTCTTTGTGTTTTACTAACTGTGTGTTTGTGAGAAAGAGAGGGAGAGAGGCAATATTAATTATTCAGTAAACTGAATTTCTCCTGTATAGAACAAGATGACCTGGATTCAAAAACAGATTTTGAAACACATTTTGGAATTGCTCATACTCGCTGGGCGACCCACGGAGTACCAAGTGCAGTAAACAGTCACCCCCAGAGATCAGATAAGAGGAATGGTATGTAATCTCTGCAGCACCTGAACCACATGAATCTGAAATGATTCAATCCATAGAGCACAGATGTTCTTACTATTGCTGTGGTATCTATTTTTTATACTAGGTATAAGCTGTGGCCATTCTGTTTAGCTCAGACACTTTAAAAATGAAATAGCCTCTTCTCAAGCTAAAGTAAAACTAAAATTTAATGAGATCTGTTCTCTGAAAATTGCGAGTTAATCAAGTACAACATTCTTGTTTTGAATGGTAACACTGAAAATATGAGTGGGTAAATATTGCCTGGTCCAGAAAAGGGAGATTTCATATAATTCTTTACTTGAGATGGCTTGGTGCTCTACTAGATGTAGTTTAGAACTCTCTCAATAATTTGGAACTGCCTTTGTATACTTTCAGAGTTTGTAAGCTTCTGCTTTCAGTTGTCCATGTTGTGATAAACTGTAGGTCTGAAAGCTATAGCAGGTGGTTTCAAATGTACTTCTAAGCTTTTTTTCCCTTGTAATTTTGTGTTCTGAATTAACTATCTTAATTTTTTGTTGCTTATGAATATATATATATTTTTTTTTTCTCTTAGAATTTGTTGTCATCCATAATGGAATCATCACAAACTATAAGGACCTGAGAAAATTTCTGGTGAGTCTGTGGCAACTCAGTTCTGAAACTAGAAAGTTAATACTCCCACAAACTACCATCAGATCTTTCATGACTTTGGAACATGAATTCAAGTTTCTTGACATCATTTATAAAAAAAGCTGCGTGAAAGAGTCTGCGTAATAAAGATAGTCAGGAGCTGGTGAAGTGCAATATGCTTCTGTAATCCTAAGTGCAAAGCATTTATGAACAGAGTAGCAGTTTATGCTGACATTTTCTGAGAGGGTGTGCAGAGTGGGCTTCCTCCTCTCTCTTGGTGCTTGACAGATGCTAAACAAGTCTGACTATGTGTCTTATTCCAGTATTTCCACGAGAGTATCTATGACATGATAAGTCCTTATATTTTATCTATAGTGATTTATATCCCGTGGTCCAGTGTAGTGCTCTGAGCTCTGACTGCAGTTTCTGGTGGGAGGCAGCTGAGAGGCTCTTCAGTGTTTCTTGCCTGAGGACAGACACAATTTTTACTGTTGTATATGATATTTCAGGAGAGCAAAGGATATGAATTTGAATCTGAAACAGATACAGAAACAATCCCCAAACTGATCAAATACATGTATGACAACAGAGAGAGTGAAGACACCAGTTTTTCAGCCTTGGTAGAAAGAGTTATTCAACAGTTGGTAAGTGGGAAATGACATTTTTTCCTGTACAACAGTATCAGCTACTTGTGGGGTTCCTTAGCATTCTGCCTTATGCATTTAAATCCTCTGCAGGAGTTCTTAGAAGGTGCTGCAAATAACACTTTTGGGCTTCTAAATAATGCTTAATAGACCAAGAAATGAGATTAAAATTTTGGAGACTTCAAAGGCTTTTCACTGTTAAATCTTCAAATTGCAGTAGCAGCAGGTTTTGTTTGTTGAGTTTTTTATTTTGTTTTTTAGCAAGAAGTTAACACAGCTTTTTGATGAAGCAGTTTAATTAAAAAAAAAAACAAAAGTAATAGGAGCCTCTGGGGGTTAAAATCTCTCATAAATTGCAGTGTGTTCCTAAAGGTTATTCTGATCGTGTTGAAACACTGCTGTGATTCAAGTTTGGCCAATGCCTTGGCTCTCCCATTTGGAAATAGATCTAACAAGCTGGACTGGTTTCCAAACTGTGAAGTGGGAATCTACTGTTACTCATTATGTGAATGCTTAAAAACTTTGATAGATGCATTGCAAGCTTGGAGAAAGCTGGCTTTGTTTCCTCCCCCAGTCTCCAGGCAGATGTTTTCCCTCCCCTTCCTGCAGTTTCTTACACTCTTTTCACCTCCCCGTCTCCTCTTTAAAGCAGCTCTGTAGGATTCCTTGGAGTGGGGCTGGAATCCACACCAGGTCAAGGCCTGTGTGGGTCAAGAGGGAGCAGCCACAGAGCTGAGGGGAAGGGAGGCTTCACCTGACCCCAGAAGAGGGGCAGAGTGCTCTGAGTGGAGCCCTGGGGGAGGAGGGAATGTCACCATCTCTGTCCTGCTGCCAGGGTGCGGGGGCCTCGGCTCCTGCTTAGGGAATCCTCCTCCAGGAGTCTGCCAGCTGTGTTAGTACTGTAGAGTTGTTTCTGGTTTGTTTAGGTTTTGCTTTGTTTTGTTTGTTTGTTTGTTTTTCCTGGTGTTTTTGTGTGTTTTGTTTTTGAAATACATTAATGAGAATTTGCTGCTTGAACTAGAAATAGTAATTCCAGGTTTTTAGTACTACATGCAAATTCTGATTGAAGGTCTTACTGAAAGTAAATGCCTAACAGTCTTCATGTTGATTATGAGTAACATCTCTGACATTTTCATAATCTTTGCATTAGAGTTTATTGTTTGTATTTATAAAAGAAGCTAAGTGCTCACTTCCTGATCTTTTGTCTGTTGCACTGTTAATGTCCATGTCAGCTTGTTCTGCTCCATGGCCAATTCCTTTAAAGGTGCAGTCTGCCCTCCAGGAAGAGACTCCTGATAGCAGTTCCTTCAGTGCCTCTTCAGAGAGGGGCCCCAGTTTAATGAGATGCAGCTATTTGAGATAAGTTGTTTAGGATCTCTTTTTTTTCCCCTTTGTGTTCATGATTTCCAGGAAGGTGCTTTTGCCTTGGTTTTCAAGAGCATCCATTACCCAGGTGAAGCTGTTGCTACCAGGTTAGTAAAAGTCCATTTTA
Organism: Phainopepla nitens; assembly: GCA_013400175.1. NCBI lineage: Eukaryota > Metazoa > Chordata > Aves > Passeriformes > Bombycillidae > Phainopepla > Phainopepla nitens. The sequence goes on along the minus strand of VXBQ01005400.1, from coordinate 437,708 downwards.
TACATAATGCATGTCTTTTATTAGGTTAAAAAAGCACCAGCCTCTCTTAAAGATACTAAAATATTGATGTTTAAAGTGCTTAATTAACCAAAATCAGTGAGTCAATAAAGAATCTCAGTGTATCTTGTGTTTCTAAACTTGTATTAAGAGCATGGTAACATTTTCCCTATATTAAAAAAGGGAGAGGGAAGGGATATTGTTCAGTTTTAGTTCCCATTGAGTAAAGACTGAGATAAGTACATTCATGTTGGCTGAAAGAACATCATAGAAATTGGTTACACAAATAGTGTTCTATAGCTGTCATAGCATTTATGGTGCCTTTCTGTGTAAATTTTACTTTTATTTATGACTTAAAAAACAACTTTCAGGAAATGTAAGGATATTAAAATAGCAAGTGACATAGCAAGTGATTAAAATAGCAAATGATGGGAATAAAGACTGTTTTATATTACAACCCAAAAGCCCATTGGTTCGGTGGTCTAAAATAAGACCACATTAAAATTTTGAAAAAGCCAGCTGTACCATCACTCCAGCTGGAGAACATCTTCTGAAATGAACTATTCTATATGTGGTTCAGGTTTGAGTTTTTAGGGCTGAGGGATTTTAGAGAAGCTAATCTTGTAATCTGAGTGTGACTTGTTCTTTTATTTCTGTGATATTTTTTTAATAAGGTCTAATTATATGTAACCCATATAGTTAAAAAAGGTCCTAATATTCTACAGTTTCAGAGGTGCAGTAGGGATGATTGATGTTTCTGAGTTTGAAAAGCTAAAGTGTGTAACAGTATTTCAATTCTAAAGAGCACGAGAGCTTATTGTTTTCTCACTTTAGAGGCAAAGTAAGCTTTGGTTCAAACTGGTCCCCTGTACTAAGCTGTTTTCTGATCCCTGGAAAGAAAACAGCAGGTTCATATCCATTTTCCTCTACCTGGATGCAGTTTACAGGTATAGAATCACCAACACACATGGTAATTACTTATATAATAATATTTGTTGAATCTTACACAAGAACCAAGTTTATGTAACCCCTGCCATGTAATGGCCTTAGGATCATGGTTGAAGGAGGCTCTTCCTATTTAAGAAGCTAGGTGGGATATTGTCTTTTCAGCTTCACTGATGTCTGGAACTTCTTCGTATGCACATTTCTCTTTATAAACTTGAGTGTTTTCCTTTCTGCAGGAGAGGGAGTCCTTTGCTCATTGGGGTTAGGAGCAAGTACAAGCTCTCAACTGAACAGATTCCAGTTTTGTATAGATCGTGTAAGTTGATAAATCAGAACACATTATTTTTAAGAACTAAAATTACTGTTAATTTTTTAATAATTTCTAATAATTTTTAATATTAGAAATTAGATTAATTGGTTTTTGTACCATAAAACTACCAGCTGATACCTCAAATAGTTTCTTGGCTGGGAATATTTTTATACTACTGAATGTGTAGTTCATGTGAAAGTCCCATGTCCGAGCCTGTTTCTTCAACTCTGATAACATAAACCTGTATAGTCTGTAATATTAACTTGCACAGAACTGGTTTTGCATTTAGGATGTCTCATTTCTTTAATAGGCAACATTGAGAATGTGAAGAACATCTGCAACTCCCAAATGAAAAGACTGGACAGCTCAACCTGCCTTCATGCTGTTGGGGATAAGGCAGTAGAATTCTTCTTTGCTTCAGATGCAAGGTAGTAAAAGTACTTCAACTTGGCTGAAAATGCTGGGTTTTTGTTTAAAAGTGAGATAGTTCTGGAAATCTAAGCTGCCTTGCTCTTGTACAATGTTTTTTGAAAGAAGAGCTTTTAATCCAGATAACATCTGAAAGCCCCCAGGCTCAGGTGCTTGAAAAATTTCTGCAGTTCAAATGCTGCTGACAGACCTTCACAAGTGCAGTATCTGCCAGTATGTGAAATACATCCAGTGTAGGAAAGAAATTTGGGTACATATGGACATTCATCAGCTGAGCATTTGGGCAGACTGTAGCCTAGTCGGGGTTGTGGTGTTTTCAGTTCAGATATTGGAGAAGGAAAATAATGGTTCCAAGCTGTGCAGGAACCTGGGCATCAGGCACACATTTGTCTTGGAAACGAGAGTGACCTTAGCAGGATCCATCGAGGACACTGGGAGGCAACTTCAGACCAGCAGGAATGGATGCAGTGGTTGCTGAGCTCCTGCTGTGGTGGCTGTGAGAGTGCAGGAGGAGCAGCAGGTGGAGCCATTGCCTTTAGGATGGCTCTGTCTGCACTTACACCAAAAGGGAGAGAAGCAGGGCTCTTGGGGCGTGTTTAATTGCCCTGCTATTACCACTCTGACGTGTCAGGTTTGTCTTGCTACTGTTTTTTTCTCTATAGTGCTATCATTGAGCACACCAACAGAGTGATTTTCCTAGAAGATGATGACATTGCAGCTGTAACTGATGGGAAGCTCTCGATTCACCGTCTGGAGCGTTCGGCTAGCGGTGATCCTTCCCGGGCCATCCAGACCTTGCAAATGGAACTGCAGCAAATCATGAAAGGTAGGTTGAAACATTTGTAAATGACTGTCATCAAAGATGGATAGTTATTGTTTGTGTAGTAGATGAGGCAGAAAACTGCTAATTCGTTGTGACAATTACCTTTTATTCAGACTGTTTGTACTGGGAGCTGACAGTTCCAAGTTTTGCGACCAAGAGAGAATGGACAGTCTGGAACCCTATCCATTTTAGCCTTGGAAAAGGCATGGATACTTAGATTCATTTCAGTATCTAGTGAAAATTTAACTCATATTAACATGTTGTAGTTCTTGGCAAAGTTTGACTGTAAACTAAGACTTGAAGGGGAACACAGGCATCTCCTTCTGAAGGAATTTATTTACCATGTCAGTATTGGGAAATAGAACCAATGAAATAGAGTGACCTGTCTGTCCTTCCTTTCTAAGCTTTTATTTAGGCTAACACAGTCCAGTTAGTCTTAAAAGTTCTCTTTGTGACTGGAATAGACTTAAAATAACAAACCTAAGCATTGCCATGTGATTTTTTTGCAAACAGGTAACTTCAGTGCCTTCATGCAAAAGGAAATTTTTGAACAACCAGAATCAGTTGTCAACACAATGAGAGGCAGGGTGAATTTTGAGAGCAGCACAGGTAATGGAGAACAGCCCTTCAAATTGCACTAAGTTTGAAATTTGTAAATATGCTGTCTATAAACGAAAACCACCATTGATATATGTGTATTTATTTGTTTGCAGTTCTGCTGGGGGGGCTGAAGGATCATTTGAAAGAAATCAGAAGATGCCGAAGACTGATCATTATTGGCTGTGGGACCAGTTACCACGCTGCAGTGGCTGTATGTTCCCAGCCTTGGCTGAAATGCATATATAATTTAATTGCTGGGGTTTCAGACAACAGCTTTTCATTTGCTTTTTCTTCTATCTCAGCTTTTGTCCTACATTGAGGGGTCTCACCCTTTTATTTAGCTTTCCTTAGTGCCACATTCTTTATTAATGCTCCAATGCCATTAATTACCATGCTAGAAGTTAACTTTTCCACCTTGGTTTTTAAAGCTGTGATGAGCTGTAATTACCAGCTTTTCTAATAAGAATTAATTTAGATTTTTCTCTGACTTGTAAAATGTCCAAATGTTAGTGGGTGGCAATATCAACAAATACTGTGTTCTGCTTGAATACAGACTCGACAAGTCCTGGAAGAATTAACTGAATTACCAGTGATGGTGGAACTTGCCAGTGACTTCCTGGATAGAAACACACCAGTATTCAGGGATGACGTGTGCTTTTTTATAAGCCAGTCAGGTGAGCTGCATTTGCTGTTGAGTGAGTGCTCTAAGATTGCTTTCCATTGCACTTTGCATCATGTAAGCGTGGGAACAGTTATTTACAGCACACTTGTGTAGAATTCGATGCTTTTCAGGAATCATTATCCTTTGCCAAGCTGAAGTCAAGGTGTGGATGTTTTCCAGGTGAAACTGCAGACACACTCATGGCCTTGAGGTACTGTAAAGAGCGCCGTGCTCTGACAGTTGGCATCACAAACACAGTTGGAAGTTCGATATCCAGGGAGACTGACTGTGGTGTGCACATCAATGCAGGGCCTGAGATAGGTGTGGCAAGCACAAAGGTAATGGTTTTCACCCTTCAGCCCTGTGCAATACAATTCCAATTTTAATTGCAGCACTTCAAACTGAGATCATATTCACTCTCTGCAGAATTAGCTGCTAAATGTTTTTGTTCTGTCTGCAGGCCTACACCAGCCAATTCGTGTCTCTTGTAATGTTTGGCCTAATGATGTCTGAAGATAGAATTTCCTTGCAGAAAAGGAGACAGGAAATCATAAGTGGACTAAAATCATTGCCAGGTATATTGATATTTGGGGTTTGAGGAGGCATAGGGGATGCTGGCAGTATAAAACACTACTCAGGGTTATTTCTTTCTCATTTAAGTTTCACTCTGCCCCTCATCCTGAAAGGCAGACAATATGAGAAAAGTGGCCTGTTCATTTCTGCACTATTTGCCAGTTTTACACGCGCCCTTCCAAGAAACTTGGCAGGAAGATTGGAATTTTCATGGGTTGGGTTTTCTAATTACAGTAAGGTAGTTTTATATGAGAAATATCACTTGATCTCTTAAATTCATGGTTTGAAATTTTTAAAACCTCCCACTTGAAATCAGGATAGCTAAAATGAAACTAATTCAAGGTGATTTTTAAACAGATGTTTCACAACTTCCTTCAGAAATTCAAATGGCATGTATGAGCACTCTTAAATGTATAGTTGTTTTAAATTTATTACTGTAAGTAAGGATGGAGAAAATATCCTTTAGCTGCAGTCAAAGTTGCTAAGTTAATGCTTGAATTGTATTAAGTGTATTTGTTCTATTAAATAATTAGAACATTCTAGTACAAGTGAACTATTTTTTCCAGTTTAAAAAAAAGATTGATTTTCTTTTTCTGTGCCTCAATAGAAATGATTAAAGAAGTCTTGTCCTTGGATGAGAAAATACATGATTTGGCTCTTGAACTGTACAAACAGAGATCATTGCTGGTTATGGGTCGTGGATATAATTATGCCACTTGTCTGGAAGGAGCTTTGGTAGGAAATTCTCAATATTGTTTAAAATGAGATTTTGTGGCTTCTGCAACATAGTTTATTTCTAATATTTCATTGCAATTTACTTCTACTGCAGTAAAACTGCTATTTATAACTAGAAGCATTTAAACACATACATAAGGTGAACCTGAATATGTTACCACTTCTTGTTTCTTTCACATAATAAACGCAGTGTTTAATGAATCTATTTAAAAACAAGAAACTAACAATTTAAGTTGCTGACCCGTTTGAAAACAACATCAGAAAAACACAATGTGCTGATGCTGAAAAGAGATGCTCATGCATCAAGCTTATGAATCATGTTAGGAACATTCTGGTGAAATGGACATGGATCCATCTCTCAGAGGAGTTTGATGTGTTACAGGCAGACTGCAGTAGCCAAGGTTGTGCTGGGTGTTTGGTTCCTAAAGTTCCTGTTGGTTACTCCATGTGCATGGGTGAGCTCTGCTGCTGCCCACAGCCTGCTAGAAATCCCAGCAGCCACCCGTGTGTTTTCACTAATATTGATACTGGGTACATGTATTCCAGTGGCAGAGGTACAGCCTTGGTGTTTTGCTTCTCGTGGCTGCTGTTTCTCAGCTGATTTAGTACTAACTTCAGGCTTTTCCTGTTTTTTAGAAAATAAAAGAAATCACCTATATGCACTCAGAAGGTATCCTGGCTGGCGAGCTGAAACATGGGCCCTTAGCCCTAATTGATAAACAAATGCCTGTTATCATGGTGATCATGAAGGATCCTTGTTTCACCAAGTGCCAGAATGCTCTGCAGCAGGTCACTGCTCGGCAGGTAGGTGTTTGACTAATTAACTTCCACTGTGTCATAGGAAAAGAGATTGTGCACCTGGAAAGGGATGTACTGCTGATTGTTGTTAATTATTAAGTTATAAATAAGGTGCTACATCTGCATTGCAGGTTGTTATTACAGATTAACATCAGCAGTGAAAACTGCTTTCATATGACATGTTTGTTTGTTTGGGGGTTTTTCAGTTCTGAAGCAAGTGGAATAATGTTAAAACTCTACAGAGTGAAAACATTCAGATCTTACAATATGGTGAAAGTCAAGAGCCATTATGCAAGACTGGCATTGCCTTTGTTAGCTACTTGAGTGTCTTCAAACACATCCAGGCATGCTGTGAACAATATTTCAAAGCAGTTCTAGGCTGACTCTTCACTTGACAATGCAAAAATTTATTTTCAGGGTCGTCCAATCATTCTGTGCTCTAAAGAAGACACTGAAAGCTCAAAATTTGCCTACAAAACCATTGAGCTGCCTCATACAGTTGACTGCCTTCAAGGAGTGTTGAGTGTCATTCCTCTTCAGTTGCTTTCATTCCACCTGGCTGTTCTCAGAGGATATGATGTAAGTGTTTTCTATATTTAACACTTCTTTTAGTGCAGTTTTGAACTTCCTCCTACCAGTGTAATGTGAGAGACCCAGTTATATGGCATATTTAAGATTCTCTAGCTATGAAAATAGCTAGTGAACCTTATAGTGTGTGTGGTTATAGAGGTGGCATTTCAGTGTCAATTCTTCAGTTTTGTATTTTTAAATTAGTATCCTTGTAAAAAATGATAAAGTTCTTCTGCTTAGTTTGATTAGCTAAGAGTGCAAATGGGACTTTTTCAGAGAACCTAATCTTGAAATGTGATATTGTACTTTAACTTAAAATAGGTCAGTGCTTTGTACAGCTTGGTTTGTTGATGTGTCAGTGTGTCAGTTCCATAATGATGACTGCTTTGGAAAGGTACCCTGTGCAAAACAAATATGTATTTGTTAGGAGGGTTTTGGATGCACAGATGAATTCAGCTGCGAGTCATTATCTGCAGATCTATAGCCTGTTGTGTGTGTTTAATGTGTCTAGAATAAAGCAGAACTCATTAGGAAGTCTGTAAAAGCACACTAAATGAGCTGTCAAATGCAAAATGTCAGTATTACTCTGTCATACTGAAAGCCTGTCTCTTCATTCTAGGTGGACTTTCCAAGAAATTTGGCCAAATCTGTTACTGTAGAATAACAGCCAAGAACAGCTGATGTCTTTGTCACCAGACCTCTGAGTTATACTTGTAGAATGTGTTGTTCTGAATTGATAGGTAAATGTTTTTTCTAAAGGGAATGACAGTGCTAACTGGAAAGTGTCAGAAGGATTTGTCTTGCAGCTTTAAAAGCTTTTGATGTGCCTTGTACCCAAGTGCTTTTGCTCACAGCAAATACTCCTCTAAGTCCTGAAATTGCCAAAGGTAAAAATTGTTTACACATGGTATACTGAATGAATTTTTTTACTGTGCAATATATATAAATATACAGCTCTCTCCAGAGTAACTGTGAACATTTTTTAGCCTACACTACATAACTAGTTTCAAAGATATAGTATTTATAAGTACAATTTGTATAGCTTTTTTTAAGTTATTTTTTTTAGTACATTGCTTATCTGTAGCATTGGTAATGCTCAGAATGTAAATACTGAGCATGTTGATACTTCTGTACAGTTCTTATGGATTTTCCTTTTTCAGCCTCAAACTGGAAATTTGTTGTCCCCTCTTCTTTCTGAGCTTCCCTTCCCCCATTGCATCTGTCTTTCATGTTTACCCAGTCATTTGCAAAGTTCTTCTGTGGCTGTAAATTCCCAGCTATGTTTTAAATTTCTGCTTCTTTCAACTGTTTTGGAAAGCCAGAATGACATTTGTTTTGTATGCCACCCCAGCTCTTATTTGCATAACATGTATAGTGCAACAGAATAAGGGAACTGGATGTCTTTCAAGTGATATTTTTACAATGAAATGACAATGCAATTAAAAGATTATATAATTCTTCTTATTTTGTGGTTTGGTTTTTGTGTGTGTGTGTGTTTGGGTTTTAATTTGTTTCGGTTTCGTTGTTGTTTTTTTTAACTTGATGACTTCTATCTCAGGTCTGAAGAAAGTCCTATTTTAGTACCATGTATATTTGCAAAAGCACACTTTGCTAGTTGTGAACCAATTTGCAGTAAGGGAGCACCTATAAACCTGCAAAAACTTAAGGTAGATGCACACAGGAAGTTCTCTGCTCATTTGTTTGGTTTTTATTTCCGAATGGCCAGAAAGCATAGTATTTAATTTTTCTGCATTTTATTAAATAAGTATTTAATAGTGAATCTTTCTTTATAATATTCCTCTGCAGGCTTGGTTCTAAATGGAGGTGTTTGAATATTTACATAGTTTAAGAGTGAAAGTGTTACACCAGCTTGTTACAATAGGAGCTACTTACTGGAAACTGCCCTAGTATTTTTTATAACCACATAAGAAAATCAAAATCATAACGAAAAATATAGTACTAATCTGACCTAAATGCCAAGAATATCTGTATCTAACATGTTTTGGTAAGTGATCAAAAGGCCCCTTTTACTCTTGATCTAGAATTAGTATTCTCTTCATATTAAAAAGTGGAACTACCACTAGTCATCTAGTCTATGTGCAACATGAAATTGATTTATTAAAAAAATTACAGGTGCGTTTTTCTAAAATCCTCTGTGAGAACAGAAATCACAGAAATGAAAGCTCTCATCAGTCCTAGGAGTGGTGGAAAATTGAGTTTATTTTTAGGCAGCACCTGTTTTAAAAACAAGCAGTCCTCGTGTCAAGGCGGGGGGTATGTAATGGAGAGAAGGCTGATGATTTTTGTGTGGGGTTGAAAATAGCTCGGGGAGGGAATAAATCCCTTCCCTTCTGAGGCACGCCTCTGGCAAGGCTCTCTGCAGTCCGTGCTCCAGGGGCCACGGCAGAACCGGCCGGGCCGGCTGTGCTGTGCTGTGCTGTGCGGCCAGGCTGCCACCCTGTGACGTCATCGGGCCACTCGGGGCTGGTCCAGGGCAGGCGCTTACGTCACCGGGGGCTCCTCCCGGCCTGCTGGAGCTGTGAGGAGCCGGCAGCAGCATCGTGCCACAGCCGGGCGTGACGTGGCACTGCTGTGAGGTGACATCACGACTATCGTGGCAGAGTGACGTCAGAGAATGTCATAACTCCTGTGACGGCCTGACGTCATGCGATGACATCACTCCTATCGTGACACGCTGACGTCACACACCGACACCGCGCCGGGGGCGGCGGCCGAACTGCCCCGTCACTGCGGGCCTTCGGCGCCCTCCCTTATATAGCGGCCGGCAGGTCCCGCCCCCAAGCCCGATTGGCTGAGCTCCTCCGGCGGGGGCTGCGGTTGGTCGAGGTGGCTGTCAGCC
>VXBQ01005400.1:317264-428183 GCA_013400175.1 Phainopepla nitens | reverse complement strand
GCTCGGCGGCCCCGAGCCCGGGCCGAGGCAGCGGCACCGAGCGCTGCGGGTCCCGCGCGGGGCGGCCGCGGCCGGCCCGGCCTCTCCCCAGCCCAGGCGAGCTCTCAGCAGAAGTTTTAGAAGGACTGTGAGAAGACTCTTTTTGCTCGGTTCCTACACAGCGAAATTGCCTTCATCACATGCATGTTTAAACTTTTTATCTCTTTACATCAACTTGGCCTGGCAGGGTTCTGAGATCCTTTCGGTGTTTGCGTGTGAGTGTAACAGCTGAATGATACTATAACAGGTAGTGGTGAAATCTTCGTTTGGTCAGTAGTGATGTGGGTTGCTTAAAGAAAAAGGTCTTCCTTTTGAGAGTTTCCAGTTGCAAACTGCCTCTTCGGCGTTACTCAGCTAGTGCTTTGGTACACTTTCGTTCTGAAGGTTTTGAGTAGAGGAGTGAGGTGTAGCACGCTGTGATTTTGTAGTTGGACTCTTACCTTTTGATGTGTACTGCTGTAAAGATTAAAAAAAAAACCCTTGACATTACTGGATGATGGTCCTCAAAAGGGCACACCTGAATTAGAAGTGCTTTTGCAAAGGTGAATAAGAGAATAGGGGGAGATTTGCTGCACAGTATACCCATGGGTTTTCTTAAATTTTAAATTAAGGCTTAAAAATCAAGCCAAGCTTCATGTTGTTGTTGTGTTTCCTTGTCAGTAATAACATTTCTGTAACCAAAACAACCCTGGGAATGTGTTCCCGGTCTGCTTCGTAAGCTTTTGACTTAGAGATATCCAGAGTACAGATCTGGTTAATAGTAAGTTGCCATTTTAATAAATATATTTTAGGGAAGTGACTCTTTAATGCAGGATGTATTCTATAGTGCAATTGCTTTCAGCTTCTAAAGATTTCTCACTGGAATTGTGTATAAACTTACTACTGGCAGGTTTGGTGTGCTGGTTATTTTTCTAGTAGGAGAATAGCAGGTAATTACTAAGAAACTTATTTGACAGATATACTACTTGCACAACAGGAAATCTCTTTTCATTTGGGGGCTCTTGCCACCAGAATGGATTGTCTGAATTCCTGTGAACAGCTACAATCCCATGGCACCTAATTTTACATTAATGTGTATATCTGAAGTAATAGGGTTATATGTCCTGATGCATTCAAAATCTTGAAGCCCGAGTGAAAGTCAAGATTCATGGAGAGGTGCTTTACACAGAGAATTACAAATGTGTTGAAGTACATAAAACTTGTGTGTTCTGATGTCCCATTTCTCTCTTTGGGACTTTTCTAAAGAGCCTATCCTCATCTCCATGTGGTTTTTGAAAGGTGGCTTTGTGCAGACAATGATTCTTAAAGAGAGGGGTTTTTCAGGATCAGGATAGTTTCATTTTCCCGTATTTCTTTATCCCTGTTGCAGAAAAGTGTTTCATTGACTCCTGAAGAGGTACAGCACAGTTCTTGTGTAGCTAACAAGTTGATATCTGTAACTTGATACCCAGTTAATGCAAAATCTGTAAATTTTTGGTTTTCTCTCTAAGTCCTTGGAAACGGAGGATCTTGACCTTCTAGCTGTACCTTTCTTACAACTGAAGATTCAGTGAAAATACCATAGCTGCTCAGGAACTGTTCATCAAAACACTTGGTACCTCAGAGTGCATGGCTTTGGAGTAATGAAGAGGGTTGGAAAGAGGAGTGGGATGTACTAGGGAAATCCTGAGAGCTGCTCTTGAGACATCCTGTGTTCTCATGTTAGTGCTAGCTGCCTGTAGAACTGCATCTGACTGCCTCGAGTGTTACTGTGTAGGAGATACTGTTTTCTTCCTTATTCTCCCTGTGACAGAGGCAGAAAGTTGGTAGCCCACATTTCCCTTCTGCTGATCCTTTCTCCTCCGCTTTTTTCCTAAAGCTTTTAAGAGGAAATGTCAAGTAAACTGACTGCCTAAATTGCTGCTGGAGATGACCCAGTTGAATGTCTGCCTCTTAAAATGCTGCATAGATTTTGAGAAACTGAAGGTAAAAGGGACTCTAGACATTTCTTGAGTATCTCTTAAGACTATTACAGTTTGGTTTAAACTCAGTCTTTACTAGGACTTGGAGGACTTCCACCTATTTTACTGCAGATTCCTTGAGTTCATCTGCTGATTTAAAACATGGAAAAGATGCTGCTCCCTCTTACATGCACTGAGGAAGAGAGAAATCCAAATTCTAGTTCTTGAAGCAACTGGAAGTTTTTTGTGTGGCCTTGTGCCTTCCTAGGGTGGGTATCTAGGTTGTTCTTGAGGCTTTTCTGGTTTGCATTGGCTCACAGATATTCGGTGGGGCCAGTGAAGAGAGAGACGAGCTGTTCTTTCTGTAAGCAAAGCAGACAGCACAGGGCACAGCTGCTCCGGGGGAAGGGGCTGCTTGCATTTCCTGTTTTAAGGAACAAGTTTCAAGTGATTTGCCTGTGCAAATCACTCTGGGCTCTAATGGCACTATCTGTCGTTGTGAATGCGAAATTATAAAGGGGAGAATTTCTTAGAGAGCTCTTCAGTAATTACTGAGGTAATTTTCTTGTAAGGTTTGGAAGAGGGATGGACACCCAGGAAAACTGTTGGTCTATGCTCTTGTTACTGTAGCACTTCAGAGCTAAAAGGGTTGAGTCCATTACTGTGCTCTCTGATGTAATTACTTACCTCTAATTCATTCTTGACAGATGAATTTGACTTTCTCTGTTGTAGCAGGGAAGTCTCTTCTAAACTGTAGCACGAAAGTCTTACTCTGTAGTACTACAGGGAGCCTGGCTGATACTGTAGGGTGTTGTGTATGAAATGGGAAGGAGAATGTGTTACCATAGGTCTGGATCAGGAGGGGTCGTCTGGCAGAGGTGAGAAGGCAGAGCCCTCCTTGAAATTTCCTACTGAACAAGGCTGAAAGGGATGTTGGAGCAATTGCAGCAGCCACAGGGATTTGGGGGGCAGTTTTGTTTTAAACTTGTTTTGCTGTTTTAGTCAAGTCTTTTATTAAAACCCTGTTTCCCTCTGTCCATGGACTCCATGGATGTTTGTTGTCACTTTTATCCGTGTCTCAGTGTTTGAATAACATCATTTTTGACTTTTTTTTCTGTAATACAGAAATTAGTACAGTCCTAGAACTACTGCTATGTGCTAAGTTATGGAGTAGCCTTCAAGGAGTAGAGAGTTGTATTTAGGTGGTTTTGTTTTTAGAGTTGTTTACATAGATGCTTTTTGTTTGAGGGATTGGAATAGGGACATGCATTCCCTTAAAGCTGTGAAAGCTGTAATTGCTGTCTGTCTGCAGTATTGTTCATTAGCAGTGACAATGCACAAAACTGAAAGAATGTTTGTTTAATGGTGTGCTGTTGAAAAATTAATATGTATTAAAATATGTATAATATTTCCCATCTTGTCTGCCTGAAATTAGTGAGATATTGAACATTTGTTTTCTTTCTTTTTCTTTAAGATCTTGAAAACTTTGCCAGGTCCCTGAGAGAGAAAACTACATGACACTACACCATGACTGACAGTAAATGTGATAGTCAATTTTACAGTGTTCAAGTTGCAGATTCAACATTCACTGTGCTAAAACGTTACCAGCAATTGAAGCCCATAGGATCAGGGGCACAGGGCATTGTTTGGTGAGTAATACATACTTTATTTAAATATGAAAAGCTATAAATGTAAAGCAAAGTTTGCATGTCTTTCAGAACATAAAACACTGATAATAAATTCTCTTGTTACAGGTTTGTGGACTAAATATATTCTAATCCAATTACTTGCCATAGTTCATGTGCAAACCTATTTTTTTTTCTGTTTTTAGGGTAAATTAATATTTGGATAACTGCATAAATTAGAATGATCAACAGAGTTCTTCCTTTCTCATTAACAACTTTATTTCTGTTTGTAGTTCTCCCATTGCCCTTGTAGTTGTGATATTGCAGTGTAAGGTATGACAATGGTGAGCGATTCTGGGTTTTACTGGTTTCTTCATCATGGCCCCCTTTCTTCCCCCTCTTTTATTCCCAATCACTCCTGTCCATTTCTAGGAGCCATCAATGCAGTGCCTTGCCCTTAACTGGCAGGATGAGGCAAATCAGTGTCATTGTCACTCCATGGATTAACCAGAAAGGGATGCTGTGTGAGGGGCTGGGCTGGCCAGCTCTCCCTTGGTGTGTCACCCCAGCTTTGTGTCCAGCCTCCACTGGCCCAGCACGTGGGAGTCCTTAGGCTGCTCCTGAACCTTAGTCTCTTGTATGGCACCACACCTCTGGGCCAGCTAAAGGTAAACACTTTCAAATGTTTTTTAGACTGCAGCAATCCATTCTGCACAACTTAGTGCCAGCCCGTATTTTGTTGGGCAAAACTTACTTGGTAACAGCAGAAATGTTTATTGATGTGGGTTTTCATTCCATAAACAGGGGAGCAAACAGATGTACCCAGGAACTCTGTGATATTAACTGCATCACAACACATGGTGGGCTCTTCATGCTCTGAATCCAGCCTGCAGTTTGACTTCATCTATAAAATCTGCAGAATAAGTGTGATGACTCATGTGCTGTGAACAACTCCTTAACAGCACCTGCTCGTGTCTTCTTGGCCTTTTCATAACCATGAGAAGTTATATCAGTAGGGAAAGAGTGCATTTCTGTGAGAGCATGCCTTTATTTTAAAATTTTTTTTAGCTGCCCCTCTTGCCCTGTTGATAGGTGAGAAACAAAATGAGAACACCATATTTCATTCTTACTCAGTGGGTTGAGTGATTAGGGGTCCTAGATCTTGGTCATTAGGATTTGGGAAAGATTTAGTGTAGTACTGACATTTTCCAGGTGTTGGTGTTCTCAGAGTTGTGCTTGGTTTAGGTGGCGTGCAGGAATTTGGGGTGCTTGGAAACGTTTCTCCTTCCAGTAGAAGCAGAGCATTTTTAAGCCAAATTACTTTGGCTGGATTTCTGCTTCAGAATGAAATGCAGGTAGTGTTAAGGTCAACATGCTGGGAGGAAGAAGAAATTATTTGATTTATTGACTTATTTTGCAACTACCAGATTTATGGAATAACAGAGTGAAACATTGCATGAATTTTCATCTCCCTGTGCAATAGCTGAAGTTGAACAAGGTGCAACATCTTACTTTCTCCTAAAGTTTTTATGCAAGGGAAAGATACATTTTACTTCCTAGTTCTTTGTAACTACACTAAGTGTAAGATGAATGCTATCCTGCTATGTTTGGCTGAAAAAATTGTCAAGTCATTAGGGTAACACAGAGGTGTGATGGTTTTTTATCATCCTGTGTTTAATATAAAAAATAGGAAAAGTTTTTCTGGAATTTTCTGTCTGGATTTCATTTCTTCTATGAGAAATTTTTATGCTACCTGTGTCACCTGAGCTAGGAGAGGTCTAAATTTGTGCTTTATTTTCTCATGATGTTAATGAGAAACTCCATTGGTATTGCTCCATGTAGTTTTATTTTTGATATTAAAATGTAGGAAAATAAACAGTTTTAAAAATATATGCTTAGGAAAAATGGTGGATGAGAACTTGAGGAAGATGAAAAAGTAACTCAGTTGTTATGTAGAGGATATTTCTAGTTCACACTGAACATGGGCTAGGAGAGAAACTGCATATACCTTTTGTATTTTGTGTACAAAGCACACGTATTTAACTTACTGTACTCCTTTGTTCATAAGTATTAATACATCTGAAGTCTAGTAATCTATTTTGGATTGAATCAAAATAACTTTTGTCTTTACCTTCCTGACATCTTTTTTTTTTTTCCTTTCCTGTCCTTGATTTCCTAAATTTTCTAGTCAATCTCCAAAGTAAGAGGTTGAGGTGGAGTTCTTCATATGTGCTTAGGCTGAGGTTTGTCATACATCTGATTTGTCAGATCACAGAGGGACACTTCCCCTAAAATGATTCCTCTATCTGCTGCTGCCCTGTGATTTACAGCTAATTCATGCAGACCCTGTTGGTTACTGATTTGATACTAATTCACAGGTGAATTCATTAACATATGGAAGTCACTAAACATTAAAGGCATTCACAAATAAAAATTAATTTACATGTAACATCTTTTGGGTGAATACTGAAATATCACTGCTTTCTTGTTTGGGAGGAAAATTATTTCCTTAACTGTCTGGCCAGTTGCTTTCCTCCCACTCTGTGTTTCCTTTTGCACAGGCATAAAGGCTTTAAATCAGAAAATGTAACATTCAGTAATGACTTGTGCATTTCACAGAACTGAGCTGAAATAAATGCTAGCAAGTCTTTAGTGTAAGTGGCAGAAGAATTGGTTCAAACTGGGAGGCATGTCCCAAGAAAACACATCTCCTGGGTGAGCCCTGCTTTGCTTTTTTCCAGGAGGGAGAACAGGGATTTTATGCTGGGAAATGTGATATAATTTGAGTGTTGTTGTTCTCACAGGGAAGCTGTACTTTTTGTTAGAGTACTGTAGTGTGATGGCCTTTTTAAGTCTGGTGTCATGTATAACTTGATGAGAGAGGGAAGGAGCTCACAAAGAGCTTAAATGTGCTTGGAAAAAATGTGAATGAGAATTCTTTCCTACCCTATGAAAGTAACATTAAATGGAAATAGAGTAATGTGGGAATCCTTATTTAAAACTGAAACTGTTTAAAGACTAGAACTCTTGAGTAGGATGTGCTAGGAATTCACATATATTTTGCCAAATAATCTGTGTTACTAATGAAGACTATTCCCACTTTAGTCTTGTATTGTTTATGCACATCATTTAGCTTTAGATTCTTACAGCTGTTAAAGGAAGTTTAAACTTTGACTTGAAACTGCAGAGGGAAGGAGCAAACACAAGTGAAGAACAGAGTAAATTTAATGGTCGCTTTTAAACTCTTGTATTCCCCTCTTCAGTCTGAGTTTTCCTTATTTCTCAATTCAGTGCATTTTTTTCCACCCAGAAGCAGATGATGAATGTAATTTTCTCAAACCTACTACTTTTTTACCATTACAAACCATCCATGTACAGGAGAATATTGATCCCTGCAGAAGGGATCATGGAGACATCAATGTGACTCTCCTTTAGCCAAGAGAAATTCTGCTGCAAATACTAAATGACTATCAGTCAGCAAAAGTGCCCAAAAAATATTCCAAATATACAGATTAGGCAGCTGCAAGGCTTCTTGATTTTAAACAAGCCTAAAATATTTTTAGATCTTGCAATTTTGGGTGTGAGTCTTGAGTCAGCAGTTTCAATCTAAAGACAAAAAGGGGAGCAGGAAGACCTCTGATGAATGTCAGTGCTTCTGTTTGACTTGTATTTATTAAAGCTTGTGTAGTTTTCAAAGGATGTTTCTTTTCTGAATTAAAATTAGGTATAGTAGCAATGTGTTAGTGGATATACTTTGACTTAAATCTTGATTTCTTTCCTTCCTCACTTCTGTGTCCCTTTTGCCCCCTCCTCTCCCTCAAAGAGACTTCAGCTTTTTTTATCTTTGAACACTTGCAGTGCTGCTTTTGATACAGTGCTTGGAATCAATGTTGCTGTGAAGAAGCTGAGTCGTCCCTTTCAGAACCAGACCCACGCCAAAAGGGCCTACAGAGAGCTGGTGCTGTTAAAGTGCGTCAACCACAAAAATGTGAGTCGGCCTTTGTGTTTCTCTGCTACTCTGAGTTAGCAGGGAAGCTCAGGATTTGCTCTCTCACTTGCTGTTGGTAACCATAGGGGTGGAAATAGTGACAGGCTGGAAGGATTTGCTGTGGGCAGTGCAGTTCTGTGCAGTGCATGGCTCAGTTTTTGGGTGAGCTGCTTGGGGTCTGAGGTTCCAAGGGGAGGAGGTTTTTGATGTGTTGTTGGAACAGGGCTGCCATCAGTGTCAGCATTAGACACAAGGCCTTGCTCTGTTGCATTTGCAGCACAGCCTCTTTGGCACTGGGATGGGTTTGACCATTTTAACTTCACTGTATTTATCTTCTGAGCTTAGGCAAGATTTTTATTAAATACAGTGTTTAACTGGTGGGGTTTTCAGGGATGCAGCACTGTCTACAAAAGTGAAATGCTATGGACAATACTTGTGAATTTTGAAATCTTGTAGTTCTCTGAAATGAGCCTTGATGTCAATACTTCATTGCTCAAATACAAGAATATCAGGTTTATGTGGCTGCTGTGTGGTGGTACTAACATGATCTAGAAACATTATTGGTCATTAAACTTGTGAAGTCAAATCTCAAACTTCCTGCAGTCAATTAACCTTTCAGGGTTGCTTTCTAAGTAAACTTTTGGTGAGGCCCAGATGTAGCAGAATAAAAGCAAGGTGGTTACTAAAGATGGCAGTACAGCAATTTTAGCAGTTCTGGAAATAGTACATCATAATCTAAGTTTAATGGGATGGCGTGGGGCACCTCTGTGCACATGGTGTTGGACAGCCTTGGTTAAAATTCCTTGCACTGCATGTGATTTAAAATAAGAGATTATTATTTATGGGGGAAAATTGGATATATTTTAGACACTGGGGAGGGAGCTAGAAGGTGTGTCATATAACTTAAAAAAAAAAAAAAAAGTGGTTTTGTCCTGTCTTGGTTCCCTTGGCACACATGCTGCAGTTTGGAACTATTTCTGAATTGGCAGTTTTTCAGCATATGTGAATTAAATGCAGCCAAGTAACATTCAAATTGTGTATGTAGTAACAGTGTGCACTTTATTTTGCATAGTAGCTTCTGCAGTAGTGGAGTTTTATTTGAATTAAAGCAGAAGTTCCTTCTAATGTTTGTTTTTATTTTTATAGATTATTAGTTTATTGAATGTATTTACACCACAGAAATCACTAGAAGAATTTCAGGATGTGTAAGTACTAGATTTTTTTAATTTTCTATGACAAATACTGGTCTAACCCCTAGAGATGGATTTCCAGTATCCTACAGACTTCATGCTTTGAAAATCAAGAGTAGCTAAAAGCTGAAGTGGGCAGTGAGAAAGGGAAATTTACCTTTTATTCATCAGTCTGCCATACCTCGCTTGCACGAGCATCTGGTTTGTGTGCATGGTCCTTCAGCTCCGTGGATCACCTCAGGATAATAACTTGGTCTGGATAACATGAGAGCAATTTTTTACTGTACCAGTATCAACACAACAGTGTTTGGGCCTCAATTGAATATATTTCTTTTTTATTCAAGCGTTACCAATTGGTCTAGGAGGGATTCTTGGCCATTTGATTGGTGGGATGTCCCTAGGTTCCAGTGAATGTGCTGTTGTGGTTTGTGAATAGGCTGCTTGGGTAAATGAGGGAGTGTTTGTGTCTGAGGAGGGTAAGTAGATGACAACTGAAAATTGTTTTATGATTCTTAGTTTTCACTGTGATTATCCTAATTTTCTTTTTTTTTTTTTTAGAGTAAAATACTGTGAAAGAGAGCATTTATGTTGCAGTATCAGCAATCTTTGTATCAACTTCACTCAGCTTTTCATGATGCATGAAGATAGAATTATTCTCTGTATTACTGTTTATAAAGCTAGTGGAGTTTTAATATCTTGTGATGGAATATTGAACACTTAATTTTTAAGTAAGACTTTTTGAATAGATAATTTTACTTTGTAACTGTAATTGTGCATGGTTTTTATTATCAGGCTTTTTTACACTTAGGCTAGCAAAGGAGGTGATTTTCTTAAATATCTCTTATGCTAAGCTTAAACCTCATATAAAAAGTAAGACTTGAGTTTTCTTAATGCTTTCTTTTTTGTGCTTTAGATATTTGGTTATGGAGCTGATGGATGCAAATCTATGCCAGGTTATTCATATGGAATTGGATCATGAAAGAATGTCTTATCTTCTTTACCAAATGCTATGTGGGATCAAGCATCTCCACTCAGCTGGTATCATCCACAGAGTAGGTAGTAGTAGATCATTAACAATACTCTTTGTGAACACAGTTTTTATGAAACAGGAGGAAGGGAGGGAGTTGTATAAATAAGCACATACACCAGAGCAGGAAAATGCAGTCCTTAATAAAGTGAATTTTTGGCTTATGCTGACTGTGGAGGGGGTGTGTGGGTATTATTCTGTATGTTAATCCTTCCTTAACTGAAGTAATTTCTTGTTAGGATTTGAAACCCAGCAACATAGTAGTAAAATCAGATTGCACACTAAAAATCCTTGATTTTGGACTGGCAAGAACAGCCTGTACTAACTTCATGATGACTCCATATGTAGTGACACGGTATTACAGAGCTCCAGAGGTTATCCTGGGAATGGGATACAAAGAGAATGGTGAGTTGCTGGAGTAATGCTTTAAATCTTCTGTCTCTTTTGGAACATAACTGCTTTAAAAAGACAAGGGAGGGCTGCCTTGCCCCTGTCAAGTTTGTTGTTGAAGTATTCTAATCATGATATTGGAAATCAAAATTATTACAGTGTATTTTTTGTTGAGAATATAATAGTTTTCTGTGTGTTTTTCTTCATTTAACATTAACTGCTCCCTCTCTCCTGGTATGTTTATATCTTGTCATATATTCACCTATTATCTTTTTGCTATGTTTTTTTGTCTCAAAAAACTAAAATTCAGATTTTTTTTAATACCAGCTGCTCATCAGTGTTGAGACACTGATGCTGGCTGAGATTAGAAAAAATCTGAACCAAAAAATCAGTATATAAATAATAAACCCTTTAATCAATGTAATGATATTCTGAAACATCTTCTTCTGACAGTGTGTCCCCTTTTGCCTCTCTGATTATTAAAATATGCTGCAGATCCCTACCTTAAACCATGTTTTAAATTCTCTTAAGTCTGCATGATGCTCAAAGAGGCTGGGTGTTATAGCATTAAAACTAACACAGCTGTAATCTATTGATCATTCAGGCAAGGAAATTGTCCTTGCATTATTGGGGGTTTTACTTGCTGATTTTTTCTAGCACTGGACTTGTATGCTCTTTGCTTTATCCCAAGGGCTTGTGGATGCCATGGTTTTGTCTCTGTAGTTCTGGCTGTGTAAAACAGGGGATTTGTGGGACCTTGCTGGGCCCTTGATAATGATAAAAACACTTTAATGAGTGCAGAGGGCAGCTTGTTGTACAGCAAGTTCTGATGTGGATCAGAACTTCAGCAGAGATTGTTCTGGTTGGGACAAAGTAAATTATCTGCAGGACTATAGGAATACAGTGTGAGCTTTCAAATAAATAACTGTGGTGTTTAAAGAAAATCTCTTTAATCTTTTGTCCTTGTTGCACCTAACAAATGATAGTGGATATCTGGTCTGTTGGGTGCATTATGGCAGAAATGGTCCTCCATAAAGTCCTGTTCCCAGGAAGAGATTGTATCCTTCTTCATGGTCGTTTCACAAGTGTAAACACTGACTGTGTTTTACAAAATACAAAATTCAGGAACAGTCACTTGGTGTTAATATGATTGAAAATTTATGTGAGCAGTTTGGTTTTCCACATTGTTGTGTCTTACTGTAGATGCAGATGGTTTTGTTTGTTTTCCTCACATTTGTTCATGATACTCCATAATTTGATCATTTCACTTTTATTTTCAGTTGATATCTGGTCAGTTGGGTGCATCATGGGAGAATTGGTGAAAGGTTGTGTGATATTCCAAGGCACTGATCGTATCCTTCCCTAGTCATCCTTGAATCCCATTCCACTTCCAACAGAAACACAATTATTTAGATCTGTACAAAAACATAAATATTTTCAATAATATGTTTTACTAGATCCAATGTACTCTTTGAAATTAGTGTCATTAACCAAATTGTTGAGCTTTCAATTTTATTTTCTTAGTAGACTACATTTAATGTAATTTATAGTGATTGAATCCAGTGTATTATGAGCTTCAGCTTTTGTAGTTTAAAAGACAGATACTATGTTTGAAAAAATAAGAAATGACTGCTTTTTTACTCTTGTTCTTTGTAGATAAGTGTTTTAAGCAAAAGCCTACAAAGTTGCTTCTTAACTACGCATGGATTTTGCTTATTATTTGTTTGAACAGTAAACTAATTTTTTTTTATTGCACAATTTTTTGAGTTTTAATCAGATTTTTTTCTTGTTTATCAGTGCTTCCTGGGCAAAGGTGACCTAATGGCAAGCACACTGCATGGGGTCTTTTTTTGTTATTATTTAACATAAAAAGGAAAACTTTCTGGAGATTCTTTTTTTTTCCCCATTTTATGAAAATTTGATATTGGACTTACTTTTTCTATAAGATTGTTATTCTTCCATTTCTTCATTTAATATTTTTGACCAAGATTTCATAGAACTGCAATCTCAGAATTGTTTGGGTTGGAAGGGGCCTTGAAAAACCATCTCATTCCAGCCCCCCTACCAAGGGCAGGGACACCTTCCACTATCCCAGGTTGTTTCAAAGCCCACCCAACCTGGCCTTGAACCCTTCCAGGGATGGGGCAGCCACAGCTTCTCTGGGCACCCTGGCTTCCTAATTGTGCTCCAAGTTTTTTTGAAGCCAGTATAATATTTTTGCTCATCAGCAAGGAGTAACCACCACTAAAACATCAGGTCACAGATCTTATAGAGGAGGATTTCCAATTTTAATGCTAAATTTCATGACACTAATCTTCAACAGTTGATCATACATTATTTAATAATAAAATTATTAAATGTTAAATAAGTCTTTTTTTTCTGCCTTTCTTCCTTTCTATATTTATTATTTTACCTTTTGAAGCCTTCAGACCAACCTAACACAATTCTTCATGGATGTTGTGTCTTTCACCTGCATGTTGTTAGCATGGGCTGTTTTGATTTATTCATGAATAAATGAAGGAAATTTTGTTCATGCTTGTTGAATATACAGATTATCATTTGTGATTCTCTCAGGGCCACTGAAGCTCCACCAGTCTGTGTTTCAAGGAGGCTCCTTCCCTGATAGGGAAGTGCATAGCTGTGCTTACAGGGATTTTTGCTTCTTGTAGGAGTTCCAGCTGTCTTTAATGTGAGGTGCTGACAGCTGTTTGTGTTGGTGAGGCTTTTCCTGCGTGATCACTCTGTGGGTCAGGCTATCACCTTCAGCTGCAGGATTATCTTGGCAGGCTGGTTTATGGCCAGTGCTGCTGTGCATGGCCATGAAGCTTTCTTTTTGTTGATTGTGGTTTTTTTTTTTTTTTTTTTTTTTTTTGCGTCTTAGTATTTTATGTCTTAGTATTTGGGCATTTAGAGTAGGGAGCCAAGTTCAGCATATTGCCCAATGCTTGCCCTTGACTATCTTCAGGAAAACCTGCTCTTAGATTGAGTAATTTGTATCTGCCCAGATGGTGGATGGGAATTTCTGGGGTACTTGCAGCCCTGCTCTGAGTGGAATGAGCTGCTCTGTGTTGCCAGGGTGATGCATGCACAGCACCTGCCCCTGACTGTGCTGAGGAGGCCTGAGTTACTGCCAGTTGCTGTTGGAAATGAGAAATGGAGAAAAAACAGGGCATGTGGACACCTAAGGTGAAATAGTGGAAAAGCCTGGCAGCAGCCATGTGGTTTTGATGTTCTTTCTGCCCATATGGAGAAGGAAACTGATTGCCTGAGCAATGCAAAAAGCACGAGGGGCATTTGTGCTTTCTTGGGAAAAGTCATGCTTTGTTGTGATTGTAATGAGGACTCTGTTTTCAACTTCTTCCAGAGTCCCAAAAGGCAAATAGACTTGCCGTGGATTAAATGTCTGGTTCCCTCTGACCCTGAAGTCACTAGAGTGGGGAGAGTGGCTTTGTGTCAAGGCTGCCAGGTCAGTCACAGAGCTTACTCTGCCTGCTTTATACTGAAATCCCACTTGGGCCTCTGATAAGAGGCTTATTTTAAATATATCCTATATTAAGAAATTTTTTTTCAACTTTCACCATCTGTAAAGCACTTTGAAACTGAGATACTATTTTTTGCCCATTTTTACCTTTAAAGTGGGATGGGTCATTAAGTTTTCTGCCCTTCTCTGCAGTCTTCTGAGGCCTCAATAAACTGGACTCTAATTTGATTATCTGACTAACCAGGCAGCTGTTACTCAAAGCATCTTCTTGAATGTAGATTGGTGGAGATCTCACAGATCATTTTCTCAGCTAGGAACAAAATTTCCTGATGTACGTTATTTTTCTCTTTGTCTGTGCTTTGTTTTAGCATGACAGTTAACAATATTCAGTTCTTGATTTTGATTTTAATATAACTTTTCCACTGGAACGCATTCAGTAAGCAAATAAAATTTTCAATCTTTATATCAGAAGTCTGAAGTCTTAGCATGCAGCAGTGACTATACATATATTCATAATTGTATTCTTGACACACTAACTGAAGTAGAAGCACCCCAGTGTTATTTAAATACATCTCAATTCAAAGTACAGCATATTTGTTGTTTAGTTGCATAGTCTGCCTATGAGAATGGATAGGTTGAAGTGCTAAATGGTGAATTTAGCTTTGAATGTTTGCAAGGTCAATGGATAGGCTCTGCTGGAATGGCACATTCTTTTTATCAGGAAAAACTGGAAGGTGTAGATCTGAATTGACTTAAATATCAGGGGCATTAATGCAGTGTCTCCTGAGTGTGATAAATGAGCTTTGTTTTCCCAGCTGGGCTGGTTCAGAGCAGGCTCTGATATCTCTGTAGCAAATGTCTCCATGGCTGGGAAAATGCCTTCACTTGAGAGAGCGAGGAGGAACAGTCCTGAAGAAACATGAGGCCCAGTTTCAATTTGTGACTTGTAAATGCTATTGTTATGAAAATATTTAAATTTTGATTTACAAGAACAGAGTTATCTGTGAGTATTACCATGGTTGATACACTTAAACGAAAGAACCTGCTATAGAACCTTCTGGAATATGGATTTCCTGTTCACAACTCCTCTGGACCTTATCTGAAGTTGTAAAAGGAAAAGAAACCAGCCCCACCCAAACACCAACCAAAAAAAGCCCCCAACCATCCAACTACACCCCTGCAAAGTGCTCCAACTCAAAGTTTAATTTCCTTAGGAGATAAGTACAAAGTTCCTTACTTTGGATGGGATGCATTTGTGCTTTAGGGATTTTTGTGTATTTTTCTCTACCTTCAAGTATCAGGTGTTCCTGATGTTACATTGCATTTCAGAAGATTCCACAGCAGCCTTTCTTTTCTGACCTTAGATTTGTTTTGCTATGGATACAGCTTCTTGCAAATACAGCTTCTTTTGAATTCTAGAAAAGTATTATAATTAGGAAAAGATACTTAAGGCATAATGCATTGTGCAGCACTTCCAGCCTGTCCTTCAGAGTACAAAATCTGAGTCTTATTTTTGTGTCAGGGGAGCTTTTTGCATGGCAGCTCAGAATACTGCTGATGCTACAGTGAAGTTCATCTCTGTGTCCTCTGTTCAAGTTTCCATTAACTTCTCAGATTTTGCAAGTAGTATTTTTGTAGAGTACAGATTTCAAATTCTTCAGCTGATTTTCCTAAAGATATGCTGCAGATATTGATCAGTGGAATAAAGTTATTGAACAATTAGGAACACCATCAGCAGACTTCATGAAGAAACTGCAGCCTACTGTGAGGAATTATGTAGAAAACAGGCCAAAATATCCTGGTATTAAGTTTGAAGAGCTCTTCCCAGACTGGATATTTCCATCAGAATCTGATCGTGACAAATTAAAAAGTAAGGTGACTTTTTTCTCTCTTTTCTTCTATGATGTTAATTTAAAATGTCTACAGTACACTTAATTTAAAGCCTAATAAAAATATTTATTGCAGTTGGTGTCAGCATTAAAAGCTACATAACTTCTGTTTCTTTCATTTATGACAAGTTCTCAGATCTCAGTAGTAGTTACTAAATACTACTCTTTCCCTGTCCCCAGCATTCTGTTTAATTTTCTTAATTTTAATCCGCTGAATAATGTCTCTCACTTAATGTTATCCAAAAGTAGTACTTTTTACTGAGATTATTGCTGATCATCTTTTTCTAAGTGCCTACAGCTCATGTGGGTTATACTTTAGATAATTACTGAGAAAAAAAGCCAACAAAACCAACAATCCATTATATTCTTTAGAACAGAAGTGAAATTTTGCAGTGCATGTCCTGTGTTCCCAGTATTCATTTCCTGTGTCAGACTTGAAACTCTGCAGCTCTTTTTTACATGTGTTCTTTTCACCTTTACTTTCTAGCCAGCCAAGCTAGAGATTTATTGTCAAAAATGCTTGTAGTAGATCCAGACAAGAGAATTTCTGTAGATGAAGCCTTACGTCATCCTTATATTACTGTCTGGTATGATCCAGCTGAAGCAGAAGCTGTAAGTTTGCAATTAAAATAAGTTTTTAAGATTCCAATTCAATGACTTTAAAAATACCTTCAGTTTTAGTCAAGAGCATGCTTTAAACTCATTGGTTAGCAGAAGTCACACAGGAAGCCTTCAGATGAGCCTTAGGGGCAGAATCACCTGAAGGACAGCTGCTGGTGGGGAGTTGATATAATTTTGAAAGTGGTTGTTAATATTTCATTTTACTTACAGAAGGAGGTGCCTGTTTGGTGGCAATCTTGGGCTTTTTGTAAAGGGGCCTTGCTCTAAGGCCCTGTAAAGTCTTACAATGAATTTAATTTTGGTTGATGCTTTTTAACAGCTTTTCAGTGTGGGGCAGGACTTAAGAGCAGATCCTGAAGTAAAATGAATGTCATTGAGGTATAGGGAATAAACTGCCAACAGTGAAAGTAAAAAATGCTAAAAAATTGTCATTTTTAGATTTTTTTTAGTTAGGATTGGGTGTGTTAACCTGATGTAGTAGGCACTATAGACTTTTTTTTTCTTTGTAGCCTCCCCCTCAAATCTATGATGCACAATTGGAAGAAAGAGAACATGCAATTGAAGAATGGAAAGGTAAGGAGTGAGCATAAATTACATTTATTGTAGTATCTTTTGCTATTAATGAGTGGCTGCAGCATGTGCTGGATTATGTAACAGACTGGAACCCACTATTCCAAATAGCAGTGCTGCCTGTGGCAACAGGGAAAGAAATTGGTGATGGAAGCGTGTGTGTGGAGTGAATACATGCCTAGGTGTGGGAATGCCCATATATACATGGAACACTCTGAATTCTGTTCAACAAAATGCTGCAGTTTTCTTTTTTCCCTTCCCTTTTTGTTCTTAAGTGCTTGTAATCTGTACAGTTTTCTCCTTGATAGAGAGTTCTCTGAAAAAGACACATGCCTCTTCTCAGTGTGCATTATTTAAGCCATATCTCTTGACAATATTTACTAGTTCATTTGTTCTAGAGATCTTAAATAGCAAGAGGGTCCTTTTGGTGTAGTTTTTTTTTTTCTCTAATCTCATTGCATATTTATTGACCAAATAGATTAAACTGTTGACTTAAACAAAAGAATGAACAGCACTGTGGTATTAAAATCAATTCCACCTTACAGTTTTAAAACCATTAAATGGTGAGGCAGTTAAAATTTTAACATCTGCCATCACAAGACCAAGGATAATAGACATCTTTTATGACTACTTTGAAAGCTGCTTGCTTTTCTAAAACAGCTTTATAAATTTCAGATATTGATTCTGGCTGATCTGTACATATATTATCCTTAGGGCATGCCTGCACAGGTAGGCAGCCTTCAAATCATCTTTGGTTACTGCAAGGTGGAAAAGTAAAATGGATCCACTAAATGTAATTGAATGCATTTGTAAACACTGTTACTCAGAACTGAAGAGTCCTTAATCTATTTAGATGCTGTTAAATAAGTTACATTAAGACTATGGGCACATACACAAGCTTCTGTGATTTAAGTTACAGCTCTGGATTTTTCTGGGTGTTGTCAGATGACTGTGTGCTAAGTTGTCCTTGATTAGTAAGTGGGGGTTTTCATACAATATTTTAACCATTTAACCTCCTTCAAAATATCCAGACTTTCCTCAATACACCCATGGAGACGATTCTTCAAGGATAATTATTTGTGTATAATTTTGTTATCAAAGTAAAATTTCCAGGGAGGTTTACATAAAATCAGATTTTGGATAAAAAAAAAATCTGATTTTTAATTTTTTTTAAGTTAATATTAGTGCATTGTATATATACATAAAATTTTGGGGTGGGATATTTGTTATTTTTAGGTGGACAACTATGCTATTTATATGATATATTGTTTGTAGTGCAGTCCTAATGTCTTTCTGTGATGCTTGAGAAAATCTATATAATTCTCTTGTCATTGCTGTGGGGCTGGAAAGAGGGCAGATAAATACCTCTACAGTTCTACTTCCAGACTGACCCTTAACCATTTCCTTGTACCTTGATACAAATGTGAATTGTGTACAAATCCTCTGTGATCTTACAGTGCTTTTTCTGTCTCTTTTTTCTTTTGTCCCACTGTTCTCTCATAAGAATTAATATACAAAGAAGTTATGGATTGGGAAGAAAGGAGCAAGAATGGTGTGGTAAAAGATCAGCCCTCAGGTTAGTCATTGTTTCAGTAGTTCTGTAACTGTCACACCTAGTGCTGTGAATGAAGAAATCTGCTCAATAACCCAGGTAGGCAAAGCTTTTGTTGTTTGGGACTCTTGAGACTGAGCTGCCTTTGGAGATCCATGGGCTCTGCTTTTTGATTGTTCTGAACTTGTAGAAACTTCACTGGTCTTGTGTGTCCCACACCCTGAGCTGCCTTGTCCCCAAAGGGCTCAGTCATCAAATGAAATTACCAGCCCCAGTCACCTCAGCTGGTGCTCAGGTAACTCTGTGCTGAGTGCTGAGGCTCAGCATGAGCCCCTTTGCTCAGGGTTACACAGCATAAGTAACAGTGCTCAGTATTTATGCCCATGATTGAATCCTTGTGTTTGCTGCTGTTCTCACAGCTCAGTAATCAGAATATTGAACTGGCTTTTATTAACTGTATCTGTTAGATTTCTTGACACTCAAATCACTATTCACACTATACATTGTTAGTTTTTTCTTCCTTTTCTCCACTGAGAGGGAGAAAAAGAAAAATCTCTTAAAGGTCACCTTGGCTTTTGAGTGCTAGGGCCCTTACTGCTTGCTTTTCTCCTTTTATATTAATTCTTTGATTTTCTAAGGATTTCTGTGGAGAAAGTGCTGCTCACAGCCCATAAGTGTGGTTATTTGTGACTGTAATATTGTCTTGCCTCAGATTTTATTATGTTTGGTTTTCTTAGCACAGATGCAGCAGTGAACAGCAACACCAGTCCTTCCCAGTCATCATCTATCAATGACATTTCATCCATGTCAACAGAGCAAACACTGGCCTCAGACACAGACAGCAGCCTGGATGCCTTGACAGGACCCCTCGAAGGATGTCGATGATCAGCCATGATTGCAGCCTTGACTTTGGAAAAGAACTCTTGTTTCCATTGGGCCTGAATTGCTTGTAAGTTAATGGAACCAAGTAGAAAAACTCCATGTTCTGCATGTTTTGCTGAAGTAATGCCTGTTGTTCTTTTTTACTCAGTTGTTATGAAATTGCCTGCTTAATGTTGTAGAATGGAAGCAAATCAATGTCTAAAGAACAAAAAAATTAAATTTAGACACTATTATAGGCTTTTCTTTGTTTCAGCCTATTTCAGGTGAGCAGTTATAATAGACTTTAGCCAATAACTCCTCCTAAATGGGTTCACCAATCTCCAGTCCCAGCTGGCAGGCTTCTGTGACACAGTGGTTGTTTACATTTTAGTACAGTATTGCTCATGAGTAGGTTTTTTGGGTGTGTATTCCCTGTGAAGTTTGTTTGACTGTGTGACTGTGGCAGTTTGCTTTATTTAATGACCAGAGTGTTGTGTGTAAGTGTGAGCTCACGTGTGGAACGCTCTCTGTACTGTGTTTAAAGGGCAATTTTTCTTCCACATAGCACTTTTTTTCCCTTTTTTTAAAATCAAACTCTTTCTATTTTCACTTTTCAGCAATTCTCTCTTCTTGTAGAAGAGATAAATGTGAAATTTAAAGCATAAAGCCATTATTTTGTATTTCACCACTGTCTCTAACTTTTTCAGTCTTTTAAATGTGGATGGAAGATACAGTGGCTTAAATAAATCTTGAGGAAGGATGAGTGACTCTTCTGTGAAGCAGTGCCTGTTTAGAAGAGGAGAGTGTGCTAAAATGTTCTGTATTTTCTAGCTTGTGATACTCATCCTTTAACAAACATAAACAGAAAAAAGTTTTATCTGTGATGCTCTTCATTCACTGCAGACTCTGATAAAAGGAGAGATGACTTGGAGATACTTGCAGCCTCAAAAAGCTGCATAAATATTTTCCATTTTTTTTAATGGGTCCATTCTATCTAGTGAGTAATTAAAGAAATAAAAGTACAGTAGTTCTGAGTCACTTGTAAATTAAGCATTTAGTCAACAGATCTTAGCTCTATTCTCACCTTAGGAAAGTTTTTCTATTTGTAGTGAGAAGAAAAACATATTTAATACAAATTTTCTAATTGTGGTGTCAGACAAGAGGAGGAGGTTATTTGCTGTTCCCATACAGATTTATCAATACAGTTTTCAGAATCAGATAGTACAAAATTGCCTGTTACATTGCATGATCTGTTGAATTAGAAAATGCATTTGCAGTAGAGTAGGGCTTAAATTGCTTTATAACACACACTTGTAACTGTGCACATTCACTTTGTGCACAGGTGTGAAATTTTGCTGAAGGATCTCATGTATGCATGTGTGTGACTGAACTATAGAACTGTAAAAGTAATAGACATGTACAGGATGAGGTAAAACACCACTTAATTAAAGGCACTATATTTAGCTGTTGATCAGATACTCTTGTCTTGACTATATAAATAGAACCTGTAAAATATACTGGCCCAGACAGCCACTGCATTACTGACATACTTCTCTTGTAAAACACAATTGTCCTTTGTTCCAGACCTTATGACTCGAAAAGCAGCACTTTCTCCAAAGCAAACATTGCTTTTATATTAAAATTTTTCCCCCTTTTAATAGCTTAATTTCCTGTGGTTAAAAATACCAAGATTTTAGTGTCCCAGCACGTTAAAAAAAATTAACAAAGAAGTTATTTTTAACTTCAGAATTGTGTTCTGGCATCTCTGATTTTTAAAAATCTGTTAAATTGAATTGCAAGATATTTAGGGCTTGTGTTTTTTCTTACTGCTTGGTTTTCAACCTATGGATAACTTATCTTTGGATACTGAAGGTATAAGTGAAATATTTTTAGTGCATTCTTGTCACTGAAAAAACACTTAAAAATACTTTTTTACCATATAGCAGCACAGTACACTTTACTGTTCTTTTGCTTTTTTTAGTCCATGTTATTTGTGTAAGTTAAAATAGCTGAAGACACCTATTCACAATGAGCAATTAGTGATTCATCATGGAAGTCATCTACTGAATTTCATTTTTCATGACTTAAATTTTTCAGCTGGAGTTACACTGTGCTATGTTCATTTAAACAGTTTTTGCTTTAGAAGATTTAAACATTTATTTCTTTTTCTCCGTGTGATTTGAATACTCAGAAAGTTGAATTTTTCCTGTTGGACTTGGGCTGCTCAGCACAATGGAGGGTTGGTCCAGACAACCTCCAGGTCTATTCCATCCTAAATTATTCTGTGATTCAAATTGTCTTTTAATGTTTTTAACAAAACTGTCCTGTCTTCATGACTTGAACTGGTATCTGACCTTCTCCTAGTACATACTGTTAGCTTGAACATATACTCTTGGAACAAGAAAAGAAACCCCAACCTTGAGATTAAATGGGTTCATTTGTAAATCTTGTAGGAAGAGCTGTCTCATACTTAATTTTTTTTATGTCTTCTTGCTATGGTACACACTGAAGCTTGATTGCAAAATGCCTTCAGAGCATGCATGAAATGTCTGTGAATATTGTGGATTTTGACTCCAGTTTAATTCAAAACCAAAGTGGAAATGCAGGTGGATCTCCAGAGGATCCATATGCAGTTGGTAGCCTCCAAAGCCAGGCAGGGGCATGCTGCAGCTCCCAGTGTGCTCATGCAGGCCCTCAGTGCACTGCTTGCAGCTTCTCCCCCTGTCACTGCTCCTGAGTGCAGGGGAAATTCAGTGCCACGTTTGTGACATGGCTGGCAGTGCCAGAGAACCTGCTGATGGAAAGCAAAATGCAGTGTAACTTGACAGGGGTTTAAAAATCAAGAGAGTTTGGTGTGCAATATAATCACTTTTATTCCTAATACTAAAATTATGTATGTAAAGTGATGCAATTGACCATTTTTTTGCACTTTGGCATTTATAAATATTTATATGTGTTTAAAGATTATGTGTGTGTATACATATATATTAAGAAAACAGCTCAGTCTTGTAAAGATGAATGTTTCTTTCCTTTGAGAGATTTTGTATAGTGTTAACACTACTGCAGCATACATAGACAATTTATGAACTATGACTAAAATAAATGGTGGTCAACATAAATACAATCTGTAATCTTAACTGCTCACCTGAAAAAGAAAGGGATCTTTGGCTGTCAATAGATACTTTACCAGAAACTTGTTAAACATCTGAACACTGAGTAGCTGAATGGCATTGCAGAAATGGAGTATGTTTTAAATAGTTCATTTCATCTGTGCTTATATCATTTTTCCTCAAAAAAGCCTTAGAAAGAGAAGCTTGGCATTTTGCAATCTGGGTAAGCAGCCTGTAAGTGTACTTTGAGGAATTACAGTGATATGACAAGTTTAGGTCTTTATGGAAAAAGACAAATGAATGTCAAAATTAAGGCTTTGTCTGCATGGATCATACAAACTAAACTAGTCTTAGGACTGGAAACTACAGTTTGCAAACAGCCTTTGAAGTTTTGTACTGTATCCAGCAAGGGCTTGCATTTTCTTGTCAAAATAATGGAAAACTCAGCCTTGACTAGAAATTAGCTAGTTGGAGAGTTTAAAAAGCTGTTAGGAGCCAGAGGGCTCTTGAGGTTTTGTCTTTTTTTACATCCTGACAGAGCATATGTGTTTATTCCAAATTAATTAAAAGAAAAAAAGCGATTCCATATGTTTAATTTTTCTTTCTTAAAGGAAGGACCTTAAATGCTAAATCGCTTTCCTTAAAATTATAATTTAATGAACGAAGTAGGATTTAGCAATTCCAAACACAGCTGGCTGTGGAGTGTCCAAGGACAGGGTGAGTGAGCCCTGTTGTCACAGGGGCCACCCTCCAGCTGGGAGGTCCGAGCTCCAGGTGCAGACAAACCTTTGTGGTCCTTGGGGAGCGTGGGCTCAGCCTTGCAGCAGCACAGAGTGTTTGGGGTAACTGCTGAACTGCATCTGTCTGCATGGGCTACATGTGTCACATGGATTCTAGCAGGGCTTGATGCTAAACATAGTGAGACCATGTACTGGGAACCAGATTCTTTCCTGGGATGTGTGTTGTGTCATTCCTGCTCAAAACTGCTTTTGATCCAGGGACACCTGCATCCAGATGCAGAATTTGGACTTGAGTTCTATAATGAATCTAGTGATTTCTTTGCTTTTTCCAGAGTGTCTTGAATTTATTTTTTTAACATGTTGAATTATGACAAAAAAGTGTATTCTGCCTCATTATTTTACTTATTTTAGATTGTCTTTTACATGAGTGATGTTCTAAAAGCTTCTTATACCAGTTGTCAAATCAGTTTTGGTTTTTGCCCGCTCTGCATGCTAAAATAGTGTCTGGAGCTAAAAGAATGTTTTAAGTAAACCATCTTTTCTCATACTAGCTTTGGGGGAAAAGTGGAGAGATAACCAATTTTTCTGTTTGTGTTTTATGAAATGATTATTTTTGCAGCTAAAATTTCAGTTGCTGGATTTCAATCCCAGTGTTGCTTTGTGGATATAAATTTCCTGGGTCTGCTATTTCAAACATGTGTATAACAAGTCCAGTATAAAATTAAACTAATAAAATGCACTCTTCTGCAATTTGTTATTGAAAACATGGCAAACCATTTCGGTCCAAGAATTCAAAACAAAACAGAGAAAATCCATTTAACTATTTAAGTTTATTCCTTGATGCTGCTGCTTATTTTTTTAAAAGGTGCTTGCAGTTTTGCACAAAAGAAATCAACTTTATTAATTGCTGGGTTTGAAGCACTTTAGGATTCTTCTAAATACAACCATATATGGTGTGAAAGGAATGACATAACATGCTTAATGTGTTTAAAATTTGGTTGTAGCCTTTGCTATTCTGATAGATTTGATCAGCATGTTTCTTTAAACCTGTTTTCAGAGATTAGAAATCAGAAATTTTTTGGGGGCTGAAATTTAACACATGGTAAGAGATCATTTGAGAAATACCTTCTGAGTGGGTGACTTGATTGGCAGTGTGACTACCTGGCCATCTATTAGATAAAGACACAGCAATGTCTGTTCCTGTAGCAAGGGCAGCTCGCTGTGAGCACTGGGATTCTTTTTTTAAACAAAGCAACTTTTCTTAACTCTTGGCTGTGCACCATCAGGTTGTGTGTGCTGTGGTGAGGCCAGGCCAGCTGCTCTGTGGCACTCCCCTGCAGCAGATGCTCTGGGACTGCCACGGGGAGACCCTGTTCCTGCTCTGCAGTGCTCCAGATACCCAAGCCCTGCTATCTGTGGGGTGTCCTTGAGCAAGTCCCTGTGTTTCTTCCCCTGGCTGGGCAGTAGCTCAGCACTCCAGAGGCTCCTTAGGATAACAAAAGCAGAGGAGAAAGGAGTCAGGTAGGAAGAGGGTTTGGTGCTGGCTCCCTGAAGCAGAGATCGTGTTTGTTTTTGATCCCAGAGCTCCTTATACCCCTGAGCACGTGCTGTTGTCTTGTCTTCTAACAGGGGAAACCTTTTTTTGAAAACCCAAGTGTGTCACAAGCTTTTCTATGAATTCAGATGCTTAAATTGGTGCTAATTTTTTAAAAGAAAATGTAACAGATGGTTAGCACTGTATTTGTCTGTTTTTGATACCTATATTTTCTTAACTGGTAGCAAGCCAAACTTTATAAAATTACTAATGTGCATTTTCAGCTTCATCAGACTCCCAGATTTTCCTAAAGTAAAATATTTAAACTTCCATGGTAGCTACTGCTTCTTTGGAGCCATTGCTTTCAGGTGTTTTATACACTAATCAAATAAACACAATTAGAACAGACAGCAATACCTAACTATCCCTTTCTTTAAATCACAACATGGTTCCCCAGCTGGTTTTAGCAGTTTAGTGTGATCAAGATGCCTAATTAAGAGCAAATTAGAGATACGTGTGTGCAGTTAACTCAGTACATTGAAGCCTTACCTGATTGTTAAGATAATTTATAAAGATTATACAAATCTTCATCTATTTTAAAGAGGGAATAGCAAGCAGAAATAATTAACTGTTTTTGTACAAATTAAGTGTAAATTCCAGAAAATATATTATTTAATGTACTACAGAACACGGGCTGTTAAAGAGTGTAGTAGGCTCATTGAGTGATTAGTTATAAAATCCAGTTTTATCCAATGACTCAAAATAAAACCCCTCCAAAATGTAGTTCTTTGAGAATTTCTTTTGAATGCCTTCAAGTTTCACTCCCCTCAGAATCCTTTGTTGGTTTGGTCCTCTTTCCCACCTTCTTTACCAAATGTTTACCAAATGTCACCAGAAGTAGCATCAAGCCCTCTCACTTGTTACAGTGTTCTGGTTTTATGGCCTTAACATTATAGTCTGGTGTATAATTTCAGAAGCAGGATGTGCTTTGAAGTCTGACTATAGATACATGTGGCCTCTCCTGCCTATGGAATTAGGCTTTGATTGTCATATCTCATTCTCAATGCTTGTGCAATAGGAACATATTCCTCTCAATGCAGTGGCTATGTTGTCTGATGCTGGACTTTGGTTTCAGGATGACACGAAAGTTTTTTTGGGTTTATTTGTTTTGTTGGGTTTTTTTGTTTTTTTTTTTTTTTTAATGGACAGCAGTCATGCTTCGTTGGTTTTTTGGACTGATACTCTTTAGGAAACTAGAATTTCATAAGGAAAACTGTCAATAACAAGTTCTGTAGTTCTAGTTAAAGCCTTGTTCTGAAGCTTTTGGGTTGTTTGTTTTTTTTTCTTTCCAGAAATGTTATTGTAAAACAGTACTAAAGCCACTGTAAAATTACAAATAAATATGTATACATTAAAGATTTGAGAAGTCTGTCTTATTTACTATATTTTTTATTTCTTGGTTCTTCCTATGTTGAAGTAGAATGCTTTATGTAACCAATTATGTATGTTTGATATATAGATTATGTCTTTCAAAACATGAAGTTTCAGTTACCACTTTAGCTTCCAGTTAACCAAAATGTAGGTGTTAGCATGAAAAATACATGAAAAAAACTTGAAGAAATTGACTGAGGCAGCTTTTTCCTCAACAACTGGAACGTTTGAACACATTAAGAGCACTTTGGTTGTACTACCAAGTGTGTTTTTAAACTTATTTAGGGGAGTTTTGTTGTTGTTGTTTAAATGGCAGAAGCTTGAAAAAAAACAGTTCCTCTGTGCTTCTTTTGAGCATGATGTGAGTATTTTTGCAAAGACAGTGATGAGGTTTCCAGGCACCTTGCAGAGCTGTCTGCTCTGACTCCAGGGAGTGGGAAGTAAAACTGAACTGCTGCTTTGATCTACTGGATTTAATGAAGGGTTTCTGATATTAAAGGGAGGATTAACAGCTGCCTTCCCAGATCCAGGGCGAGGGCTCTCAGCCAGCTTTTGGTGTTGTGAAAGCTTCGCCTGGGACAGTCTGAAATTATTTTTACAGCAATGTTTTTCTTGTGTGGAGAATGTGGAAGTTTTATCTCTTCTCTATAAGGCTTTGCAACAGAGTATCTGGATTAAGCAGGGATGGCCAGTACATCCCAAAGCATCCCTGTATTAGATGATGGGATGTTTTTCAGGTTGCTGTTTGAGCTACAAGGAAGATTTAATCCATTTACACACCAACAGCAACAAAAAAATTAAGCAGGATGATGATGTGTGAGCAGGAAGTGCTTTGCAAAGTATTACCCAAGAACATTTCTCCCTTATGCAGTATACCTTTTCTTTAGATTTCCTGCAAGTACTTGATGTTGGCAGGACAGCTTTTAAAAAATAAGGAGAGAGTGATGTGATTAAACAAGACTCAAATATTTTTTGGGACTTCAGAAGCTGATTTTTCTCATACTAATGAGGTCTAAAAAAGAAGAGTAGAAAAAAGAAGAATGCAAGTGGTGGAATTCAAATGAAAAACCTGCTTATTTGTGATTGCTTGGTGTGAAGGTGGCAATTGAACAGGCTCTTGTTCAGCGATGCACTCACATGAATGCATGGAAGGGGTTGGCCAGGAGGCACTTGGGAATGAAGAGTTGCAGTGCTGCTTGGGGCTTGGAGCTGAGCAGAGCTGTCTCATTCCGTGAGCCTTGTGGGATAAGACTCTGGGTTTTTGAGTCATTCATATTTGATATTAAAACAATCTGCTTGCTCTTCTTTGGGGAAGAATAAAAATACCTGTGTGGTTCCTGCTGACACTCAGGTAGGTGGCCACTCTTACATTTAATCTGGCTGGAAGAGCAAATAACAAACTGCATGTTTTTATCTCATACAAATTTTTAAGTTGATACAGGTTTAAGTAATGTGGTATTCACGTGAAAGTTCTACACTGGGTTAAAAGAACAGTGGTTATTTTGTTGATACTTAACTGTTGTGTGTCATAAATGCTGTATCAAGGTAGTTCCTGTATTTCTTAAGACTAATATGTTCTTACGGGAGTGCTGTAGGGAGGCTGATTATAATCCAGAGGAGTAAATGGCTTTGTGAGAGACCTCCTTGCTCTCCATGAGTGAAGAATATCCCTTCAGTGGGAGAGCAGCAGCTCTGATCAGAGGCACCGTGCCTGGGGGAGCTGTAGGGAGCTGCAGTGCTCTCTCCTTGTTTCTGTTTGTCTCTACCTGAACCAGCTGCTTGGGGGTGCAGGCAGGAGCTCAGCTCTGTCCTAAAGCCCAGGTGATACCTGTGGCACCGCTGGGATGGCTGCTGAGACACTCCAGCAGGTGTGACACCCTGAGATTAAAACCACTTGAGCGTGTAGAGCGTCACTCAAGGCCACCCAAAACATACCAGAGTGCTGCCCCAGTGCACTGCACAGGCTGGCGTGGGAGAGAGTAGTGCCAAAAGTCCAATGATTTTTCCAGTGGTAAGACAAGGTGTCCCTGGCATCCCAGGGTAGTACAGAGCTCCTGGGGGTCCCATCATGTGCTCACTGCATGATTGACAGCCAAGGGTTTCTGTTGGGTTTCCTCTTTCACCTCAGCAGGAGCTTGTGCTGACCCTAGGACTGGCCTTTCTCCCCCAGCTTAGCTCCCCTTCCAAGTCACACACTCCTGTTTATTTCCACCTGTGCTTTTCCCCAAAGGTTCCAAAGAGCTCTTCCCTTTCTGAGAAA
The DNA here is from genome assembly GCA_013400175.1 of Phainopepla nitens. Classification (NCBI taxonomy): domain Eukaryota; kingdom Metazoa; phylum Chordata; class Aves; order Passeriformes; family Bombycillidae; genus Phainopepla; species Phainopepla nitens. The sequence continues at coordinate 399,935 of VXBQ01005400.1, read as the reverse complement.
TTTCATTTCTGAGCATTTCATTTCTTCTCTCTGCATCCTCCTTTGCTGTCAGTGCATTTCTCATCCCCCATCTCCCCCAGCCTGTACCACTTACACTGCTGTCCCAGTTTCCAAAGCCTGCCCTGAAACTCCAACTGCAGCACTCTGTTCTGCTCCAGGCTGGTGGAAACAGAGATACTGTAAAGCACAAGATTAATTTCCCCATTAGAAAAGCTCTAGTCTTTGTAAGTTAGCCTTTTTAAACATATGTTCCCATAAATACAAGTATTGGCACCCCCAATACGTTTCCAGTCTTTGGTGTTATGTATTAAAAGCTGCAATTTTAGTTATCCTAATTTATAATAAGTATAAATAACCATATGGCCAAAGGAGTCAGTTTGTGGGTTGATTGGTTTTTTTAGGGTTTTGTTTTTGTAGTGGAATACTCCAGTATTGTAACAGCAAATGGCAATGGAACATATTTTAGGAGACACTGGTGATTCTGTTTAAATTGCAGTTCCCTTGTACTGCAGAGGAAAGTAGAAGAAAAATACAGCAAATATATTTAAAAAAAAAGACTAAAATCCTAGAAACAGTTCCTTTACTAAGAAAAAATTGAGGAATACTTCAAGAAATTAAAGATTAAGTGGATCTTTTTCTTTGCACGAGGCAAAGTGTAATTTGACATTACCCACTTGCCATCTGTTGAAATGCAGCATGTTGAAGTATTTTCTGGTTAATGTCAATTTGCATGACATACTTGTAACTTTTTGCTAATTAACAATGTTATATTTAAAACATTCATTCCTTTTAACTACACAATAGCAGAGCAGCACTCTTTGGAAAGTGAAGCCTGGAAATGTTGCTGCCTTTTGGCTTTGATAACAAGCTATGGGTAAATCTCCATTCAATTTCTAATCTTAGAAACTGGGAAAATACTAATGAACACTTTCCTCAGAGCTGTTAAAATTCATGACTTGCAATTTGTAAAGAATAACGACTTACTGCTAATGCTGCTGAGCAGCCTGCACATTATTCCCTGGAGAAATGCTTGATATTGGATTAAGGCAAAAAGGGAAAATACACAATAGACCAGAAGCTTTTCAAGAGCTCTGTGCAGCCCTGCAAAAAAATCTTTTAGATGCTCTGGAGTTCCTCAAGCACCTTACATAAGTAAATGAGTTTTTACATCCAAAATGAGTTTGGATGACTCTGAATAATTCCTGTAATGCTGGATCCTGGTGCCATTCCCAGTGGTACAGGGAGGCACTGACTGCAGCAGCATCCACAGACCCTGCTCCTGGTGTCATACAGCAGGAAGAGATGCCTTCCCTGAAGCCTCATAGTGTTTAAAACCCTTTACCTTGCAATTATAGATCAGTACTCTGCCCTTTGTCTGGCCATCAGCATCCTCAGAGCTGCCAGGTGGTGCTGTGGGAGCAGAGCTGTCACTGCCATCCCCTGGGACCTGTCCTGTCTTTTTCTGATCCCACAAAACATGACTTAGAGCTGTCTTGGTTTCTTGGAGTCTTCTGACCAGGCAAGTTTTGTCAGTTATCTTGAGAGTTTTCCTCGATCTGGCTCCTCAGGAGGAGCCTGGGCGCTGCCCAGCCTGCTGTCCCCAGGCCCTCCAGTGCTGTCACCTGCTCGGTGCCTCTTCTGCTTGAGGGGACCTTGTTTGTGTGTGTGCTTTGCTCTGCCTCGCCACAGGTCTTGAGTTTTCTTCCTCCCCACAGCTGTTTGGAGATTTTCAAGTACTTGGAAAGGGTCCATTTTGCCAGAGCTGGGATCTTATTTCAGCCTCCAGCTCTGCTTTTTGTGCACAGCAGGTTGAGGTCTGAGCTGCTGTACCCATCTGCTGCCCACTCCCATTGTCACCATGGCTGGTTTAGTGTCATCTCCAGGAGCTACTGCTGCTTCCCTACCCCAGCTCTAGCTGTAGATTGTCTGACACCTGCAGGCAGCCCATGTGAGAGCTGAGCACCCTTAAATGCTTCAATTCCCTGGCTGGGAGGGGAATTCTGCAGCACTGTCCCAGTCCCAGGGCTGCGCAGGGGAGCAGGGAACCTCCTTTGCAGGCATCAAGGACACAGCTCCTTGCGTTCCCCTCCCCACACTTTAGGAGAGAGACCTGTATTGTGTGTTTTGGCTGTGCTGTATCCAGCTGGTGAGGCATGAGAAAAATGGCATGGGTGTGAAATGGCTCGTGCTGTTCATCCCTGGAGCATCCACTGTGACAGCTTCAGAGCGAGCAAATGGCAGCGGTGCAGCAAGGGAGGCGGCTCCTCTGGTCACGATGCTTCAAGGACAAGAAGCTGGAGGTTAAGGAAAAATAGGCCACATCAGCGAGATTTCAATTCCTCTTGGAAAAACTTTGATGTGAATAGATACACAGTGTTTATTTTAGCTGCCTGTTCTCACAAGAGAATCAAGCACAGCACAAAAATAACTTGGTTATAACTAAAGGAAGAGCAATCCTTGCAGTTTAAATGCATGTCTCAGAAATAATAGAGATGGTTTAAAATAATCTGGAAACATGTTTCCTCTTCCTCATCCCCATATATTCAGTCTCATGATATAAGAAATGAAAATGAGCTGGTTTAAGTGGTGCTGTGTTTCTGTGTTTTACAGGTCTCTCTCTGAAAACCTCTTCAGGTTTCCCTCTGCCCACCTGACAAAGCTGGGATGTGTTCCTAGCAGAAATTTGGTCTGGGAGGTTGTTGAGGTGCTTTGCTTCCTTAACCTGCACTCCCTTCAGTAGGAAGAGTCCTTAGAAATGAGCAGGCATGTGAGTGTTTTGGGAATCTAGAGAAGGTCTGGGGTGTAATATGTAAAAGCCTAGTAAGTAAAGCTTTAGCTGTCTGAGGGGGAAGGTGCTGTAGTGGAGGAATCCACTAATTTGGTTTTGCAGAAGTGAAATAATAAACTGGTTTAATTTCCACCATCAACCACCCTTCCCCACCCAGTGCTGCAGTTGCTGCAACCTAAACTTTTCCTCCAAAGAAAGATCTTCCCGGAGTGTTAATGGCAGTGCTTTAAAGGAGTTCAGTGCCTATTAATAAGCTGACAGATGTCTGTAGTTTCTGATGAACCGGATTCAGTTTCATTGATTAATCTGTTTTCTCCCTACCCCAAAGGACAGGCACAGCTGTGCCGACCAGCTCTTGCACAGACCTGGTTTCCACAGGCACATCTGCCTGCCTGGAGAGGAGGAGATCCCAGCACTGCTGGCTGGAGGGAGCTGGCCTGGCGTCTCTGCTCAGGGAGGGTGGAGAAGCAGGGCTGCCAAGGGGTCCCCATTTGAGAGCTGAGGCACTGAGGGCACCTGGTCCTCATTGCAGTCACACTTAAAACACCATGTGGGTGAAATCAAGGAGTTCAATGGGAAATTCGGAGAGCTGACCTCTGGCCTTGGTCCCCAAGCCTGTGTATTACTGGAACGGATTCACAGGGGGAGAGCTGTTGGAGGCAGCAGGGTTGCAGCACATGGGGCTGGGACTTGGAGACAAGCAACCCTTAGTCCTGTGCCTGTTTTACGGGGTGGCTGCCAAGCTCCAGGTTAGGAACTCCCAAGTACCCCAGAGTGAATCAGTGGGGTGTCACAGCTGGAACCGCATCTACTCTGTGCTTCCTCTCCCAGTTATGATCTTGATGAGGCACAGCACCATGTAATGTTGGTTTCTTCTCCCACACCCTTCTGGATTTATGTTTATTCACATGCCGTGTTCTCCTTTCACCTTCCCTATGGCTTCTCCAAGAAGATTGCTTGTATTAGTTTCCTGACAATGTAAAGGTCAGAAATGAAAAGAGCTGTGGTTTTGGTTTTTGTTGGGTTTTTTTTGTTTGTTTTTGTTTTTTTTTTTGGTTTTTTTTTTTTTTTCCCGGAGGCAGAGGAAGAGCTCTGTTCCAGACTCTCAGCTTGCAGAGAGCTGGGATGTCTTGAAAAATTGTTTCTTATTTTGGACTGACTTGGGATGGAGCTTGTGATTCTCTGCTATGACCTCTCCCTGGAGCACAGAGATGCTGCCATGTGTGGTTAAAATTTAACATGCTTGAAATAGTTCCTCCAGGCGAGCTGTGGGACTCAGCTTCCCTCGGTTCTGATCCTGTGCCAGCTGCCTGTTCCCCTGGAATCGCCTCTGAGCTCTAGAAGAGAGACCAGAGTCCCCTCATGGTGCCTTTTGTGGGGTATCATTTGCACTGCAGACAGATGAGATGTGACTGTCCCCAAAGGGACATTGACCAGCCCTGGGACTGTGCATGTTTGAAGCCGTTGTCCGGATAAAAGCTCACAACTTCCTTCACACAAAAATTGATGACAGAGTTAGAGAATTACAGAATGGTTTGGATTGAAAAGTACTTCAAAGGTATTCCAGTTTCAACCCCTGCCATGGTCAGGGACACTTTCCACTATCCCAGGTTGGTCCAAGCTTGGTTCAACCTGGCTTTAAACACTTCCAGGCAGCCACAGCTTCTCTGGGCAACCTTTGCTAGGGCCTCACCACCCTCCCAGGGAAGAATTTCTTTCTGATATGTGAAATCTACCCACCCCTTGCCAATTTGAAGCCATTCCCTCTTGTGCAGTCACCACCTGCTGTTGTCCAAGTCCCTCTCAGCCACACCATTGGAGTGTTGCTGTAAACTGGATTAATCAGCACGTTCTTGTTTTCAGCCTGGGGCTAGAGCTGAGCTCAGCTGCTAGCAAGGGAGAAAACAGAGATCTGCACACAGCTGGCAGGGCACCTCCGTGTGTCAGGCTCAGCCCTTGCAGTTTGTTAAAGTAGCCATGTGGTTTGTGCAGGTAGCCAAGAGCTGCTCAAAATGCACTTCCAGGTGTGCACTGGCATGGCTGGGCTTGGCATGACCTGAACCCCCCACTGTGCTCCCAAATCACCCCGTTCTCCATGAGCCCCCTGTGCAGCTGGGCTGCAGACCATGTCCCGGTATGGGAAAACACTGCTGCCCTCTTCTGCAGGATGCAGTCAGGGCTGTGAGTGGAATAAAGGACTTTATGCTCTCATGGTTTGCCATTAATGAATTGAAAGTTTTGTTCTTGCTGGGTTTTTTTCAGCCTGGACTTCCATGATGTTGGAATAATGAATGTCATAGCCTTATCTCTTGTTTTCCTCTTGCAGCTGAATTAAAAATAAAAACAGTTTCCTGTGCTTTTTTTTTTTGTCCAAATCCCACTTGGGTTTTAACTCTGAACAAACTATTTATTCTGCTAAATATGGTGAATAAAGGGAAACAAAGAACCTGTTCACTGTGCACCTGTAGAAAGAGAACCAGGCTGGACCAGCCCTGGCTGGGACAGGCTCTGGACCCAGGCACCTGCCTGTGTCCTGAGTCTGACCTCTGCTAAACTCCTCACAGCAATCTTGTATTGCTTGATAGCAACCTTTTCACCAAAAGAAATAGAAACAAGATAATAAAAGGCAAAAGTTCATTACTTGATTTTGAAATCTGATTGCACTTTTAATCTTAGTTTGCCTTTTTATGATGCATGTTCTTACACAAAGGTGCTGGCACATTCCAGTAGAGGAGGAACAGGTGTGTGTGGCTTGATGCCATAAGGACCTGAGCCTTTTAAGCTTTGGAGCTTGTCAGGAATGTTGGATATTGCCCATCTGCATAAAATAATGCTTTTGTGCAAAAGGTCCAGGGCTGCAGCCAGACAGCATCACAGAAAATGAGGGTGCTTGCCTTTGGGCAGCTGGAAGCTGCTTGAAAAATAGAGCTGGAGTCTCCTTGCCGTGACCCCAGCAAAGAGCCCTGAGCACGTTTTAGCTTCTCTGGCTCGTTGCGGGCTGGAGCTGAACGCGGCATCCCCCTCATGCTGCCCCGGTGCCGGGTTCGGGCTCCGCACTGCCCCGGGGGGGCTCCGGAGCCCTTCCGCTGGGACAGCTGTCAGATTTACGGGGATGTGTGGGAAGGGGGACACGACCTTTTTCGTCTCCTCTCCGGAGAAGAGCAGTGCTCGGCCGATCTCTCGCTAGATGTCACGGTTGGGGCTGGGCTGGGGCTGCTGGCGCTGCCGGAGCCAAAACGCCCGGAGAGGAAAAATCCCACCCTTTTTTCAAGCTCTGTGACAGTTCGTAACCAACGTCTTATAAAAACAAGCCATAACATTATTTACATTCCTCAAAAAGGGGGCAAAAAGACAGGTGTGGGGGAATATTTGAAAAAAACACAGGCTCCTGGCAGGAGAGGGCAGTGTGTACTTGTCTATATCCGAGGGAATGCGCAGGGGATGAGTGTATTGCAGGTGGAAAGCTGTGCAGCCGCAGGGCAGGCACTCCTCTGCCCCCGAGGTGTGACTTGGGCAAAGGCTCCGAGGATAAAGCTCGTGAGTGCGGAGCTGCTCCTGCTCCATTTCCCACACCACGCTGGTTTGGGTTAAAAGCTGCTCTGTGCCTGATGCTGGGTTACAGGGGCAGAGGGGCTGCTGAGGGAATGGACAGGGATGAAGGCAAAGCCAGCATGAGCAGGTGGGAAACAAGGCTTCATCATAGGCAGCATCTGCATCACTCTGCAACAAAAGCATCCTCACCAAATATATGCAAATACCTGCATTTGAGATGCTTTTCTCCCTCAGCAGCCATATTTGGTATCATAACCATAATTTACCTGTTTGCTTCAATGTAGGGTTTCCATCTGAGGGAAATGGAGTTTCACTGGAAATGGGTTCTCAAATTAACTCTCTTATCCTTTCTTTTGTTCTGTAAAATAACTTCTGTTGTGTTATAATGGGGGAAAATTGCTTGGAAGGAACCCTCTCAAACTGCCTGTCTCATGGACTTGGCTTTAAATGGAGACAGTTTTGATGCAATTACCTACTTCAGTTTTATTTTAGTTCTACAGATCTGCAAGGAAGGATTTCAAGTATTGCGTTTGTTCAGCACTAAAGACTCCTGTGCTCTCAGAATGACCCTCAAACCCTCACAAAGGACAGCCTGTTTAGTTCAGCATTTATATTTCTGGTAAACACTGATGGGAGCTGCTGGTGTTCAGGCTGTCATTCAGTTTTAAGGATTTTATTTCCCTTTCAGGTTCTTCCCAAGATGTGTTTCCACGTGGGACTTTTGTCTGTGCATAAGGACACGGCTTTGACTTTAAAATCGGGAAAATGCTGAGGGCTCCTGCGATCCCTCTGGAAATGATCACTGTAACAAATGCCTGCTGCTCGGCTTGAAGCGAGCTGTCGTGTTTAGCTGCATTTTGGATGGTGTCTATAAACACAGCAGCTGTCTGCATGTGAACGGGACTTTCCAGCAGTGCATAATATGAAAAGAATCTTATTACCAGTTAAAAAAAAGAAAAAGCAAGAAAGGCTCAAAGAGCTCGGATGATGCCAGCTTCCTATCAGCTCCAACAGCAGTCTAGACATCTCAGAGAGTCATCAGACTAATGTGATGTGCGTGAGGCATTTACAGCTCTGCGTGCCTTAAAGACAGCTGGGAAAAGGGAGCTTTCCTCCGGGGATCGGCACAGCTCCTCAGGGCTGTGCCACTCCCCTGTCCCACTTCGCACCTACTGCTTTCTCTCCTGCCTGGGCTGGGGTGCCAGGGGTCACCTCTTCAGTGAGGCACAGCATGTGATGATGGCTTTCTTTTAGTGTCATTAACCTCGCTGACACTTGGCTCAAACCTCGGGGGTTTTTGCAAACGCTCCTGGGGCAGGGCTGTGGTCCCTTCACCTTGGCCGAGCCCTGTGGCCATGGGGAGGGCCGAGCCTGCGGGAGCTGAAGGGACACTGTCAGGAGATCCGACACCTCCACTGTTCCCTGCCCTGGGCCTTTCCTCAGGGTGGTGAAGGAACAAAGCCAAGGTCTGACCCCACTCCCAATATTTTCCCCAGCCACAAGCTGCTCTTCCATCTGCTCCAAAACCTGCTGTGCTGGGGTGCCCCGAGATGGGGCAACTTGTTCTGCTGGGGACCATTTTTGAGTCAAGTGTCCCCACCACCTCCTGAGCCAGGCTGCTCTTTGGGGCGAGAATAAACCACCTCCCAGTTGCGGGATTCAGTTTGTAAAATATTACAAAATTTTGGGGGAAAAGCCCCAATGCCTTGCTCTTTAGCAAGTAATTTACTTACTTGAGTGCAAAGCCAGGCATCTAAGTGGGTTTTCTGCCATCCCTCACGACCAGCTGAGCTGTGGGCGATGGATGCCATGGGGAAAACTTGGCTCTGCCTGCACTGAGGAGGTTCCCAAAAAAGAAATACCAAAACACCAGAGGAAAGACTGCTTTCATGATAACTTCTGGCCCATCCAGAGGGAGAAAATGTCAGGAATTTCCCTAAAATATCTGTAGTCTTTGACTTTCCAGCTGAACTCTAGAGCTGTCTGGGATGGAGGAGCACCAGAGACTGCAGGTGTCCTGCCTCTCCTCCAACACCCAGACCTGACATTTATCACAGGGCTCTTCTTTTAGCAAGATTTAACAAAATTTATTTGGTGCTTCTGGGTTTTTCAGTTGTCTGGTTTGTGTTGACAGGAGCATGTTGGGCTGGATGCAAGACTTCATTGTTTGCACGTTACAGAGGAAAAAGAAGCAAGAAAATGGTGAGGCTTATGGAAAACTAGCAGTTCTTTGCTATCATTTTTGGAAAATACAGCACAAAATTCACTAGTCCCAAGCAAAGGTACTGAAGAAAGAGAGAAGGAATGAGATAAGTCACTTAACATGTTCTTTTTCCTAGGCAAAGCAAGCATGTAGCAGAAAACAGTGGAACGAATAAATCCATGCTTTTATTCAAACTGATAAGGAAAATGCTTACTAAAATTGCAGGGAGTGATCGCTTTAGGGGGCTTAAAATTAAGGCCCCAAAGAGCCCTGACAACTTAGTGGTTTGAAGGTACATGGCTGAAATTGGTTCCTGTGTAATCACTGCCCTGTGAACATGACTTTGCTCTTCTCTGCACCTGTGCTGGAGCTTTGTGCTTTGTTGCAGAGTTGAAATCTCCCCACAGCTCGGGACCCTGCCTGTAGGGTCGGGGATGCTGAGGGTGGGTCAGTGCCTTCCTCCCACCTCACCCCTCATCCATGGAGATTTCATGGCTGGAGGGGAGCATGAGGAACCAGGGATGCCTGGTTCAGTCCACATGAGGGCAAAATTTTGGTGAGAATGAAGCTAAACAGTGGGTGAGCCCTGTCCCACTCTGATGCTGCCAGGGAGGAGGGGGTTTAGGCACAGCCAGCACTGCAGAGCCAGCCTGGCCCAACACAGGGACAGAGAGGGACAGCAGCACATTAGACCCTCTGATTCAATCATTTTTTCTTAAAATGTCACTTGAAGAGAGTGGTCATAATGTTGAGTCATTACCAGCCATTTGCATGTACAATAACAACAGGGAAAAGGATAAAAAAATCAATACCAGGATCAATGGAGAACTCCCTGCTCTGGGTCTTTTGCCTGGAGCTTATCATTAGTAGACACTCACAGAGCAGAGTACTATTAATTAGAGGAAGCATTTGCAGTCCATTGGAAATGACTGGCAGGTGGAAAATCCTTGGATTTTTTGTTTTTAAACTGACTTTTTGGAGGTGGTTTTTTTTTTTCCTTTCACTTCTGGATTCCTCAATGTCTTAAGTGAAGTGTCTCCTTCCCACCTGTGTTTTGGGGAAAGAATTTTCTCACCTGGTATTATGGGAAAGGATGATTTTCCAGAATGTGAGCAAAAGTCAGGGACAGTTCTGCTTGAGCTTAACCCCTCCCAAATCACTGGGCAGTGAGCCTCTGGTCCTCCCCTCTTGCACCCCTTCCCCCAGCACTGCTCACAGCCTGGTGTAGCACATAAATAATAAACATTTCTGTTGTTTTTGCAACAGCAGCCAATGGATTTCCAGGAGAGGGGGCTCTGGGCAGGCAGAGCATTCTCCAAGCGCTGCTGGAAGCCTCAGCCCTGGCCTGAGCAGGACCAGGGCCGGGTGGGTAAAATGAACACCAGCCTTGGCTTCCATGCAATTCAAGTAACTTGCATTGAACCCCCAGGAAAAGCCTTGTCCCCCCAGCTGTCCCCAGGCTGTGGCATCGTGCCATCCCCAGCTCATGGCACCATCCGAGGCAGGGTTGGTGCTGTGGCCCTTGGCTGCTCCTCCCTGACCACTGGGAAATGGCTCTGTGCCAAAATTCAGCTCCAGAGCCCCCAGCCCACCCACTACAAAGAGCAGTTCTAGATCAACAGTGAGGAAAGCACACAATTAACTGCAAAAAATACCATTATTTTGCTTATTTTTGACAATTCTGTGAGCTAAAATGAAGACAAAATGCAGGAAATGTGTTTGTGGACAGCTGTGTCATGGCTATGCAGAGGTGAAGCTGTGCCAGGGCAGGAACTGCCCACGGCTTTGTGCTGGGGAGAACCAACTGGATCTTAAGCTGAGGGTGAGGACCTCAGCAGGATTTATTTTTTCTTAGTATTTTGGGGGAGTTACAACAATTTTAAGCATGTGAGAGTGTACACAATTCTGCCTGGACTGGCTAGGCTGTGAGCCTGGCTCTTGGCACTCTGCTTTATTGTCTGTGGTTGTGCATTTACTTTAATTAAGAAACAAATGATAAACCCACATTTGAGATACTCTTCATCCTCTGCATCATGGTTTAGCTGATCCCAGGCAGCCTCTATTAGGTGGCTTTGTATTTTGGGTTTTTTTTCTTACTTGCTATTACTACCGTGAAAGCATTTCTAGGCCCCAGGGAAGATGGGGGGAAAAAAAATCTCTTTAAAAACAGCAATTATTCTTAGTAAAATATTCTAAATAATTCATTGCTTACTGGCTGTAGTGCACTATTAAATGCCTTTTAGCTACTACTTGCATAAACTCTTAAAGCCTGGTTCAAAGCCAAGCTCAGGTTAATGATACAGCGATTTCTGTGGGAAGCTCTGTGCCTCCCTTAGAGCAGCTCCTGCAAAAGCCCCACGGAGCTGGACACAGAGAGGTCTGTGTGGGCAGGTGCCTGTTTCACTGGACTTGGTTTTAACCACATTCTCAGGATCTCTGCACCTAGGAAGTCTCCTCATTCTCGCCCAGCTTCTGGAGAAGCTGGGTGGACAATGTACTGAACTGGTGTAATGCTCTTCCAGCAGAAACCCAGGGGGTTTAAGAACAGGGCAACTGCCTGTAAAGTGTGGGAAAAAGGGCCACAAATGTGAAAGGGCCAGCAATGGCTCAGCTCACCTGCCTCTCCAGCAGCCTGTTCTCCATCCATTCCCACTGGAGATAAAGGAGAGTCCTCAGCAGACTGGGCTCAGTGCAGTGCCCATCAGTGTAGTGTGAGGGTGTTTTTTCTTTTATTCATTATATGCCTGCTCATCTCTGTCATGTTATTTCTATTTGGTTCAATCCCAACCCAGCGCTTCACCTCCTAAATCTGATCTAGATGAGTCCTTACTTGTCTGACAAAAACTTTACCTCAGCACTAGTAAAGAACTGTGTAAGAAGACTGACATGGGCACAGCACTAGACTCAAGGCATCTGCCTCCAGCTCATCTCTTTGAGCACCACTTTTGGGTGCTGCTATAAAGAAAAAGGCTGAAAGATACTGAAGCATGAAGATTTAAATTTATATTGCCTATACAAAACTTTTTTCTTAGTTGCCTATTAGCAGGTATTCTCTTTGCATCCTCAGCATCTGGGTAAAAAGGAAAAGCTCTGACATTGCTCAGCAGCCACCAGGTACATCAGGTTCCAAGGCCATTTCCATCAGCACTTCAAGCAGTCCCTGTGGAATCTGTAGGATGAGACATGTTTCCAGGAAAAATGGCTGGTGGAACCAGTTAAAGGTTTTCCAGTTTCATTCCTGTTTAAATGATGAACATTGGAGAGTTTTGGCAGGCATTGAACTGTTTGTTTTGTTGTTTCAAGTGAAAAGAGTTCAATTCATGATTTAAACCTTAGAGCTAGTTGCAGAGCTGATCCAGGTTAGTTTCCAAGAAACAGTAATTTGTTGCTAGACCTGACAAACACCCATCTTAGCTGCTGGCCCTCATCCAGGCACTGCTCACCTCATGGCACTGGGATCTCTTCCCTCAGACCAGCCACAGACCTGGGATTTGCAGGGTTTTGCTGTTTGGGAACCAGCAGCCACGCCCCGAATTCTGCTCCCCCGAAGGTCTCCCAGTGTTTCACAAATAGTGACCTTCACTTTATCTCTTGGAGCTAGGTAAATAGTAATATACTAATTTTACAGATGGCTAAACAGCGTAGAGAGTTTAAATGATTTGGCCAAGGTCAGAGCAGCCAGCAGTGGGACTGGAAGGAGATCCAGTCCTGCTAAATCCCATCCCCTCCTCCCCCAGCTCTGAGCAGGCTCTGCCTTTCACAGAGCTCGATGGCATGGGGTTGAATTTAAATGGGTCTCAATTTCATTTACAGCAAACTCCAGGATATAAACTGGGGGTTTCAGAGCAAATCTTTTATCTGGGCATTTTTTAAGGACTGTGTCATTTCAAATTGCACTTGGCAGAAATCAGGCTCTTAGAAATCAGAAAATAAGCTGGCTCCTGAATGACAGCTATGAGGGAATAGGCGAGTTAAGGGTTTAATTTGTTTGATTAAATCTTTAAAGAGTTTACTGAGAGTGCAGACAGGCCTGCAGATTATACTATGGGTGCAGTGGTGGGCAAAGGAGTTATTTAGATAGAGCCCATGTGCTATCTTTCATTTTTCTCAGTCTGTAATTACTTATAAATAAAATAAAAGCAAAACCACAACTGAAGCTGCAGAATTAGTTGCCATGCTATTTTTGCTCCTCCAGGATAATAAAATAGTGTGAATGACTGATGGCAACAGTGCTTCCTTCAGCCACCAGCACCCTGACATAAGAGCTCCAGGGAGAAATCAGTGCCACAGCTCAGATGGGCTTTTGGTAAAATCCTTTTTACTTTCCCAGACATTAAAGCAATCACTGAAAGCCCACATTCAGGACAGGAACAGGTTGAAGACACAGAAGTTTTTGATCATGGTAATGAGCTGTTCTCATTAGGGCTGAGAGGCTGGAATGCCCCATTTGTCTCCAGGTTTTGCTGATCCCCTGCTGGAGCAGCTTCCGAGCAGGGGCGTCCGTGTCACCGGCCGCTGGCTGCTGCCACTGGGAAACAGAAGCACTTTTATTTAAGCCAACAGTAATTAATGTAGGGTTTTTCTTAATTTTTTCTATGATATGCAATGCAGCAGGAGCCAACAACACAGGTTTCTACTTTATTTAACAACTCTGAATGCAGCAGTTCCCTGCCAGCCCCCTCGGGCAGTGAGGCAGTGGCTGCAGCAGAGCAGCAGCTAAAGGAGCTGGCTGTTGACTGAGTCTTCTTCCCGGGACTAGGAGGCTTTTCCCAAAGTGCTAACCACGGGGTAAGGTGCTGCTAAGCAGGGACACCTTCCCTGGACCAGCCTTTCATTAGGGACAGGTGGGGCTGGATCCTCTCTGCACCCTCTGGCCTAGGGGTGCTCTCAGCTGCGTTAATCACTTCAGGGCAAATAAATCCTTTGCACAATTTGCCATTATCTGCCCAGAAACAAGGATGAGCTTGCTGCAATTTAGCACTCCACCTGATGGCCTTAGGGTGGGTAAAAATGAGGGGCAGCCCCTGAAATCTGAGGTTTGCAGTGTGGCTGAGGTTGGAGCTGGGCTGAGCTTGTGATGTATGAGTAAAGATTTTTGTCTTGATTGCAAGTTTTGGAGCACTGTGAAGCTGCTGAGTTGGACCCTTGAGCTGCCTAAAGGAAATGTCAGGTGAGAAAAATGAAGTTTTTTAACATGAGAAACTATAGAGCATCTACAGGTATTTAAATGTCTCACCAGGCACTTGGCAATCTTGTGCTGGGCTTGTGAAAGGCTCGTGTGTGGTGTGAGCATCTGCCTTGTGAGAATCATGGCTCAGGTGGGGGGGCCCAGAGTCCCCTGGATCGATGGCCACATGGTGAAACATTCAGGGTGGGATCCACACAGGATGAGTCCCTGGGGACAGCTGTAAGGATGGTGTCCTTGGCAATCCCTGATCCCTGCCCCAGCGTCCTGACAGCTCTCCCTGTCCCATGCCCTCAGAAAAAGCTGATGGAGGGTTCACTGTGTGTGGTTTGCTCTGCTAAAAGGCTGCAAGTGACTGCTCTGAGGGAACTGGTGCCAGGTATGGGGGAAATGCTGGTATATCCTGAAGGTTTGGGAGCCTTTCCCAAAGCTTGAAGACACCATGGAGCTCAGAAGTTGGGTTCTTTTTGGAAACATTTGGCATGGGAAAGGGTGGAAGTAGCCAAATGATGCTGTTGCTGTTATAGGCTTTCAGAAACCTTGGAAAGACTTCATTGCAGGTGGCAGCTCAGAGCCTCCCCCTCTGTGCTGCGGTCCATCAGTCCCTGCTGCTTTGCTCTCTCATGTCTGATTTATGAGGTAGGGCTCGGTTGGTCCCCCTGTGAGCCCTGTCGACACAGATGTGCTGTGTGCCAACCTGCTGGGCTGGACTTGCTTGGTGGGGCTGATGTTTCCCAGCAATGCTGAAGCATCACTGCACTATTGACAGAGCAGCTGATGGATGTAAACATCACTCTTGCTTTTTATTTGCAATTAATGCTGGGTTTGTGCGTTGAACTCTTGCTTTTTTCAATGCATGCAGACTTGTTCTGAACCATTAACCTGACAGCCAGTGAGTAGTAGCCTTTATTTTGTTGTTTTCAAAACAATAGAAGTCCTTTTCTGGAAAATGGATGAATCAGGTTATTAAAATGCTGCAGGAGCATTGTGGTGAGGCACTGAAAAACCAAGGTCCCGCTCTTAATCCCAACTGAACACAGCAGAGCTTTGCTGGCTTGTGTCAGGGCAAGAGTCTGACCTACTGTTGTGGGTTTGCTCTGGGACAGGATGTAGCTGGGTTGTTGTTTGAGAAATTCCCACTTTTCTCACGCTCTGATTACCTGGGGGTACCATACAGTTTTGTTGATAAATGGTATGTTCACTGTCAATGGCAGATTTTCGGCACAACCCCTTTCCTGTAGGATTTCCCACATCTCGTGGTGCCCAAATCTTCTAGCTTGGCCATGTAAAAAAGAGCTGGGTACACAACATGTATAAACTCACACAAATTTGACATTCCTGGTGTAAGATACAAAAATTTATAGCAAATTCCCACTATCCTTGTCAAAACAATGGTGGTAGGACAAATACAGAATATCTCTCCTGAAGGGTGGCAGAGGCTCCAATTTCACATGGTGTTGCTCAGAACAAGATAAATCTTTGCAGCAAGTCTTTGCAGAGCAAAGAGTTCCTGTGCAGCAAATGGCCCTGAGCTGTAATTTAATTGCAGTTCTGATTTTATTGTTATTATTCCAGAAGCAGCTTGGACTCCTCTGCTATTCTGCTGTTAAATGCATAAATAGGCAACAGTCTGGCAAGAACAAGCTTATGGTGCAAAAAGAAATGTCCTGGGGGCCTGAGTGTCTCTGGGGTAAGGTTTAAACTCTGTTTCTTTATGAGTTCTCCCAAGCCCTCCCCTGAAGGAAGGGATGGGGCAGAGGAGCAGCAGGTAACAGCCCTGCTGCCACTGAGAGCATTGCTGCCATTCCATAGCTTGGGTGTGTAGGGAGAACTTGTGAGACTTCTGGGTGGCACAACCCAAAAATGCACAAGGTGCAGCATGGAGGTAGAAACAAATACAAAGCTATAATATTTTAGTTCTGTTGTAAAGGCTGAATCACTTAAAGAGAAAAAGGGAATTACAATATTTTGTCTTTCTTTGCAGTTTTAAGTTTTTCTCTCTCCCCCTCTGTTTTTCTTGTTACTGCATAAGTATTTAGCAAAGCATTAATCTTGCTTGTCAGTAATAACATGCAAATTAAACACCTGCTCTAGGAATCTGCAGTGTTTTGTTCCATTAGATGCTATTGACATGTCAGGTATTTGGACTTTAATTCAGAAAAATGGTGCCATTTTCATTTATCTCCCCTAATGAAGAATGAAGGTGTGCACTGATACACGGCTGCCCACAGCAATGCAGCTAAAAGTGAAAAACAATACTTAATAAAGCCACTAAATTACATGTGACATCTCATTTAAAGATAAACAGCCTGAAGGTGTATGTCCAAATGGCATTGATGAAATTTTTAAATGTTCCTTTGAATTTTCATTTAACCACCAATTGGGTAGTGAAAGTGCTATGCTGACTGGGAGATGTAACACGTTGCTGCTTTAAATGTGAGCTGAAAGGAGAAGCAGGAGAAACCTGCAAGTCCTGAGGGATGTGGATATGGATTGGCTCAGACCTTCCCCTCCCGTCACATGGAAAATGGGAGCTGTGGCCATGAGATGGGTGGAAGCAGTTCTTGTGCTATGAGATGTCAAAGCTCCCTTGTCCCCACCTGCACAGTGACACTGGTGCCAGAGGCTGGGCACAGCACAGGAGGCTTCAGCCTTGCAGGGCTGTGTGTGACTGTGAATGTTCTCTGGTCCCGTGAGCTGCAGGCTGGGCACTGCTGAGCCCCCTCTCTGTCACGTCTGACCCCCTTTGCACATCTTACTCTTCAGCTTTCCATCATTTTCTGGAAAAGCTCAGATCCCCAGGGGGAAATGTAGTTACGACAAGGGGGGATGGTTTTAAACTGGAGGAGTATGTTTAGATTGGATATTAAGAGGAAATTCTTCCCTGTGAGGGTGGTGAGACATCGGCCCAAGTTACCCAGAGAAGCTGCAAGTGCCTCATCCCTGGAAATGTTCAAGGCTGGATGGGGCTTAGAGCAACCTGCTCTAGTGGGAGGTGTCGCTGCCCATGGCCAGCAGTCAGAACTTTATGATCTTTAAGGTCCCTCCCAGCCCAAATAATTCTATTTTTCTGTTAAATGTTCCTTAGCAATTTAAACATGGAAATTACATCCTAATTTTCATCTTAGCAGGGAAGCCCTCTATGCATTTGAAACATGCTCCTTGCTGGCTCTTTTTTTTTTCCCATCGAAATAATCCAAATTTGTTCACTCTTTTTTCCATGAGTTTTTCAGGCAGGTTTTGTTTTCCTCCACACCTGTTGAGATTGGCTTTGCTGTGTCATGCCCAGCTAGACCCAGTAACCGAGCTGAGGTTCTTCTAGTGCAAAACAGAAGGAAGATCCCTGGCAATAGAAAGCCCACATTTTCAGCAGAGCTTCATCTGTGCCTTTGCTGGTGTGGGCAATCTGGGCTGTTGAAAAGCAAACCTTGTGTGTGCAGCTTGGGCTTTTTGGATCTTCCACAGCTGGTTCCTAGAGGCAGGCCCTGGGGCAAAGCATCTTGTGACAGAAACAAAGACTTCCAGAGGGAAGGCACACAGTGCCATGTTCTCCTGCCCATAATACCCATCTCTTGAAGTGACTGCTTGAATGGTGTCTCTATAATGTTTTTTCATTGCTGTTTTTGGATGAGAACATTTGATTTACTTTCAACTAATTTCTTTTGAGGGGTGCTCCAGAGACAAGCTCTGTGATTTATTTTTGTCCAGATCTCCTGAATTTGTACCAGAGATTTTTTTGTTTGCTTGCTTGTTTTCCCCCAGAAGGCAGCTGGCAGCAGTTGGAACAAGCTCATGCAGAGGGTGCTTTTGTGGCCAGACACTAAATACACAAATGACCAGGCTGCAGATCTTCAAAAGCATCCAGCAGCATGAAAAACCCATGTTGGAGGCAAACAGCAGGCACTGCTAGACCATTCCCTCCAAATCTTTGATTAGTCACATTTAATGGGATTTCTTCTCATGCTTTTGAGCTGCTCAGCAATGCTGGAGTTTGACCAGCATTCATGGTCACCTATTACTGACTCCAGCCAATCTCCACAGAATCACTGAATGTTTGTTTGTGTCTCCTCGATAGATGTCAGGCTCAATCTAAGACACAGCTCTCAGAATTTCCCGGTATGGGGTCACTAGGATCCAGCTCTGGGAAAGATCACATATTTCTACTTGTTCAGTCTTGATTTTGATCAGGAGAAGAGTTGATGCCATTGCATCATTCCTAAAGCTCACCCTCCCTTTTGGCTTTTTTTTTTTTTTTTTTTTTAAGAATATGAAGCAATTTAACACAACAGGCTGTGCTTTGTTGGGTCTTATTTTTGCATCTTGCTATGTGACAATATCCATAATAAACATAGGCTGGGATTGCTTGTGGAGAATCTACCCTTATTTTGAATAGATCCTTTCCTTTTCCTCTGAAGATGTTTAAACCTTGCCTTATTAAAAATACTAGGAATGCATTTCCCCTCACATAAAATATTAAAAGCAGTTTGATGGGTTTTATTGTGTAATAAATAGTTTGCACTCCCAAGGCTATTGCCAGCAGGGAATATAAGTACTTCACAATCCTTTCTGGTGTCTGCCCATGTGAGTTGCCTCTAGCAAAGAGTTCTTAATTCACAAAGTACCTCCTGCCCATGTGCAATTGCTTTAATCGTGGCTGGCACGAGCTGGCCCTGCTGTGGTTTGAGCTGTAGGGAAGTCACACATTTCCACACCCACTGAATTTCTGGGTATTTCCTGATGGAGACAGCAGCCCCTTAGAGGCTGGACCTACTCCGCAAACCAAGCAGGAATTGGGTATTTCTAAGAGCGTCCTCATTTATTTACCACTCAAATACCCATGTATTTCAGAGATGTTCATTTACTTAACTCCCCCAGACCACAGGACATGAGGTTTTTCTGTGTTTCCTCTTGTCCAGCTGGAAATTGAGGCCCAGAGAGAGGAGGGGGCTGCTCAAGAGAGCCTGAGGCAGAGCCAGGAAGCCACAGAGGCGCACTGGCACTGCGGCCTCATCCCTGCTCCGGCTTCTCGCTCATGTTTTCCTGAGCCCTGCATCCCTGTGACAAGTGACATTTAGCAAATCATGTCAAACTGAGGATTTGTTGATATGATTCTTCTGGCTTGATAGGAGGGGGTGGGGTGGAGGAAGCCTCTTGGTTAACGGGAAGAACTAGTGAGAAAATCTCTTTTCTTCAGCAGCAAATAATTGCAAAAGCAAGAGAGCTGTGCAGGGGAGTTGAGGCTCTGCTGAGCTTCCTCCACCTCTGTTTCTGCAGCTTCATGGCAGGTGTTACTGTGGGTCACAGATGATGATTTATTGATGCAACATTTTGGTGGCCTTGCCTCCTTTCCCCAGCACAGTGCAGGTTATTAGGGAATGTTGAGGAGCAGCCCCTGCCAGACTGGCCTGAGGATGGACCTCTGTGGTTCCTTGGAACCACTAGGAAACTCAAGGAAACTTAGATTTCATAATAATATGCTTAAAGTCACTATTACACAGTCAGTTTGTGAGGCTCTTTGTGTATATTTTCTGATTCACTTGACTCCTCTGCATGGCAAATCCAGGGCTCTCTTGGCCCACAGACTGTGGCATCCTTTAGCTGGGTGTTTATGGGTGATGGCTGCTGAAGAAGGGGGGGGTAAGTGGTGATCTCAGCTCCTCGAGCTAAGGAAGTGTGGTGTTTGAGACTGCTGTAATGAGAAGTGAGTGAAAATGGCAGCAGGGAATAGATTCTTAATTTAAATAATGAGCGCCCTTTGTTGCCTGACAGATGGTCATTTTCTGAGAAATGCAAAGTCTTTTTGGAGGGGTCAGATTGCTTGTATTTACATGGAATAATGAGGGAGAGGCACCGGTCCCAACACATGCTGTGTTTTTCACATTTTTCCAGGGGTATTCCCAGCTGTCTTTGAAAAGAGCAGATTTGATCCTTTGCAAACCTTGTGTGAATCTGACCACGAGTTATTATTGCTCAAGGAAATCAAACCGTGATGGGAGTGTCTCTGATATTCAGGCAGCTATTACAATGTCCTTTAAGGATCTTTAGTTGTAAGAAAGGAAGCTTGATACTGATGCCAGAAAACATCTTGGGCCTGAATGTGCCTTTACTTGTGCAGGGCTGGCTGCAGTCCAATATCCAGTTATCTGCACGCTGGTGGCGTCTCTGGGATTTAACTCCTAGGAAGGCAGATGGATGGCAAAGAACTTGCTTGGGGCAGGGCACCTTCCTACACACTTCCTCCCTTGCTGCATCCACTTTTGACGTAGGAACTAAAGATCAGGCACCCAATACTCTGTTTTAACATTATTTATTCCACCAGTTCCAGTGATGGGCAGCAGGGGTTATAGAGCAGGAGGGGTTTTGGGTACACCAGGAACTCCTTGTTTCGTGATATTTTAACTGGGATAGTGGCAGCCCTGTTGGGCATCATGTCTGCTTGGCTGAGGTATCTCAGTTGTCCATCTGCTTCTCTGGAGTGTGCAGGTTCTTGCTGTCTCATCAAACAGAGCAGAAAGGGAAGCAGCCTGTCCCAAATCAGTGGTCAGGAGACAAAGATTCTGGTTGCAGTGGCTCATTCTCCCATGATGTTCAAGAACTTCATTGCTTCCTGGTCAAGGTCAATATTTTGTGTACACAAGAACTTAAAAGAGGTACAACTCAAAGTAACCTTTGAAGGACTAGTTTCACCATCCTTGAACCCCCACAGAGGAACTGTTAATGGCAACTGGTGACCCTAGCATGGTTCTCTTACTGCTCATCAATCCCCACTTAGGCTGAGGTTTTAGCCTAAGTAAGCCCTTACAGTCCCATTAAGCTTCTCCCTAAACAGCAAGGAAAACAAACACTAGTCTTGAACCCCAAATTTTCTTCATGGCACAGACTGTACTTGGGTGTTGGGTGTCTGCCTTTTCCTGTATGTGGGTCTCCATTCTACCCTATTTCTTCTAATGCCAAAGAAGGATGAAGACTTTTTGTGGGTGAATGTGCGGTGGTGACTGTGTCCCAGACAAAGGAGAATTCAGCTTGCAGATATATCAAAATAACCCTCTTCTGTACTTCCTGCAGCAGTGCAGGGGTAGGTTTTGTTATCACACTTTAAAAAACACCTAACACCTTCCCAACCTCCTGATTCTGAAAGTCTAGAAAGGCTCATACGAGTTTGAAAACAGTGGAGGCAATGACTTTTATTTTGTTACTCGGCAGCTGAGAGGTACTTCCATAAAATTCAGCAGTTTTGTACATCCTCACCATGTGTTCTTTAATCTCTGGGTAGCAATGTGTTTGGAAGAAGCCAGGGCAATCAACACCCATTTTTCACAGTGATTCAACTACTGGTGTCAAATTCTGGTCTGTGTTTTGTGCCAGAAAAGACTTGTTGTCACCTAAATTTGGAGTATGCCATGTCAGGCTGTAAAATCACTTGTTTCCTGGATATGGCCCTAAATTATATACTCCCTGTCAAGTCTTGGAGACTGAAACCAAAACTATATTGACAGGGTTTTTCCCCCTTTTGGTCAATTCCTTGCCTGCTGTTTTCCATATACCCTGTGCTCAGACTGACAGAAAGCAGATTTGGGCAGCATGGTGTCCCTGTCAAGGTTTTTGCTATTCTATTGGCTGATGCTCCTTGCCAAGAGCTCTGTGCATCGGAGAGGGAGTTCCCAAGGATCTCAAGTTGCTGGACACTTTGCAGAGCACTGGCCTGACCTGTGTGGTTTCCTGGCAGTATGCAGGCATCGCCTTTGCTCTGGCATGGATAGGCTGTTACAGCTTATAAAATATTTTCTTTTAAACCAGGTATTTTATCTGGTTGACCTGCAGATGACCAAAAGAGTGTGTTTACCAGGGGCATCCACGTGGACAGGACTTATTTTCAGGGCTGGGAAGACAAGGAGGAAGACAGGTGTGGCAGAGCAGTTGACAGCGTGTAGTATGACAGAAAGAGAAACCTTTAACCAAAACCAAAGTACAAGTAGTTTTTAAAGGTTAGTATTCTAAATTTAGCTTCCAAATGCTAAAAGAAGATGGGTAGATGGTAAAACTGGTCAGTGATCTCACAGGCAGTGAAAAATGTGTGTTAATCCAAAAAAGATATTCGTGATCTTCTGCACCCCTCTCACCCACACAGGTTGTATTTGTGCTCAGGGATGACAATTGTGTGTACAAGGGGTGGTGATATTCAGGGCTGATCCACTGGTATGCAATGGGATGCTCCTAAAGGACCTGCCCAGCTCTGTTGTGCTGTGTGTGAACGCAGGTAATGAAGGGCTTTCATTACACTTCCAAATATAAAGGAAACCTTCATTTATCCATGCCTGGAGAATCAGAGAGAATCAGCATCAAAGAGAGCCTCCTACTGAAACCATTTGATGTTATAAGGGATAAAGAGTATCTGGCAGAGGCCTTAGAGGGGGGAAATCTGACAGGCACTCAAGTGCTACAAGCAGTGCAGCCTTGTAGGCTCCAGTTTAAATACTCCAGGAGTACGATCATAATGCACAGGGGCATTCAGAACATAAATTGATGTTTTGTCTTTGCCTTTTTTTTTTTACATTGCACTAAGAATTTGCCCTGCAGCTCCTGAATTAATTAAATGCTGACAGTCTACTAGAACAGGGGTGGAAGCACTCTCCTGCCCTTTAGATGTGTTGTGCAGAGTGGAGTACACAGTACCCCCAGAAAACTAGCTTGTTCCATTAGGCAAAATCAATAAGGCAGAAATTTATGTGAAATTCTCCTATTAAATTACAAATAGACTAAACCCCTAAACCAGGGGACAGTGATCATTGCTTTTATATCCAAGACAAATGCTTGTGGGAACACTTTGGTCAAAAAGGCACGTGCACTTCTGCAAGCATCAGCTTTAGGCTGCTTCCTGTGGTGGCTGATTTTTCACTCCTTGGGCCATAAGAACAGAACTTTATTTTGCCTCTGTGCCTATCAGCTGTTTTCTGGGTACTTAGTGTGACTGGTAAACCTGTTCATGCAAGCATTTACCATAGAGGATCACTTCAGGACAATAAATTCATGATCTCTCCCCAAGAATGCTGTCCTTAATGTCTAATTTTCCTTGGTTGCAGCACAGAAGTTTTCTTGTCATGCCAGTTTTATCTCAGATCCAAGCCTGGTGGGGCATGAAGAGCTCAAACAGCTCTTCAAGTGCCACCAGTGCCCAGGCACTGCCTGGGATGAAGTAGCAAACATGCCATGCATTTACTGTCCTCGAGCAGCCCGGAGTGACACATGGCCTTCCACCAACTTTTTGTTACTAGTCTTTTAATATCGCAGTGCTTGTGTCTGCAAACACCTCTTGGACTTCTCAGCTGGGGCAAAAATAAAAGGTTGTTTATTCCTGAAATGGTTGGACAGGGCTTTGATCAACCTGGTCTAGAGAAAGGTGTCACTGCTCGTGACAGGGGCTTGGATCAAGGTGATCTTAAAGGTGATCTTCCAACCTCTCTGTAATTGTATTTCACAGGAAACCTTGTCTGTAAAGGCAAGAGCTTGGACATCAACAGGTTTTGATAGGCTCTGAGACTTGCCAGGCCTCTCACTTTCTCTCACAGTTCCTGTCTTCAGCAGCTCAGGAGCTGTTAAGGCAGTAGATGCCACAAAACCTGATCTTCTTAGGACATGCAACACAGAGAAGAAATTGCAAGGAAATCATGATCCTTACTAGTGTCCTTTTCATAGGAGATAGTCTCCTGCTGCCCCAATCCTGAAAAAAATTCATTTTACCTACTTAGGTGCATGTTGGTTTTCTTATACCTGGTGGATGGAGCAGGGAACAGTGGAGTTCAGCTGGAGCACCTGGGGCACTTATTGGGCATTAGAAGTGTGGGCAGAGACTGGGTTTCTTTGGTTGGATGGGAGAGTCTCCATCTCAAGAAACTCTTAAGAACAGCTGGCTAAGTTTTGTCAGAAGAGTTTTCCCTTACTGACAGACCAAGGAAAGGGTTAGATCACTTCTCCTGGTCATTCCCAGGGTTATTTGATCCAAGTGCTGAAGATCCTGTGCTGTGTCAGGGCACTGTGTTCCAAACTACTTGTTTTTTGGCGGTTTCCAGAATTAAAGTCCTCCTTGCAATTCCTGGGAAAAAAAAGCTTTTGGGAAACATATTTTGTTATGAGGGTCAGAGATTAACACCCTTCCCAGCATCCATAGCAACCTGCCTTAAGAATTTCTGCTTGGAAATCTTGTAGTCTTGCTTGGATGCTTTTTGAACAATTTCCAGGAATGTTCTGCTCTTTCCCATTCACAACTACTAAATATATGCTCTGTTTGGACTGCAGATCCTAGTCTATATTTATTTCCAGCATATTTTAATTTTTCTGCTCTGGATAGAATGATTTGGTCTGTTCTTAAACCCAAGACCTTGCTGCTCCCTTTCCTGCCATTGCCTGATTTTGGCATCACTTACAAGGGGTTTATTATTCTGGGGTACTTCTGTGTGGACAAGGGCTGTGCCAGCTTCTGATTGACTGGAGACAGACTTAAAACCAGAAAAATATATGAGCAGGAGAAAAGGGAAATCAGTTGTCAATTGTCCCTACACAAAGGAGTAATAAAGGGTACAGGAATGTTTTATCCTGTTTGTAAATGGTTAACTGAGTTTTGGGGCAGAAAACACTGTGAGAGCAATGGATTCCTACTTGTGGAGTGTTTCTTATTCCTCTGGGTTGAAATAGCCAAAATTTTTCATGTGAAAGGTAGAAAACAAGTGACTACTTGCTTTCTTGCCCTCCTGTGTGCTTATATTTAGCAAGGCTTTATTTATTTGATTAGGTGCAAGGAATATGGGCTCATTGTTTACACTGCATGAAAAAGGATGGCAAAAAAATAGATTTTTATCAGTGCTACTGTTGCCTTTGGTTGCTACCCTGGCCTCTGGAGTGTTTATTTCTGTATCTGGTGAAGATTTAAAGGTGGGGAGCAGGATTTGAGAAAATATTCTCAGGCATATGGGTAGTGAAGGACTATTCAATTTGAGCTGTCTTGATTAAGCTTATATATCTCCTTGTGACCTTGACATGGAAATTCCCCCTTTAAATAATGTTTATAAGTCTCCAGGGTCAAATCCAGGCTTCTGTGATGCAAAACATGACTAATGAAACTACTGTGTCCTGAGCTGAAAACATCTTGCTGGGCCGTAAAAGGCTGAGCCTAGAGCAGTGCTGGGTTGTCCCAGCTCTGCTGGGAACCCACCTCCAGCCTTTGGGAAGGGGTTTGAATTCAGAAACAATGACGTTTTTAAGTGTGGGTTGAAGCATTGCGAAGCTTCAGTCCCACAGGGACAGCCATGGTTCTGTCCCATTACTCCTCACTAACACCCACCACAGCAGCTGGCTTGGCTCTACTTAGCTATTTTTCCTCCAGGCAAGGATTGTGACCTTTGATAGTGACAAAGGGAAACTCTCCCAGCAATACTGGTGCTTTGCAAATGAGGGAAAAGGAACCCAAGCTCTGAGTCTGCTACTCCAGAAGCAAAATCCTTAATCCGCCAGGGCTGGATGGTGCAGCAGGAATGCTGACTGCAGTTTCCAGCAGAAAGGCAGGTGAAGGGGTTAAAGACAAAGCTGGTACTTGTTCCTCCATGGCATTATCTGTATGATTGCTTTTCATATCTTGTTTATTGTGGTTATCGGAGCAGCTATAATATAGAGTGCTAGATGCAATAAATCTTGTCATTGCAAACAGCACACTTTTCATCAGAGCTCGAGGAACTGCAAGGTAAGCATTCAAAGGCAATCTATAGATTTAATTATATAGAAAGCCTAACCATGTGTAGATCTTAATGCAGTCTTCACAGTTATAATTTATTTTATGTTCAGTTTTATTTATAATACGTGTATTATCCTGTTTTAGCTGTTATGAGGACATGGGAATGGCATTGCCAACACAGTGTCTTCTGTGGTTTTGTATCAGCACTGAACAGCCAAATATGCTGGTAATTTAAGGGATGAGAGTTTTTCAGCCTTTCTGACAGCTCTGTCTGTAAATTTACACTCCTGAGTTTTAAAATCCTCTCAGATGCTAATTGTAGCATCAAGAAATCCCATGGGGTAAAGGAAATCGTCTCTGGTTTTATTTATCGAAAGAGGCCTGTGACCACAAAACAAAACACTGTGCATGGAAGTGACAGGTCCAAATTGCTCTAATCTCCACACTTGCCTCTTGGCACTGCTCGCAGCCTGTCCCCACCCAAGGGACACTCTGCATGTCCCCCTGCCTGAGGCAGGAGGGAGGAGGTGACTTACCTGCCAGCAAAAAAGCACCCACCTGAGTCCTGGGTGTTTGGAATTATAGCAGTTTCAGTAACTTTCGTTTTTTCCTGACTTGTAGAACCCCCAGCTTGGGAGTGCTGATGTGTGGGCCTGGGTTGGTTGGTTGGCCTGTGCTGTGGCATCCCTGTGTAGGAGTTTTCTCCCCCAGCACAAACTTTGTGAAGGCTGCAGAGGTGCAAGGGGTGATGTGGGATGGTTCTGCTGAGACTGGTGCTCTTGGGAGATGCCAATTCAGTGAACTTAACAAGCTTCTGGGGGTTAAGCTGCCCTGCTTTGGGTGAGGTGTGGTTCAGTGATGGCTTCCCCAGCTGAGGCCTGAGGGTGGCTGCTCTCCCTAGGAGGACAGAAATAGGACTGTTAGAAATTGAGAGATGGATTTGTCATTGCCAATTAGCCATGAAACCAAGCTGGGTGAGAACAACCAGCTCTGTGGCAAACACCAGGACATGATCCCTGGCAGGCAGAACCTGTTCTGGACTTCCCAGCTCCAGGAGCAGGGCTGGGGAGCTCCTGGGTGGTAGGTAAATGTGATTTACCAGGTGTGTTTCACCTGGACACAGTCAGTGATGCTTTTGGAGCACTCCTACAGACCATGAGTCAGGAGAAGGTTGCCCAATATGCCCTCAGGGTGCATGTCGCTCAGACAGGTTTGTCCGGGAAGGAGCACCAAAAAAAATCCCTGCTGTAAAGAAGCAGAGCAGGCAGTGGATGTGAGCCAAATTCTCCACACCTTTCTCATCAGCAGCCCTGAGCAGGACTGAAAGGTGTTTGTGCCCATTTCACTAACTCACTGGTCACCCTGGCCTTAAGGTGAGGAAATCGGGTTCACAGCTCTGCAGATGAAAACTGTGTAAAATTGCTGCCAGTTTATTTCATTATCTTGGGCTGTAATGTGTGACTTGGGAGCAACTTCACAAGCAGATTCAGGAATGGTGCCAGGCAGGAGTGGAAGGGTCCCCACAGCACCAAAACAGGACTAGGTTTTGGTTCTAGTCCTGTTTTTCACTCACGGCACTGCCTGAAGTGCCCTGGCTCCGCAAACTGCTGAGTTTTTCCAGTGCTTCTGTTCAACATCCTTTGTTGGACACAAGGATTTCCTATTTCAGAGTGAGGGCTGAAAGAGAAGTAATTTGAAACTGTAAGGGACTCTGCTAAATGGTTAGAACAGTGTAAATATGACATAAAATCTAAAAAGCCCATTTTCTTCCATCTCACTTTGCTGAAGTAAACCACATCTGACTAGAAAATATAGTCTAAAATCAATAACAGCTAAGCCTCAACAACAAAAGTCATGTACTTAATTAGCACAAAAGCACCAATTTATTTCCATTCATAAACAAGATGCTGAGGTTTCACTCCTTCCTCATTCTCAGCAGTATCACTCTCCTTGTGCCCCCCTTGCCAAATCCCCTGAGGTCTGGGGACAGAATCATTTTGTATTTAACACAGTTAAGATGCTGTATGGGGTGAATAAAAACTAATAGTCTGGCAACTGTGCCAGTGATAAAACTTTGAATAACTATTTTCAGCTGTGTGCTGGAGTGATGGGATAGGCAGAGCATGGCTCAGTCCCCTCCATGGCAGGAGCAGGGGGAGGTCACTGCCTGATCTCAGTGTGAGCAAGGGACCACCTTGGTGGGAACTTTTGCAGCCCAGATCTCTGCTTCCCTTGCTGTGCTTTAACTTCAGGGATTCGTTTTTTTCAGCCATATTATACATACATTTGAGCAGCAGCACAATCCCAGAAAGAAGCTCTTTTGTTCATACACACAGCAGGAGCAGAGATGTGTAATTTGTTTGTGTGGACTGGGGAAATCCTGTCCCATGTTGTTTTTAATGAGATGTTCTTAAAGCTGGGTTTTGTGCTGATGACAAACCTGTGATCAGAGCTGGTGACAGCAGCTGTGCACACAAGGACTTGTGCTTATTAATTCAACACAGGCTTGTGATCATGAAGAAAAGTCCTTTCCCAAAACTCTCCCAGGACCTGTCTGTACCCACCTCATAAACCTCTGCAACTCCTTTTACCTCTCCTGCTCTGGTGGGAAAAGCAAAGCATCTGCTGTGACCTCCCACCTGTCCTGTTTCTTGGCAGAGCAGGACGATCTCTTCCCTGCAGCTCTGATACAGATCTGGGTGGTTTCTCCCAGCACTCAGAAGCTGGGGGTTGAGCTATACCCTGTTGCTTGCACAAATCTACATTCTTCAAGTCTCCAGAGGAAATCCCAGTCCTCACTCATCCAGACCATAGTTGGAGTGGTGCTGAGCTACCCTAATCTCACTGTTATCTTTCCAGGGGCTTCTCCAGGGTTTTAGCTCAGGATTAGACCCTGGGGACTGGCGCTGTCCCTGCTCCTCCTGTCATTTGGTGACAAATGGGCACAATTGTGGCACGTGTCTTGCTTTCAGCATGCAGAGCTGGTTTGTAAATGGAATGTTTTGCTAATGCAAGAGGAAATGGATGGATATTAATTGCTCTCTGGCAGTTTGTCATTTTTCCTGTTGGTTATTGATGAAATAGCAGCAGCCTGAGGGAAAACAGCAGAAGAGACACAAACGTTAGGAACAACCTGAAGTCAGAGGAAAAATCCGTATTGACTGGAAGCAGAAGTAGGCTGCATTTTAAACTGAACTTTTTCCAGCAGATTGACCAATATCCAAATATTTCATCAGTTCTTGTCCTCACCACACAGCTGCCCTATACCACTGCTGAAAGAAAAACTTATTCTGAAGGTCAAAACATCCTTTCAATATTTCAAAATGAGCCATTTTGACTATTCTTTCAATCACTTTATATTTATTTTATTATAAAGCCACAAATTTTGAAGGAAGAAACCCCCAAAACCTAAATCTCATTCAGCCCCAGATTGCTCTGCTCTTAATATAACTTTAGTTGAAATAGAGAGGAGTGTTGTGTCAGATTCCTGAAAATTTTACAACTTTGCTTTTTGTCTTTTCTTTCAGCACATCTGCTTTCTTTTGGGGGATTGCAAATGAACTAAAATAATAATAATCATACAATTATTTTCTCTGCTGTGGATGAATTCCTGTGTTGCAGTGGAAATGGTGGGTTTATAGATGTTAGACCCAGAAGACCCTGGAGTGGACAGAGCTTAGATGAAAAATACTGGTACTTTGGTGTGTGCTGAATCCAACCAAACATCATTATGATCATCTTGGGCCAGTTCTAGGGAGGGAAATCTTAATTACCCAGGTTAGGTTTTCATTTATCAACTCCTCCAGTTTAGCATAATAACCCTGAAGAGGCAATGTTCTTTTGCCAGCAGTGGCACTCTGCTTCTCCCAGTTCAGAGGGGAACAATGAGCAGGTACAAATATTCAATGACATTTATCAATTTCCTATAAACAGCAGAAGAAACCAAATTATTCTGCCCTTTACAGATAGAGTTACAGCTTCTCTGAAAATGCAGAGCTACAACATTCTTTAGTAGGGGGAAAGTCCAGGGGAGAACAGAGTGCACTTGAATTGCTTTTGCTGTGAATGTATGGAAAACCTGGACCAAAAAGGTAATATTAATGCTTTGCTCTGTCTGTTTGCACGTTGCATTGCTCAGTGATGCTGCCTAGCTCTCAGCATGCTATTTCATTTTTGCATGCATTTCTAATAATCCTCATTCTGTGCTTCAGCCTCTTCTCCAATTTTTCCCCCCTAGTCCCCACATTCCTGGCAGTTGGAGTAGGTTGGGCTGTCCAAGAGCTGGTAGACGAAACAACACCATGTTCTCATCACCTTTAAACACAGGAAAGATAGAGGTTTTCTTGGAGAAAAGGCTTTGCTGTTCTGCATTAAGTATCA
Organism: Phainopepla nitens; assembly: GCA_013400175.1. Classification (NCBI taxonomy): domain Eukaryota; kingdom Metazoa; phylum Chordata; class Aves; order Passeriformes; family Bombycillidae; genus Phainopepla; species Phainopepla nitens. The sequence goes on along the minus strand of VXBQ01005400.1, from coordinate 370,105 downwards.
TTTGAGTTTGACATCCCAAAAATGAGACTCTATCCTTCTCCCTGAAAGCAAGGCTGGGAAAACTCTTACTAGACATAGAGCAAACAGCCATTGAAATGCATACTTTTTAAATTTCTTTTTCTTTTCAGTGCTTCCCTACCCCCCACCTCTGATGCAAACTTATTTGGTTGACACCTGGTGCCTGCCACCTACATCCTATGTGCTATTAACATCCTTTGCACCCACTGGGCCCCTTATCCCCAGAAGGGATGGCTGCATTGTGTGTCCCAGGTATAACTGTGTTCCTGGGCAGGGGGAAATTCAGATTCCCCAAAACCCAGACTAGTAGGGATGAATGGGTTGCATGGGGCTGGTTTTACACAACCTCAAACTGAAAGTATTCTTTGCAGCCAGGATTTTGTGCAGGTGCTGAGACATGGGAGGTTTGTAGGTGATAAGGAATTGCTGGAAAACCTCGGAGAATTTTTTTTAAAATTATATACTTGTGTGGGGAAACTGTTTTTCATACTCTTGGGAAGAGTGGCTCGGCATGTGTGAGAAAATGCCATTAAAGAAAGCCAAGCTTAGCTGGGCTTCTTGCTTGGGGTGATGGCAGAGGCTTCTCAAACAGGGACAGAAAAACACCAAAGTGACCACACAGAGTGATGTCCCCTCCTTTTGGGGTGTCCTGGGGCAACCCCAGCTCAGCTTTCACACCCCAAAGCAGCTGGAGTTTAGGATCTGCCCAGCTGTTTCTGCAAACACTTCAGAAAAGCAGTTCAGAGGGATCTCTCCCAAGCCCTGGAGTGGGAGCAGGAGTCCTGTGGATGTCCCTCTCACAGGTGAGAGGCACAGCACAGCCCCAGGAAGGGACCCTGTGCGCAGGCTCTGAGCGGCTCCTGCCGCTGGCGTGTTCCTGACTTCAAAGGCAGGAGCTGAGAGGTTTCTCAGCCTTGGCTTTGTTGTTCATCTTCTCCAATGCTCATAAATTATCAACAAACAACCTCAGCTATCAAGTCAGTGAGGAGGACTGGGTAATTATGTTTGTGGTTCAAAATGAGGGTTGTCAATTTTAATTAGGGAAATCTGAGGGCACAGGGAATTTTTAATGTTACTACCTGAAATCTCGAGCGCTGCACAGAAAATAATTGTAAATGAAAAATTAATCACTGGTAGGGAGTATAAGGGGTGCTCTTTTCCCTCCTATTTTATAATTTTGCTTTCTTTCAATTGAATTTGAGTCTAGTGATACAATACCACAAAGTTTGATTTTTAATAAGGAAAAGGTATAGGCATGTGCCAAAGGGTGATTTCAAGGGGAATCAGGTTTTTAGAGCCCAACAATCACTAATATTTGAATATATTTCTCAGGTCTGAGTTTCAGAACAAATCTGCTGCCTGAAGGGTGCTGCTGCCAGGAGTTCTGGTATCAGCAAGACAATTCAAACTGGTTCTTACGGCCCTGGCCCTTCCTGCAGGTTTCCCTTGCCCTGGTGCTCTGCCCTGGTAGAGGCAGGATCTGGGCTTTGCACCCTTCCTGGGCAGGGCTCAGCAGCATGCATGGAGGAATGTCAGGACTAAACACTGGCGAGTGTCACTCCCATCATCCCTGCTCCTCCTAAAATCTGGGGAGTTTCATCCTTTAATGTCACCAGCAGCCAGAGGGGCTGTGTCTGTGTGAATGCAGAATCTGAAGAGCAGGCAAATGTCAGCTGATGGTGGGGGGCGTGTGCTAAGTTTTAATCAGCAGGCCAGTGTCTTCTAATTTATTTTCCTTCATTTAGACAGGATTTTCTGTATTGCACATGATGCTGTGAATATTTATGAAGAGATTTTTTTTTCTCTTACTGCTTCTGTGATTAACTAATTTGGTACTTCCCAAGAAAGAGTACAGTGAAGGTTAAACTGATCAGGACCAATCCTCACCTGGCATTATCGTTTGAGCATCAGCAGAATGGTTAGGTGTGATTTTTGGCACTAAGGGTTGTTTCTCTCAGCCAGACAACTCTGCCTTGCTTCAATTGTTTGATACCAGCAGAGCTGTGTCCTAAATAGTCTCAAGACAGCAGAAAGATCTTTTAGTGGGCTTAGAGCAGCTGAAAGGGTTTCCAGGTGCCTGCCACATAGGTGGGTAAGGTCACAAATTAAGGGATGAAAGGAGGGGAGCTTGCTCCCAAACCCCCTGGTACTCAGACAGCTCTGGGGCACTTGCACCTCACTTGGATGCTCACTCTGTGGTCCTGAAAAGCTGGGAAATGTCTGTGGTCTGGGAGAAGAGCTCAGAGGATTTTTTTTTTTTGCCGGTCAGGGTGACCCAAACATCACTGGAGTATCATCCCAAATCATGCAGCTGCCTTGCTGCCTTCCATTAATTTTGACTTTTCTTGCTGCAATTACTGATTTGCAACCAGACTTGAGGAACACTTATATCAAGGAAGGCTGCAACCAGGTGAATTTTTTTTCATGCCACTATACTCACAGTCAGCTCTTTAACTGTTTGATACTTCAGCGTTTAGAGGGAAAATATGTACAAGAGAAACACCCTTCTGGGAGCCTCTACATTTGGGGTGGATTCTGTGAAATGCAGCTGATGGTGTTTCAGGCTTTGCTGTGATTTGAGGCTGGGAGGTCAAAGTCTGGCAGCAAAATGATTTGGCCCAAAGATTTTGAGACTTGGGGACATGATTAAGACACTGTTGCTTGGTTCCTATTTATTATCCTTGCTCAATGCAGCTTCATATCCGAAGATCTGGCCTATTTATGGGTTTCTTATGTCATGAAGAGACAAGCTGGGGGATGCTGTCCTGTAAATTGTTTGGTGCCCTCAATTATTTCTCGCCAGGAGCCTTCTTTGTTCAGCTGCTTCCCAGGCGAGTGCCTGGCATTGTCTGGAGGGCAAAAAGTGCCATTGTTCATCTGCACCACGGTGGAGAGCTTGTAAACTGTCTGGCTGCAAATGGGATAGAGGGTGGTAATTAAAATGTGCTCTCAGAACACAGAAAGAGGTTGCAGACAAGTATTTATTGTCTCCCAGGCCTTCAACAGGCGGGTAAAACATCAGAGCACATTTAAACAACAGCTTAATTAAACGGTACTACAGTCTTAATCTTGCCTGGGAAAATCATTGGTTTATTTCCTCTAAACTGTGCTTTTAGAGAAAAGGAAGGACAAGAACATGCAGACAAAAACTTGCTTGTCAAAAATACCTAAAAATGCAGTCGGGGGATACAGCATTTGTCTGGGCTTGAGGAGAATGACCGTGGTTCTGCTGATGGCAGCTTCTTTAAGTGCCCCCTGCTCTCTGGTCTCCTTCACTCTGTCCATGCAGAGACAAAGCTGATTTGCAAAGAGCAGAGCTGCAGCAGGCAGCTGATACTGCCTCAGTCCCACCTGGGCAGCACTGCCTGTGCCTGGAGGCTGTGGGATGGGTTGGTCTAAACCAGGCATTATGGGGAAAAAATGGCAAATGAGTGGGGCTGAACCTACAGTAAAACAGGGAGGAGGGGATACGGTGCTTCAGTCACAGGCTGCTGCCACCCTGTCCTCTCCCCACAGCCTGGCCAGGTAACAATTCAAACTGTGTTAAACCAATGGGCAGCCACTGCTTTCCTCAGCCCTCCAGACACAGGTGACAGAGGGATAACACAGCTTTACCAAGTGGGTTTTAAAAATACTAATGAGCCCAAATTGAGCCTGACTTTTCTCTCTGTGTCCAGAAATGCTTCTGTTTGTCTTAATGCTCTTCACTGGGCTGCTCTGCAGAACCTTTGTGCAGGGAGCTCTGTTACACCAAGTGAAGGGTCTGATCCCAGCTCCTGCAGTCTGACGTGGTTTATTTTTGGAGCTTCACACCAGTGCAGCAGTAGGCTCTGGAGCAGAGCCTGTGGATGTGCAAGGAGAGTATGCTGGCCACAAGTGATGCCCAGATATGAGCACCCCAGCATGAGCCAGCTCTTCATGCCTGGGTGCAGTGCTTTGAGGGGTTTTGGGGCTTGTTACAAAGCTAATCTCAAAGATTACTGTAAAGAACTGCAAGTGCCTTCTTCCCTGTCTGTTTGCATTTGTGGGATCTGACCTACTTCTTATTTGTAACATAAAAGCCTCCCTTGTTTTCCGACTTGCAGTGAGCTTCTGCAGGAGTGCTCAGTGCCTGAGAGTCCCAGCAGCTCCAGCAGAGTCCCAGGGTCTTGCAGTGCAATGAGCTTCACCTCAGAAAAACCCCCAAGGGAAGGAAGGCGGTTTTGTGGGAAGCTGAATTAACTACACATGTGCCAGGACATGTTCCCAGCCTGGCATCTCTGTCCTGCCTCTCCTTGCACCTGAGCTCAGAGCCAGCCCTCCCACGGTCAGGGCTGTCAGGGTGTGAGGGTTGCTCCCTTTCTGCTCCCAAAACCCAAAACTGCAAATCCTCAGCAATAAATCCTGCAGAATCATACTTTATGTATGCCACAGCCTCTCCCTGTTTCTGCCAGAGCAGGGATGGTTGTGTGTGTCTGTGTATCTCCATGGCGAGATCAGCCTTTTTTCTGAGCACATACACTTTGTCTTCCCTGCTGCCCATCCACCAGCACTCTCTGGCTGCCCTCTCCCAGGGGCAGAAGCTGCTGATGTGAGCCAGGGAAGAAGCACACAGGATGCACTGTGGATTTTAGAACTAAGCCTGAACAGCAAGGAAACATTAATATATGCTCTTTCCCCTCGTAAATACTTCTTCAAAAGACACTGCAGCTATCTGGGATGCTCCTACACAACAGCAAGTCATAAATGATGGCTTTCTTCAAGGAAAGTAGACTGGAAGTTCAGTTAAATACATCAAATTAACTGTCAAAATAATCTTCCAGGAGTTGATGAGCCCAAAGATTAAATGGCATGTTATTTCTTCTCTCTACTTTTTTTATCTTAGCAAAAGGGATTTGCAGTATATTTCAGAATCCATATTTTAAATGAATTGCAAATAGTTTCTAGTAGACTTGGCCTATATGAAAAGATTAGTACCCAAAACAACCCCTCTGTCAGGGGGGAATGTAGGTTAAAGAAAAACAGGAATGTAAATAAATGTAAAGTCTGTACAGTGAATTCTGCAGGGGGCATGTTTATTTTCTCTTGAATCCCTGAGCCTGGCTTTCTATGCAATTAAAGGCTCTAGCTCTTCATTTCAAAACATACCAGCATTTTGTGTGTGTGTGTCATCAGTAAATATTTGGGCTGAAACTGTTTAAACATAAGCTTTCAATAATCTTTGTTTTGCTTTTTTCCCCTGTTCACTGGCTGAGTCTTGGTTTGAATCTCCATAGACTAAAAATACATTATTTTATTGGAAGAGCTTAGGCATCTTGTTCATTTTGCTGTTCAGCTATTACCAGGAAAGTCCTAATCCTCCTTTGACTGGTGTTCAGCATCACGTAGTCAAACAGGGGCACAGGATGTGCAGTAAGAAGTTGTAACTCTGAACCACAGTCTTCGGGTACCTGAGCCCACTGCTGACATCGCTCACCTGCCCCATATTAAATTACATGGCCCTAACAAAACCTCCTGCCACAGGCTGGGAGCAAAAATGGTAAAAAATAGATGCAAGAAGGTGATAAAAGCCAGCAGTGGCACGGGATAGGAGGAGGCACAGGGCAAAGAGAGAGATTGGTAATAGTCAGTCCTGATTTTCAAGTTAACAGCCTGACTCTGAGGCGCCCTTCCCCCACTGTTCTTGTGTGAACACTGACAGGGAAGGATGGCATGTGCCCAACCCATGGCTTCAGCCTTAGCTGTGATGCTTATCCATGAGTTTATCTGAAGCTCTGAATTTAACCTCCCCTCCTAGGATGTTTTATAGGCAGCAGCTAGTAATTCCTTTAATTTATTGAAAGGACCTGTAGGGTAAAGTAAGCAGGGAGAGGAAAAGAAATCCAAAGCTGCTGGAGGATTTTCCCATTTACTGTGCTCCTGGATGTTCATGTCCAAGTTTAAAAGTAACATTAATTACAGGCATCTAGAAAGGGCCATAATCATCTGTCATTCATGGTGACAGGATGACATCTCCTGTTTGGATGTTTCAGCATTACCATTCTCAAGCTCAAGAGCCCAGGCTATGATGATAACTATTTCTGACAAGCTTAGGAGAGCAGTTGGACATTTTGGCTGTGGGAGTATGTGCAGGGGAGGTGGTGTGGCAGCACAGGTGTGTGCTAGAGCCTTCCAGAGATGAAGAGCAAACAGGTATTTTCATTATGAGCAACTTTCAGTTTTGATGAAGGGGGAAATCAACACAGAAGAAAGTGAGCACTGAAGATGGGGTACATTGTGCTCTCCATACAGCTTCTATTGCAGATATACCACCACATCCAGAGCCCCATTGAACCAGATGCTGTACCACCCAATGACATTAAACTCTTCCAAACAGCCAACACACAAAGTGTCATAAGTTGTTAAAATTTGGCAGCTCAGTTGTGCATTTTATTCTTGCTCATTTTCCACATTTATCTGGGAGCACATGTGAAAACAAAGGCTCTCCTTTCCATCGACCAGGGTCACAGGCTGCCCACTGGCTCAGTGACCTGGCTAGAAGGGACCTCTGTGGAGCTTAGCTTCATCCTTTGCTTCTGGAAATCTCATGGGTTTTCTTGCTTGCAGTATGAGTTCCAGGAGAAATGTTTGTTTGTAAAAATAAACAAACATTAGTAGCTATTAAGAGTTGGTCTGTTTATTCCCTCCATCTATGGTGTTATGATTGCAGCTGTCATCAAAATCTTGCTTGCAAGTGCCTAAATTGAGTAAATTGGACTGGAGAGCAGCAAGGGCAGGAATGCCAGACCCAAATAATGGGTTCAACATGCTGAGCCTCTCCAGTTTGGGACTGGTAGGCACCCATGTGCAGATGAACAGATGGCCAGTATCACATCTCTGCAGAGCAGGGCCTCAGAATGGCAGGTCTTTTTTTGTCTGGGTGGGTATTTTCCCTCCTGTCAGATATCAATCTCTGTGAGAGCTGACATCTCACATATCCTTCCTGGCTTTGGCTTCTCTGTATGTCTGCATGAAATGGGTCTGCTGGCTCCTGCTCACTTAGAGGAGTGTGGGAGGGCGGAGACCCTGCCTGCATTGCTGCCTGCCCCACAAATTGTTCCCGTGTGCCCTTGTCGCCCGTGTGCTGCTGTGGCTCATCCCTGCAGTGCACTGCAGGTACCTCACAAGCCTGGGGTTGGTCGCGTAGCTCAAGTGTGTGAGGGATGCAGCATCTTCATCACTCTTGATTAATAATGTGTCAAGAGAGACAAGAGTCACTTACCTGTGAAATTCACTAATGAGGTGTTGTATTAATAACAGCACAAATGAAGAATAAGGAACAAAACAAACAACAACAAAAATTCCCATCCAACCCCAAATCCAAGTTAAATAATGTAAGGAGTGTCTCCTGTGATCATCTCACTGTAGATTAGATCAATAACAATCTCTGAATAAAGCCAGGAGAGTGGCTCTGAGCCCAGAGCTCTGCAGCATTGGCAGTATTCTCAGCCCTTATCGTAACAGAAATGTTTTCCCTGTGCATGACAAGGTTCCCTGGCTGAGTAATATACAGCCATTGCTGAAATAAATATTTCGTTAATTTTTTCTTGTTGAAGGAGAGATCAAGCAGTAATTCTTCACTGCCACCTGGAAAGAATATGCAAAGCCAGTTCTTAAAAAGGTCAGACTTACACCAGACACTGAATATAGAGAGAAAAGGAAATTTGTGCTAATTCTCCCTTTGGGTGGATGCTTGACATCACAAAGTTTGGTGTGCAAAGTATATTTTTATACTTACGGAATAAAGTTTTTGAGAAAGCCAGTAAGAGTCTCTTCTGGGCCTTGACATGGCATTTCTAACTAACATGATGAATGCCTTTGTTTGCTGTGTTTATTTTCCTCCCTCTACTGAACCAGTCTCATAGTGTTTATTGTGTAGTTCATTATTTATACCGCAGTATTCAGCTGCCCTCATCGGATCAGCTCCCTCTGTGCAAACACACAGTGGGAAAGTCCCTTCTCTAAAGAGCTTTAGCCATCGGTGCTAATTAGAAGACAAAGGTGCCTGCTGCTCTCCCGTACTTTGTTCTCGCCCACAATAACAGGCAGTTTGTTTTCGCTGATGTCCCAGGAGACAATGGGATTGTACCTCCCGCGGGCCTTTTGCCAAGAGTCACCGCCCCAAGGGTGCAGGTTCAGCCGTGGAGGATTTACCCATCCCGTGAACAGACGAGGATTTGCAACACACTCCTTGCCTGTGGGATGCTGAAGTTCTGGCATGTCTTTGGGTTTTTTTTAACATAAAATAAATATCCCAGCCGTGGGAGGTTGTCATTCAGGTGCCTTTTGGTTAGGCAACCGAAGAAACCTGGCTTTTCCTGACAGGAATGCGGCAGGCGAGGCCAGCCCTCCAAACACTGTGCTTCATTTCAAGGACTCAAAAGGATTTCAGCTGCAACTTCTTCTTCCATCTTTCTTTATCTTCAACATTTCCAGTCTCTGTTTGGGAAGATATGAAGGAATGGTTTCCCACGTTTCTGATTATTACACAAGGGGGAATGCAACATACAATGAGAGTTAAAATGATTTATAATGCAGAATGCTCCAAAGGATACACAACACAGAGAATGAGAGAACTGCTGGAACACAATCTTTTGGCAGTGTATGAAAGCCCAATAATGATCTTGGAAATGTATTGATTCAGGGATTAGCATGAAAGGCATCCAGCTAGGATGCTTTGTTCTGTTTTGGGTGGCATCACTGGAGACCTTGAGGAAGGTCAACAGATCACACTGACTCTCAGTCACTCCAGCTGGAAGTTGGGCAAGAAGCAAAGACCTCATGGAGGACCAGATGCTGTATCCACACTCACTGTTCCAGGATAAATAAAAGAAGAAAATGCTTTTCATTTATTTGAGCAGCTGTTGTTCTCCAGTGAATCTTCCTCTCCATCATTTTCAAATGCAAATTGGCTAAACTGTACATATTTCGAATGACAAAGATAAAGAAATTTAAATATATAATTCTGTTGCCATTGAAATGGCATCAACCACAGCCTGATACTGCAGTCAGAAGGGTTAGGAGTGTAGTGACACAGAAGAGGCCAGTTGTGCAAGCCAGGCACGTCTCCTGACTGCATTAAACAAGGATTTTAGAGAGGACAGAAAAGTAACACTATGAAATAAGACCTGGAGGATCTGAAATGGTTTTAAAGTACAGCTGCTGTGTCATTTGCTTCCCCATCTCCATCCCAGCTATTTCTGCAGTGGTAGCCATTAGATGTGGCCAGAAATGCAGACTTGGCAGTGTAGATCGGGTGCCAAGAATCCCCTATATCTTGGAGGAAGATAAATCCATGTCAGGCTAGAAGCAGAAAGCTAATCTGTGTCAGTGTGTAACTCTCCTCTGAGCCCTGCACAGCCTCTCAGGGTGGGATGGGTGATGCTGAACCACACCAGCTCCAGTCCTGTGGGCAGCCCTGGGCAGGACATTCCTGCCTGGCAGCAGCTCTGCCCTCACCCCGAGCTGATCTGAGCTCAGGCTCCTGCACGTCGAGCATGAGGAGCTGCACATCCAGCTCTGCTCACCTGGGGACAGCCCCCTGGGGACACCTCTGCAACTGAAGCAGCTCTGTCACTGATTTTGAGGCAGTTTTCACAATACACAAAGTCTGACTTCAAACTGTTCAGCTCCTTAATTAATGACTTTCTGGCTTACTTCCCAACTCACACCTTCTCTATTTAGACTATTCCAGTCACATGCACTCTTAAAGCAGCTTTGGCTTTTACAAAGGCAATCCAACAGATGAATAAATAACAATAAGCTCCAGTTGAATGCATTCAGGAAACTTTTGATAGGAACTAATTTATTTTTCTTTATTACTTAGCAAGCCAATACACAAAGTTACCTATCACAACAGCAGATGAGCTGATACACTCACTTCCTTTTAGCTTTTGGTTGCTGCTATTGAAAGGTTCAAGTATATTTTTTGCAAGGCAGTTATGTAAGAAAGAGTTTTTTTTAAAAAGACAAGATATTTTCAGGGTTTCCTGACTACTGAAATAGCCCTGCATCATCAAGTATTTGAAGTATCTAAGCTTCATCTTGAAAAGCTTACACCCTCAACTGGTTTTAAGGAAGACATCACTGAAAACCCTTCCATAAAGATTACAGCTGACACCACCTGTCCTCAGGCACAGTCAAACATCCCACCGCATAGGTGAAGTGTTCCCAGGGGATGGCTGTGCCCCCCAGGAATGGAGCACCAGCTTAGATCTCCCTGCCCTCAGCTCTGGAAGCAGAGCCCATTGCACTGACTTGTCTCCACTAACATGAAAAGGGAGCAGCACACACAGCAAGAGTGAAACCCCAAATTAAATACTACAAAAGCAAAATATTCCTTGCACATACATTCCTTCACTTGGGAAGATAACAGAGTGTGCATTATCTCTGCTAGCTGTGCTGTCCTTGAAGGGCACTGATGTTCCAGGCAGTCTCTGGGCTTCTCCCTCCTGCCAGAGGCTGCAGCGTTGTGTTCAGGTTTATGCAACAGAAAAACTCATCACAAGCATGTGGATAATCCTAGAAAGCAGGGGGACTAAAATGAATCTCCAGTAGTTTGGCTGTCCTTGCACCACACTGACTCTGCTCTGACAACACAGTGTGGACAGACTCCCTGGAGTCAGAGGAAACCAGACAGGGCAGCAGAAAGAGCAGCCAAATATATTCCTCTGGCTGTAAATAGCTGCTACTACATAAAACGTTTTGGTGAATACAGTGAGTTTGTATTCCTGGAAAATACAGTTATAATGGTAAGGGTGAAAACTGGAAGAATAGGGAACTCATTGGTTTTGGATCACCAAGTTGTCCAGTAAAGGAAAGCAAACCTTCAGTAATTCCAAATGTGGTGGAGATTTTGTTCATCTTTAGACTTTTTCTATTGTACTCTGATCTCTCTGCTGGACAAAAGAAACAGCTTGAAATACTTAGGCCTTATTCCTGAAAATGAGAATCAGTTAAAGGCCTCAGTACCTGAAAAAATGTGTCTTTGCAAAAGCCATAACTATATTTCTATACGGTCATATTCTCTGAAAATCTTGTTTTGTAGAAACAAAAAAACCTGAGCATGGGTAACTCTGAAAATTTTATGGTGGGTCCAGACAGTAAAGAATTATTAATGGAAATCTGTCTATGGCATACTAGGAGATACTGAAAGTTGAGTGTGTCACACGCTTGAGCTGCTTTATTTGTACAGTCATTTATTCAGCAGTCATCCTGGTAGTTTTTCTATCCCTTCAACTTTGTGAAAATGTAGAACATGACACAGTTTCTTTATAATGCTTTGTGTGGTTATATAGAAATTAAATTCATCATTACTTAAAAAGGCCACAATATGCAAGGAATTTGTTGGGATGTTTAAGAATTGGAATGACATTCTGTTCAATTTTAGAACATTTAGCAATTAGTTCATCAAGAGATGCGTCTAAAAAGTCAGTAACCTGAAGCTGAGGGTTTGGTAAGCAAAGGCAAATATACAATTCTTGGAAAGAAAATTAATTGAGAAGAAATCAAAAGCCTGGTAAAAGAAATCCATAATGGTGTATTTTTTTCTAATGTATTTAAGGAGACACTTAAATGGCTAAGACTGGCCAATGTGTGAAAAAGAAAATACTCAGATATAGACAAGTCAATTTTAAGACAGGGTAGGTTAAGTAACTTTGAGTACTAGCAATGTCCCCAGGGTTCAAGGGGATAAAAAAAGAGAGGAGCATATTCAAAGTAAATAGATTATTGAGTGTACTAGAAAGTGCTACCACCAATTAATTTGTGGGATTAATGGTAATGCAGAGAAATGGGATATGCATCTGGGAGAACCTGTAGAAGAGAAGAATGCCTGGCAGGGAAGGATACTGGGGAAAAAATTCTCCTCTGTTGCCATCAAATACTTGTCCATCTCTTCACATCCTTTCTAGCTCCCAAAGACACAAATGCCAAGCTGTGCCTGGCTGTCAAACTGCCTGAGTAACCAAGCAACTCCAAACACATACATATATATATATATACACATACTTATATATTAAATGTCTTCTTTCCCTCCCATATATAAATATAGGCAACAGTACCCTGGCTCAGATTCTTAAATTGGTTTCCCATTTTTATGATTCCCTCCCTGAATATAAGCTGGATTTTTTTTTTTTTGTCAGTGACCAAAAAATATTTTGCTACCTTTTGTGAACAACTTTCTGTGTATTTTAGTTCTGCCCCTTAACACTCTGAGCACCCCACAAGCCTTTCTTGCCACCCCAGCAAAGCTAGGCTGTAACTGAGGTGGTGTCTCCTGCTCTGCAGCACAGCGTATGCACTTGCAGTGATAATTCCCAAGACAATTTAGCTGTGCTTTGAGGAATTAGTTAAACCTCCAGCTCTACCTAGAGCTGAGGAGTTTGTGGGGGTGGGGATGCTGCATGAAAAGTAGGCAGCATGAGACAAATATAGAAGCTGTCAAGGGAAGCTTATTTCAAGCCTGTCCCCCCAAACCCACCAGTCTATTATTCCAACCATAAATTTGTCCTTCAGTGTTTGTTTTCCTTGTCTTAAAGTCTGAAAGGCCTATTTCTAACATTGTGAAGCCTCAGCTGTCATATCTGCTTTCCTCTTATTGCAAGCTATGCACTGAAGCACCGTGCCCTTTCATATCAAATACATCATTAAAATAGAGCTTTTTCTCATCAGAAGGAAGCTCTAGGTACAGCTATTCAAGCATTTTCTCTTGCAGCCGAGCCAATCTAAGATATTCCCACCTTCCTGACCTGTTTCTGCCCACACGTACAGTTTCCATCCCCTCACGTGTCCTTTGAGGGGAGAGTGAAGGGGGGTCCCCATGAATATGATCCTTGTGGATTAAACCCAGTGCTCTGAAAACACGTCTCAGCACACCAGAGGGGAGCATTGACCCCTGCCATGGAGACGGGGAGTGTGTCCTTGTAACCACATCTTCAGAACACAGCTAAAGGCTGTTTCTGCTGCTTACAGGCACTTCCCAAAGCAAAGCCTGCAAGCACTGAAAAACCTGACCTGAAACCTTTATACAATTCTCCAGCAGCCAGCTAGAGACCAGAACCATTTATTCATCTTTAATGGCACTCTCTTTAGGCATTTCCCCAAACAAAATTAACACCCTCAAATCAATTAATCTTCCACATTTTGCTATGATTAAGCAGCATGCTGTTATTTATTTAATCCTCTTTTGAAACAGTGGAGTTGCTGTGAAAAGAAGAGGCATATTTATTTTCAGGCATTTTAAATTCATTACAACTCTGTACTCACAGATATATATGAAGATTCATATCTAAAACAGGATCCAGGGTGAGTCTCCAAAGCTGCATTGCAGTCTTGTATCGTCCTTGCAAACACAAACCTCCCAAAAGCCTACAGCCCCCAGCATGCACCAAATCCAATGGCATTTCTGGAACCAGGGTGACAGCTTGCGTGAAGAAGCAATTAACCTACCTTGGCAAAACAGGGGGGAGTGGGAAGAATCATGGCCACAGCTGCTACGTATTCCTGAAAATTCGGTGCAGCTGCCAGCTTGCAAGACAACCTTACACTTTCAGCTAGTGAAAATTTGCAAGCTGTTTGATGTGCTCGTTGTCAGGAGCAAAAGAGATGCTAAAAATGACTGGTGGAGGGCTCGGTAAATGCTGTGATATCCTAGGAACGTACTTCAATGCAGAAAAAGCACCTCTGTGAGCAAATTCTAGTGGGGTGTGTTTGCTTTGGAGAAAATGCTTTAAGTTAAACTTGCAAAGGGGCAAAACAAAAGCTGCAATGTGTCACAATGGGTGTTCGCATCCAGAGCGCACTAATGAGCAGTTCCACCTAATGAATGAACCCGTGTTCCATGTTTTGGGGACAATGCCAACAAGCTGCAGTTCTGTGACACACGTGCTAACCCCCTTAAAGGGGTTTTGTGCTGCTGCCAAGCTCGGGGCCAGTCTTGCCAACCAGCTGCCACCACAGGGCACACCGGGTGCTCCGGGAGGGGGCCCGCACCTCGCCCGGCATTTCCACGCTGCTGTGTGGCTGGGTGCTATCTAAGTGTGTATGAAAGTTTAGCTTTTTGCAAACCTGAGAGTTTGGGAAGGGAAACGGCCTTGCCACGGCTCATCCCCTCGGCAGAGAAGAGCTGGGTTAATTAGATTTGCACCACCAGTTGCATCTGCTAAATCAAGTCTCTTTAAGCCATTCTTGTTCTTTTCCCTGAGGTGAAGAGAGGTAACTTAACTGGAGACAATAAATCCTCTTTATTTTCCCATTTTTGCAAAATCTTAAAAATAGAAGTACCCATTTTTCTCTAGTCCTGTCAGAGTTGAGGACTTGGGTGTGTACTTGTACAAGATGTACGTGTACATCTATAAAAATCTTCACCTCCTCTTCTTCTCCCCCACACATACGGACTCACTGCAGCACTTGAAATTCTTCAGTTGCTTGCTAAAAAAATGCTCTGAAGAGTGATCAAAGGTTAATGAAAAGTTCAGCCAAGGAGCAGACCCCAGCAGAGACAGCAGTTCTTTAAAGCTTTCAAACAACTGACAAGAAACCATCAATAAGTATTTGTGGTCAGGGATAAAGAGAAACATCTTTTTGAACATATCCAAGCATGAAACCTCCATGGCAGTTACCTTATAATATTATCCCTACATGTCAACCATGTCATTTTATGAAGAAGACTGATTTATATATGACAGCAGCAACTTTTTACAGCCCTCAGGGGCTTTGACTCCAATAGCTAAGATCCAAGTAGTAGTAGAACTGTAGTCTACTACTCCCATACCAAATGGCAGTGGGAGGAAGAGGATTGTTGTGTTCTCAATCCTGTTACCAGACTTTAAAAAGTATTGCCTGCAAGTGCAGTTGATTTGCATTCAGGGCTCAATGAAAATGGACTTTGTGAAGCAGTGCTTTTTCATTATTATTATTATTTTTACTCTTTTTTTTTGTGTTTCTCATATTTTAAAATAGAACTGTCTTGAAAATAAGTTGTTGCTTAGATGCCTGGGAAATTTTTAAGGACGTTTATTTATGTTTTGCAAATGTTCATGTTATAAAATGAGTGTACTTGTGTTTGTGTTCCTTGAGCATTGGGGGCTACACTCACGTGCACTGGGGTACCTCAGTGTTCTCAACAGCAAGTCATGAGAAAGAATCATCACCTCATGTGGGCTCTGGTTTGTGGTGTAACACCATGGTCAGAGGGTGGGGGCTCATGATGGGGGAAAGGCCTTGGAGAACGTGCTCTGGAGGAAAAGATTGATTCACATTCTCTGGGGTTAATTCTATGGTGGATGCTGATGGACTGGACAGAGACCTTAATATCTTCATGTTATTTGTAATGGGAGTTTATACCTATCCTGTTATTGATTGGAATGGTAGAGACAAGGCATCTGGATCGTACTGATTAATTTAGATATGTTAATTGAGTGTGTGCTCTCAACAGGGTTTGATGCACTAGCACACTTTTTTCTTGACTTTATTTTCCTGTCGCCATGGTGCTGTATATGTAAACATGCCTTCTTTAAAAATATCAAATATGAAAGCAGATTTAAAGCATTTTAGAACGTAACTGCTGGGATCAGAAAAACATGTGCGGTGTTTTGACATGAGCTGAAAATATATCCAAAGGCTCCTTTCCAGCATGCTGACAAAATATATAAATTAGCCTGGCAAAGGTCTGGCTCCCACCAGAGCTCCCAGCTCCATGCAGAGCCCCTATCCAGCAGAGCAGCCAAAGCCACTGGTACATGGTGAATAATCATTTTTCTAGCAAAGATTGTGCTGTGGTTGTCACAATAAGGACCGCAGGGAATGCAGCAGCTCACTGCCCCTAAATTCAGTGATAAATTAGGATTGCTCTGTGCCTGGCTGCTGCAGGGGTGGCTGAGAAACCCCCACCGTGGCCTTGGCTATTCCACCAGTGGGAAGAGAGGGAGCAGAGTCACCTCTCAGAGAGGAGCAGGGAAAGACAGCACTTCCTAAGGAGGAGCCCTGAGCATCACATCTCATATGCACCAGCACTTCCCTCTTAGGCAGTCATTCCATGTTTGCAAAGTTAGGCTCAGCTTTACTAGCACCGAGAACCCTGGCCCTGATTACACCCAAGTGACACAAGCACCACAAGAAGGAAGTTAACATTAGGAGTGTAATTCCTTTCAGAGCACTACAGATTCTGTAATTTACACTACTAATTCCTACAGATGCTCTGGAAAAGGGCACTTAGAGTGTTTCTCAAGCATGCTAGGACTGCTGGTGGGAAGTCCAAATTCAAAGCATTAGTATTATTGCTTAGCTATTGCACCTAAAGTACAAAGGAGTCATGTGGTCTTTAAAAGTAATTTGAAAAAAGAAATCTTCCCCTTGAGACATCAGCTTGTTTCTCCCAGGAATTCTCTGCTCCCAGGCAGATCTGTAGTATTGATGGGATGCTCATTCACGTTCACATCTTGTCTGTTCTGATAGAGGCTGAAGGAAAATCTCCCAAGGGAATGTGTGTGGCTGCTCTGGTTCTTGTGTTGCCTCACTGCACCTCATCCATGCTGTCCTGCAGCTCAGGCTGCTGCACCGTGGCAGTAAAATACCAAAAATCAAGCTGGAAATCAGGTCAGCCACTGTGTCTCAGTTTCAGCTGTTCTAATTGCTGCATAGAACAGCCAGGCACAGAGACCCCAGAAGGTTCATCTTTGCCTTTGCAGTGAACCCCCCTCTCCCTGTTGCTGGATCTAAAGTGGGGTTACATTTTATTTCTGAGAGCTATTAATTGGGTAAATTATTCCTGGTGTGAACAATCCCTCACCTGGGTCACCCCATCTCCCTCCCAGCAGCTGGGGATGAAGGGGGAACATCTTTTAGCTGATGAGGAGCCCTGAGTCGCTGCCAGCTGTGCACTGTCCCCATCCTGCCACACTCCTGTCCCAGATGCTTCATAGCTCTAGTGGCCTTGCAGTTAAGGGTATGTAGCTGCTCTGATGTGTGTCTGAGGGAGATTTCTCCCCTTATTACAGCACTGTGCAATTTCTGATGCTCTCCTACAGCACATGTGGCTCTTCAGTCATGGGTAAACAGCAGTTCTTGGGTTAATTTGGTGCTGAGAGCTTTTATTTAGTGTTTTGCTTCTGTGAGTTTTGAAGTGGGTGAGATCAAGTAGATTGTGTTCCCACAGTTTGCTCTGAGGCTCGTGCGAGTTCTCTGTGGCCATCTGCCCGGGAAGTATGTCTGTGTCCCAGGAAAGGTAAAAGTGGGATGAAGTTCTCCCATTCTTCATGGATAGCTAAAAACCATGAGACCTGTCTTTACTTTTTGTTATGGTTGCATGTTACCTTCTGTAAAACTAAACACAGTTCCTGTTTGTGGGTTACGTGGCATACAATAAAGCTTAGTGATGTATGGTAAAATTAATTCATGTATTACTGGAATTTTCTTTGTCATGCTTCTACTGGCTTATTGCCCACAATCATTATATTTGAACTTTGATACAGTGCCTATAAAATAATGATCACTTGGGAAATGGGTGAAGTTATGAAAACATTTAGCAGCTCTTGGGGGGCAGGTACCTAGTGATTTTCCAGAAGGGCCCCACATGTACTGTACTGACTGCTCTGAAAATACAGAAAGTTGAGCTGATGAAAAACGATGTTTGATGCTGAGGTAGGGAAATACTTGACCTTTTGTGTCTGCTGCACCCTCCTGTCACTCTGGGCTGTCTCTTGCTGCTGTAGGATACATGACACATTTACAAAGGACCCTTTTACACCTGAAATAAGAAAGGGTTTTTTTGTGGCTTCTTTCCTAATGTTCT
This sequence comes from Phainopepla nitens, assembly GCA_013400175.1. Classification (NCBI taxonomy): domain Eukaryota; kingdom Metazoa; phylum Chordata; class Aves; order Passeriformes; family Bombycillidae; genus Phainopepla; species Phainopepla nitens. The sequence continues at coordinate 352,278 of VXBQ01005400.1, read as the reverse complement.
GAACTTCCAAGCTATTGAGGTTTTTCCTTCTATTTATAACAGTTTTCTCTTGATGGAGTTCATAGCAATTTGTGGTGGTTTGCCCTGGTATAGGAATAGAAAACTTATATAGNAATATTTGGGGAGAAAAAAAAAAATTGGAGAAGTAAATCTTCATGTGGTTTGTTGTGGCTCTCAGTTTCTTGAGGGGTCAGGGTAGGATGCATGGAATTGGCAATGAATCTTTCTTGGTCTATAACTAGTGACTAAGGGGTGACCTGAGTATTTGCTGTAACTCTCCTTGCCTTGTTGAGGATCTCTGGCTCATGGCAGAGCTTCTCCAAGCCCCAGAGCAAAGGGCTCAGTGTCCCACTGCATGGAAATTACTGTCTTCCCAGTGTCTCCTCACATTCATATTCATATTCTTTGCATATTTCAGGTGTGTGGCAGCAAGGCAGGGGCTGCCTGGGCTCTGTGCTCTGTAACCCTGGGATTCTTACAGAGGTGGGCGAGTGTCACTTAACTAACTTTGATGAAATGACATCAGAAAGTAAAAATTGAGGTCTTTGCCTAGAACTTCAAAGTTCCTTGATTTGATGCTAGGAATGGACCTCACATGAGATGTTCAGGCAATTCCTCTACTTAGGACAGCAGAAAGCTGTATTTGAACAACAAAGCAATATGTGATAAGCACTGAAATTATTGGCTGGAAAACCACAAGTAATCCATCAGAATTAGGTACTTTGTGAGAATTCTGAACCTCAGTTAGACGTGTGCATGTCAAAATTCCAGCTGGCTCTCAAGGACTGTGGGAGCATCCAAAAAGTTTACCTCTTGAAACACTTGCTTTATATCAGCCTAATCTCTCTGGACAGTAAATATCTGGTATATTCTCTGCTCACATAATCAGGTTGCTTTACCTTGATGAAACTGAGAAGACAATCCAACCTTTGTTTCTGATGGTTACCTTTCATAAAAGATCATCTATCACCTATCTCTCACAAAACCAATTATATTCTTCCATATTACATTTCCAGTCATTTCACAGTTGTCTTTTGTACTGTGTAAACAGAGCAGAAAGCCTGCAATAAGTGCCAATCCTGGTAAAGTTAGACCTGTTTCAGTATATTATGGTTGATTTGCAGTGTTCTTGCTGTTACTATGCATTTCTGTCAAGGAGGAGGAGGTGACTGCTGTATTGCCAACTACAGAGCTATTAGACAGGTTTAGTTTCCACTGATAGCAAATGGTGTTGTTAGGAATGCAAAATGGTTTCCCTTAAAAAATTCTGACTCAGTGTTCTCATCATTAGCCTTGGGATGAAAGTTATCTCCAAACAGAATGAAAGCAATAAGAAAAAAAATTATTTGCCCTACCACAGTCCTTTTATTGTGAAATTTTCTTCAAGTGCTCTGCCCAGTTACTGAAACCTTAACTCTACATAAACATGGGGGACTGCAACAAGATACTCTGCAAGTAGCAGAGCTAATAGAGAGCAGCTTCTCACCAGTGAGTAGGAGTTATTGAGCTGCTCTCAGAGCCAGGATGGTCCTGTGAAACCATCAGGATTGTCATATTCCAGCTATGCTGTACCTCTGCTAATGAGCCCTGGTAGATTCAGGCTGGCCCCACATCTGGGCCATGGCTGTCGTGGAGGCCCCTAAGGCACCTGGCACAGCAGTGTTGATAGCACTCTGTGGCAGCTACAGCAGCACAATCAGGGCTAGGAACATGGAAGGGATGTCACTGAGAAGGGTGTACATGAAAAACAGATCTCTGGCACAGATGAAATTCTTTCGGTCTTGGGCTTCTTGATAAGATCAGACTTCTCTGTGAATGGAACATTCCCATTCCCTGTTCCATTCATAAAGAAGAAAGGAGCCAATTTTGTTGCCCAGGGCTGCCTGGTCCCACTGGACTTGTTGCCCTGCTGAGCTGGTTGTGGGTAGTGGAAGAAGGGGTGGGATGCTTCCACACTGTCTGGTTGATGTGCCAGGTTTAATTCTATTTCTAGGGCAGCTTCCTTCACATCAGGATCTTGCTTTCACTACAGCAATCCAGAGATCAATACTGTCTTCCCGAGGTGAAGGGTAGGGCAAAGGTAACTGGAGCAACAAGGAGATAATTCTTAAGCAGGGGTAAAAGGGCAATGAGAGGATGAGTGTGTGGTCTGCTGCAATAGCAGGGATCAGGGCCTGGGTCTGTTCCTATTCTTACTGACCTACTCTGACTCTGGGGAAACTCAGGCTGCTTCAGTCCCCATTTGTAGGGAAAGGGAAACACTCCCCCATCTTCACCAGTGTAGCAAATATAATAGCCCTTCTCGAAGGGATTTTCTTCAATAGCATGATGCTTCTTATCCTCTTTCCTCTCAGCTCTGGCTGCACAGGCAGGCTTAAAGGAGGGAGGGGATCATCCTTTCTCCCCTCTTCCCTCTTAGTGCACTTACCAAAGAGAGGAAGCACTTTCATGAAGGCAAGGAACTTCTGTACTGCTCTGAACGTGCTTGATCCAGAAGTGGCTTTGTTAGCTGACTCAGCTTCAGCAGCACTGAAATGAAATTAGCAGGTGTTAAGCCTGTTTTGAAATGCTGCATCACTATGACCCGATCAATAACAGCCTAACTCTTTTAAGCTGCCTCTTTGGCCTTCTATGATTAAAATTTTGCCAATACATCATGTTGTTCCCTTGGTTTTTCTTATGCCAAAATGAAATTCACTTTATTGCATTAGCCCTGGTGGCAGGGAGATGCTTGTTATTGAAGGCAGTCAGAAATCTCTTGTCCTGTTCCTACAGAAAGCAGCGTGTGTGCAGTTCCTTGTGGAGCTCCATGGGTACCAGTCAGGGCTGCCTCATACCCTGTGAGGGATGTGCAGAGCTGTGCCTTACCCATGGCAGCTACTGACCACTGCTGGAAACTTTTATGTGGATTGTTTTTTTTGAGATTCCAGACACAAAGCTTGTAGTACTTTCCTGGCCTGTTAAAACTGGCCCCGTTTGGAAGTGATGTGCTTTGCTTGCCTCTCGTGCCTTCTGACTGGCTAGGGAGGTTCAGAGACCCATATGCTCTGCTGATTACTGTTGTGGCAAATAGCAAACAACTCTGCATTTTGATTTTGTTTTTAATGGTTAGGGTGTAAATCTCTCATGCTTTCCTCATGTCTGTGTTATGTAGACCTCTGTCCATTTCTTTGCTGCAGATGCTGTTGGTAAAGCAGCTTCTGAGGAAACTACTGGATTCATTGAATTGGGACACCTTTCTTGAAAGATGAGAATGGTATCACTCCTCTTGTAACCTTCACCTTCCTGGACTCCTATTTTCCTGCCTCAATTTGTTTATTTAGCCTATATGTTTCCAGGGCAGGGCATGGCTCTTTTTCTTCCAAGCTGTATTCAGCAGAGCCCTGATCCTGTGATAATGCAGCAATAAATCTCCTGGAGAGTTTCCTGACTTGACAATTGCATGCTGAGTCCCAGCTTCAGACATTCAGGAACACAACAGGCTCAGGTATCTTGGATGCAACAAGCAAGACAAGAATGAAAACCAGGTCAGCTTTTTGGGAACTAGTGTTTTGATACTCTATCATCCAGCAATTACAGGAAACGAGATAACCAAATTTTCAATATCTAATGCACTAGTATCTGCTGATAATCTGCCTGCTGCTTTTGATGACTAAGTGAGGGCTGACTCTCCAGGTGCTGTTCCTACTTGACTTCTGAGGTTGACTCCAGCATCTGATGTCAACAGAAATAACATTCATCCATCTGCAGGAGGCCTGTATGTCACAAAAACTGAGTTTTTGTATGGGGACTGAACTTTATTCTTTTAATTCCTTCCATCTAAGCATGCTGCTTATCCCCACATGCCTCTGAAAAATGCTGTGAATCCCCTGGATGGTTGTTGAAGGGCCATATCCTTTCTCTCCTTCCCAACACAGCTGGCCAGTGCAGCGTTTACACCCACAAAGTTGAGGAAGTTGCAGCGCTTAGCTCTGCCATATCCAATGTGAGGGCAGGCCCTGTTAGACTAAAACTGATCTAATCCCATTAAAACCCCCAAGCTGTGCAAGTTCAGACAGCCTAGCTCTTTGCTCCGAGTTCCTGAGTACATCCCTGAACACAGGCGAAAAAAAAAAGGCAGGTATTCATACTGACTTAAAGCACAGACTATGACAGAACAAAAATTGCACTGCTACTGGAAGTGTTTGTAAAGAGTTTTTTGGGTTGGTTTTTTTTAGTAAAGAATTTCTTTGGCTTGCTGTGATTTCCTTAGTTTGTGCTATTTTCATGCAGATACAATAATTTGTTGTATAACCAGCGTTTGCACATGTCCTGTATTTTGATACAAATTGTCTAGCACCAGAGCTATCCTAAATGGTCATCACAGTAAACAAAGCCCAGTCAGTGTGTGTTGGGTGAAAGGAGCAGATTTGCAGCAGAACAGCTGACAGGGGAAGAGACAGTGTGAGACTGCAGCCCTGAATCATGTCACTGACTTCAGGCAATGCAGATCAGCAGGAGACAGGACTACAGCAGATGGTCTGAGTTTGATTAATCAAATGTCCTGAATTAAAGCCTGATTGTTTTTCCTTAAAAAAAAAAAGTAGGTTAAAAAATAAAAGCTAGCTGACAATGTAAATGCATGCACTGTCTATTGCTGTTATTAACTTCACATAACTGAAGGCTGAAGGAATAGTTGTTTTCCTGACAGATCTCAGCACACAGAACATCAGAGCATTTAAAGAGATTTAAAACATTGTGGGGATCAAGTATAGGTACAGCAAATTCTGCATCCTCTGGAAAGGTTGAGCATGATGAGCTGACAGGACTGTGCTAAAATACAGAGGGCAGCCTTGGGAGCTGCTCTGGGCCACAAAACCCTGTTCAACCCCAGACATTTACCACCCTGTGCTTGAATTCAATGGAGTTGAGGAGCTGAGCCTTGTAATATGACTTTCAGAGAAGGAAACCAGACAGCAGTTCTCCATGGCTCAGATTACATGTTTATTTTTTGCTTCTAAATAATGCACATTTCATTATAATTCGAAATATTGCACATTTTTTCATAACCCAAGAAATGGGGAGAAATTACAGAAGTAGTGAAAATCATATTCAGCTCTGATTTTCTGTCTCTAAAACAGCAAAAGCCACCCAACATTTTAGGAATGCAGAATTGAATTAAAGCTATAGATTGATCATAAGTCCTCTTGGCTCCAAGCCAAGAGTGGAGCTATTAATTTGACGCAAATTAATCTATGCAAATTTGCACACTGATTTAATGAAGAGACAGACATGCAATCATTTCATTACTTCTCAGATTTTCAATTAGATTGAATTCAGTAGCTGGCCACCATCATAGTTGCAGAGTTTTGCTAAAAGGTTATTTGATGAATATTTATGAATTTGTGACTCTGCTAGAGCTGGGCTTAATAGCAAGTATCATACTTTGAGTACATGCAAACGATTCTTCAAATATCCTAATGCAGTGATTGATTTACCTTTTTTTTGTCTTGACTGCTCTGTCTTTAATCCTGGTTATTACTCTGGTGTTCTGGTCTGAGACAAATGACTTGCTTAGGGGTAAGTGACTGTTTTAAATTATTACAAACACTGTCTTGTTTCATGGCCATTTCAGTGTGAGACGTGATGTTCTGAACAGCTGGAAACGTGACAAATCTCACTCAGAGTGCAAACAGATAAAAACTGAGACAACCCATAATACTGCCCTGGGCAAAAAAGGTGTCACTTCTACAGATGTCTGAGATTAGAAGGATGGATTCCCTTTTCATGGAGTTCTATAATGATATTCAGCTTGCAATCACACCTAAGGATGTGTTCAGCTGGAAGTCTGAGGCTTCCCCACTCCTGTGAAGTTGGTACCTGCTTAAGCATTGTCCCAGTTTGAACTGGCGCTTCTGGACCATATCCAGCTTCTGCTGAAATTAAAGGAGCAAGGAAAAAAATCTCTGACTGGGAATAGGAGCAAGTCTAACACGTCCTATTCCTGCTTTTCATTGTTTCAAGTTCTCAGTTGTTGTAAGGATCCAGATTAAAAACTGAATGCACAACACACTCATGTACTGCAGTACCTTTTTTGAGCTAGTGGGTGTTTGGGGAACAAGCCAAGTGAGGAAGTTAAAGCTTTAATGTGGATGCACATTACTCCCTCAAGAGTTCAGAAAGGTTCTCCTCTGGACTCATTTAAGGCCCCAGATGATCTCTAGCTTTAAATCTGAAGGTTCAGCCACTTAGTTCCTCCAGGCAGCTACTTTTATTTTTTTATAGGCTTTGGATTTTTTTCTTTCTATCTTTCAACCTGCCTGTTCACAAGACATTAGCTTGGAGTTGGACCAGATCTCTTCTGGAGACAGCCAGAATCAGCAAAACCTATGCAAAATACTGGCTGCCCTGAGGTGGCTTTTACACTCCAAACTACAGAGAGAATGTCAGAAACTTAGAGTAGAAAACACTTCATTTGGTGACAAGTTAAACAGGGACAGGAGGAAAAAGTGGTCACGTCATTATAAGAAATTTGAATCTCCATTTTTCTATGTTTATCCATGTAGACTCCTACAAAACCTCCAAAAACAGTGTCAGAGCATCTTCCTGTAACCATAGGTGTGCTGTTCAGCATCTGGCATGAGGGACTCTGTGTCTCTCTGCATCTCTTCTCAGCTGTGCTGCAAATGGGATTTGCTCCAGCTGTTCCTGAATTCAGCCTGGAGAATGCACAGCTGGTAGTTTGGATAGGAGATAGGGGGGCTGTGATGCTCTTTAGTTCCAAAAGAAAACAATTGTGATGTCTGAGGTCAGCATCTTCCTGTTTATCATGAACATCAAACTTTGCCTTGGACTTTAGCCCTTTACTGGTGCAATACAAATGAAAGCACAAGTAAATGTGAAAGGAAAATGGCTGTAATTTGTGAGCTTTACAAAATGAGATCTTGAACTGCACAAGGCAACATGGAAATAAGCCCTATATTTTATCCATTCAGAACTGGAAAGAGCTGGCTAGCAAGAGTGAAAACATACAGGTGTCTTAGTAAACTGTGATGGAGGTGACAATGGTAACTTCACAACTAAGCCAAAGCCGGTGTCACTTGCACCTTCTGCCAGGCTCTGTGGTGCGCCAGTTAAACCAGTTCTGTTGCACTTTGGTTGACACCCATATATATTATAATTACTCCCACATAACTACGAAACTGGCTTATTTTATCTGAGCAAGAGTATTTTCTGCATGAAGAGCCAGAAGAGCAGGCTATATCTAGAAAGACAAGAAGTGATGATAAGGAAGTGTTGACTGAAGGAGGCTGCATCTCCTTTTAGATTTCACTCTCCACTGAAGCCAAGGTGTTAAGTTTATTCCTTCTGTAACATACACCATGTTTTACCTTCCCACTGACCTCTGTGTGCTATCCAGGCTATGAATTAAATCTTCCTTGTGTTCGAGGAGTTTAGCTAGGGAGAGCAGCAGACTTCAGAGGGCTGGGAGGTTACCAGGGCAAGGAAGGCATGTTCCCATTCTGCTGAGAGGGAGTCCTATTCTCTTTCAGTGGCAAGGTCACTATTCACTAATAGCTCCTGAAATAAAGAATATTTATAAATTTTGCAATCCCTTTACTCAACAAGGTCAAAAGGGTGCTGCTTTCATTGCAGCCTGTTTCTTGCACTACATAAACACCTGCAGGTTATGTCAGGCAGGACTCTGTGAGGAAATGCTGCAGGATTTCAACACAGGCCTAGACTGCCTGGGAAGAAAAGCTCATTCAATATAGGCTTTGGGAAAGTTTATAGCAAATGTCATTGGCAGGGTTTGTCTATCAGTTATGTAAATTGGAGTACATGGAAAGGAGGATTATCAAACTGGCAAAGCAATTCTATCACCAGGATGTGACTTAAGGCTGAACAACTGCAGGGAGGCTGGGCTGAGCTGGGGCTGCAAAATTTGACTCTATTAGGGGGTTTCTAATTTCCACACCAATTTATTTGCATGATGTCTGTGAGTGTCTAATCCTCCCCTGCTTATTTTTTTTTCTCCTGCTCTGGAGAATATCCTCCCTGAGCTTTTTCTTTAATGTAACAAAAGGAGATTTCATCACTAGCCAGAGATGTGACCATACAACTTGGAGAGGTGTTGCTGCTTCTACAGCTCTATTATTTGACAGTCTGTGGTGTTTCCACACATAACTGGAGAGCTTGTCAAATGCCTCATTGACCTCCTGAAAATCGCCTTTCTTCTGAGCAGTGATGACAAATGACCATCACAGGGCCCACGGAGCAAGAGGGAAACTGTAAAACTCAGTAGAAATTAATTTCCTGAAGCAACAGACTAAACCCCACATTTGCAGGGCCCAACACATTTCAGCCCCTGGCAGCATTTCTGCCTTCCTGTGGGAGCAGTTGAAGTGTGTCCCCTGTGCTGATCTTGGAGCTGGTTTTCTTGGCTTTTGTAGTTGACTGAAAGGACACGGCATGTCCATCTCAGCACAGTGAGGTGCCTCTTGCAAACCCTTCCTCCAGGACTGAGCAAACAACAAAAACCAGCACACACCTAAATCCCATTTTCCCAGGGATGTACAAGAAACAGGACTGCCCAGTCTAGCAATAAAAAAAGTCACCTTGTTTCCTGTGGTGTGTTGCCTGTGGTTGCATGGAGGGGCTTCTACTGCAGGGTCTAATCCTCTGCTGCTCCTGGCACTGGTCTGGATTTTGGGGGTGTTTCCCTTATGCCTTGGCTGCAGGTAACACTGTGCCTGCTTTGTTGTGCTTCGCTTGCACCCGTGTAACGCTCTCCAAACTGCCCCTGAGCGGGGAGATGACTCAATTTATTGTCTCGTAATATTAGGTCTCTCAGCTATACTGCAAATAAACCTCAGAGAGCAATCAATATATCCCACCTTAGCACATTGATTTACACCACCTTTCTGATGATGGCTCTTGTAACAAATGCAAAAGGGCTTTTAAGGACTTATCTGAATGCAAATGTGTTCCATGTGCAAAACACAGCAGTGTGGGGTGGTGAGGAATATGTGGTCCTGAAACAACTTGCACAGGGTCACACAGGCTCATGCAGAGTTGACTTCTGTGCATGTGAGTGCATGTTTGAGAGATGCAGCCCACAGTCTGGGAACAAGCAGTAAAACAATGGGATGCTGCCTCAGCATGTGGGCTATAATGGAACTGGGATGGTGACAATACATGATGGCAATAAAAAAATAAATATATGAATAAAGGCAGCAACAAGGTTTGAACCTTGAAGCACTTTGTGTCAAGAGAAGAGCAGAGCTGAACACAAAGAAGCAGCACATGCCATGTCGTGCTTTTGAGCTGCCTGTATTTTGGTGCCAAGCAGCTGAGTGCCTCAAATTTTTGTGTGTGAGAGCCTCAGGCAGATGGTTACAATGCCAAAATACTGGCCTTTTAGCTAACAGGGCTGCAGTGAAACTCCCTGCTCTGGGTCAGGCAGGGCAAGGGGGGAGGCTTCAAATGTAACTGGGGTTGATCAGGGGCTGCAGAGCTGGGTCCTGTCAGTATCAGAGCAATGCTCTCCAGGCTTGCTCACACCCCAAAGCCCTTCAGGGACCTGAAAGCCACCCAGGATTGTGTCTCTGGCTGTTCCTTCAATTTGCTGTATAGAAAGTATAATTTGTATTGTTACATGTGTGAAATCAGGCATTGCTTAGTCACAGCAAGCCTTTGTGCTGAGCTGCATTTTGGGGAAGTACAGCAGCATCAGTACCTGATGTCCTCTTTCATATGGCAAAGCACCCACTCCATTCACCCGCTGCAGTCACCACTCAGAGGAGTGGTCAGGACTTCACAAGGTGCACAGAGCAGCATCAGATCATCTGTGTAAGCAGCCAGAGACAAGCACTGGCAGCACAGCCTTGAGAAAATGCTGAATGCAGCTTTTTCCTGGCTAAAAAGGACTTGGAGCTCTCTCCTGCTGCTTCGTTCCTGGTGTGTGAAGCGAAACAAGGCTTTGTACATAATTTGAAAGCAAACAGCATTGTGTCAAAGATATCAGACTTTACTATTAATTATTTCTGCAGACTGGAATGACCTATGGGAGTCAGATATTTTAGCCAGTTCCTCTGGGCAGGCAGATAATACTATGAATTGTTCTTATCTGATAGAAGTGGGCATCACCCCCTGAGTGGTACACTGATACACCCCAGCAAAGGAGCTGACAAAAATAAAAAGAAACAAATTCTATTAGGTTTAGAGCTGAGCAGCACATGAATTTAAATAGCTACTTTCAGTTGGCTACTTGGTATATTAAGTACATAATTTTCCTGCTCCATTATTTCACTGTAAAACAATCACTAATGAAGACGGAATTAAGAGTTTGAAAAAAAATGCTTTCAAATATTTTGCAGTTTGATTCAAATTGGTTCACTTTCCAAAAGGGTAGATCTGATAGTTCACAGAGCTGCAGGTATTGCTGACATGCACTATATAGTTCCTTTAAAGGTGTCAGCATTTCAGAACTGTTGGGTTGTACATCTGCATTGCTGCAGCCTATGAGTTCCCATTAGGGCAGTTTCCAGTAAAAATGCAGGTGCTTGAGGAAGAAGGCACAGAGGAGAATAATTTCTGATGTGTTTATACACTATCTATCTACCACAATAGGACTCCAATCCTAACTAAATTCTTTGGGTACTGCCACAATATAAACAATCTTCCAAATGAGAAATAAGTCTTCCAAATGCTGTTTAAGGGCCCTTTAGGGGGCTGTGTAGGATGTCTGAGTCCTACTGTACTGGTTTGCTGGACCAGGGATTTACTGTTGATAATTTCATAGGATGGGTGCTTGGCTCATAGTAAGAGCTGGGCAGTGTTGTCCCTGTCTTGAAGACCTCAGACTCCAGCAGAGACGCAAAACCTAAACACAAGCCTCAACAGCCTTCAGCTCAAAGGCTGTATTGGTTTGTGTGACATTTTTGGGTCCTCAGATGTTCTTAGAAATGAGACCTGCTGGGGTCTGAGCATCTCCTTGGGTCCAGCAGGAGCAGAGGGTTAGACTACCTCAGGATCTCATTCATAGGCAGACTCACCAATGCATTTTAATTCTGTTGGTTCAATACTTAGAATATTTGTTTCTTGGAAAAAAAAATCTGTCTTAAGAACAGGATTTGTAATAATTCTTTGTAATTTGGATGAAATTGGCACATTTCACTTGAATGACCCTCTATGCAAAGATTATTTCACTCACTGAACATCATGATTTCCCATCAATTCCCAGAAAAAGCACTGCTCAATCAGGGCACCTCTGCCTGCACGGCAGAACAGGGCTGCAGCAGTGGTACTTTGCATGGTCAGTGAGCTGTGTTTGTGGAGCACATTTGGTGTTCCAGCCACAGTCCCATATCATACATAAAACAACATGGATTTTCCCAGCAAGGAGCTCTGCTGTACCACAGATCAGCTGTGCAGCTGCCTTTGTTCCCCAGCTCAGCTCTCAGTCCCAGCAACACCTCACAAAGTGCAATACTTTAAATAGAATGGCTGTATGTGCATCAGCCCAGACTGATTGTATTCATAAGCTGCCACTGCTCTGGACATGTACAAGGACAGGTATGGCACCAAAAAAAGGAACAAAAACCACAGAGGCTTTTTCCAAACACTTTGGCTGTAACTTGGACATCGGGAAATGCACTTCATAGGACAATGCACGACCTCTGCACTGAGAGCCATTTGCATGATTTGTCTCTTCTGTATTCATGAACAGTTCTCTCATTATGGCTATTTATCACATTTATTTTATTTCTAATTACAGTGATTTATGATTGAGTTTTAATTAAGTTCTCTTGTCTGGATCCTACCTATATACTTAATTGAGTCTTGCAATTGAATTTTGCTTCACACTGGTGGAAGTTGTACACAGAAATATCCTGGTATCCACTAGCTTTAAATTAATCTAAGATTAGATTCTGGAATGGAGCAGCTACTGAAGATGATCTCATCTTTTGTGATACAGAGGAGGTAAATAACTTGTTCAAGACCTCTTCTGAGCCCTGGTCTCCCAACATGAACTTCTTGCTCAGTGCTCCTCAGACTTCCATTCATGAGTTGGGTGCACTGTGCCTGTGAATACACCCTGTTGTCCCTGAAGGTTGGCTTTCTGCATGCTGTCTTTCACCTTCATGGCACTCAGCAGCTCTGGTGAGACCTCAGCTGTGACTCTGGAGGGTGCTGGGACCCCAGAACAGAGACAGGAGGACAGCAGGCTGCTGACAGTGTTGTAGTGTCGATTCCCTGAGGGGCTGCTGTGCATTCCAGTCCGAGAGAGCCGCCTTGCAGGGACACAGTGCCATGAGCTAACTTGGATGTGACATCAGACTTTCAGTTTAGTGTGACAGTCCTTCAATTTTCTAATAAATTTGGGTCAGTGTTGGTCTTTTGTGGGATAATTAAGGTTGATCTATTCTGCAGGGCAAGCAGGAAGAAAATTCATTACTGAACGAGAAGGTCAGAAAGGGCCAAGGTGGAGAATATCTGTGTTCCAAGCACTGCTGTTTAGTGCTGCATCCTAATTGATCAGTGAACTATGTAAATGATGAACAGGTCAGGCTCTGCATTTTATAATGTGTCAGAACTTTTGAGACTTGCTTTGAAAAGTTACCTTGCTGTGCTGCATGCTGCCAAGTGAATAGGAAAATGGGATCTTTAACAATTGTTCATTTTTAATTCATGGCAAGTTCTTCTTATGATCTTTACACTGTGCTTGGCCTGCTGAGCATAGTGATTGCTCCTGTAAACAAAATACTCACAACATAAATACAACAACAAACATTCTCCAACCCTTTCACCTCTTCCCCCCCTCATGCTGGGTGCTGTGCGAAGCAATGGCAGAGTTGCTTTGTAATAAGATTTATTAGCTGGTCTTAGGGGCAGGCAAATTCTGGAGCTACAATCAAAGCCCATTGAGGCCACTGTTTCACACTCCCTAGGGTGTGGACTTCCTTTGCTTGTTTTTTTTAAGACCAGAAACCTGATCCAAGCAGTCTCCATCTTACTTCTACCTGGGCTCCAGGATTCTGGGTAGAATGTTGCCATGAACACCATTGCCCAGCACAGTAGAAAACAAGAGCATCTCACAGCATTGCTGGGTCCTTGTGTGGCACTTCTAAGCTGGAATTCCAACACTGGGAGGAGGAGATTTGCTATAAATAAAGGGCTTTGTTTGCAGAGCTTTGACTTGCAGGATTGTGTTCTAGTCCCATAGCCTGAGCACTCTGCTAGAACAAATTGCTCTGAGAGATCGCAATGTTTTTCATTTTACTACGATTGGAGGAATGCCAAGTTCTTTTCATTCACTTGTAGCAAAGAAACTTACCTGACCTCAGGGCTTTACAAAGTGCAATGAGTTAGAATCACCCAGGAATGAGAACTTTCTATGAAGCAAGCTGCATATTCATTTTTACAAGTGGTGCAGGAACAGAATTCCTACTTGTTTCATTAATCACTTTTGTGACAGGCCCTTCACCACTCCTTCCTATCAACGCTAAAGCTAGGAAACATTGTTTTTTACAATGAGAGAGGCAAGAAGTGGATCCCTAATTATGAATACTATTACAGAGCAGAAGCAAATCACTCAAGGCTGTTTTAAGTATCATGCAATGGAAATCATCACTCAGGCTCAGACAACACACATCTGTTACTGATATTAGAATTGTTAATGTGAGCATGTCATGGTTTTCCTTTGTGATAAGATAGTTCTGTGCAAATAAAACAAAAAGGAATAAATTCAGAGGATGCTTGAAATTCTGGTTCCTCCAGGCAGAATTCCTCTGGTGGGCCCTGGGCTGTTCACTGTTTGCAAGTGTAGAGTAGAGGCAGGTATGCTGTGAGTGATGGTCTTGTTATGAAGAACAAGGAATTTCTAATCCTGAGAGAAGGAGGCTGAGGCTCTCACAGAAGAAACTACTTGGCTTTTACTGCCTTGTGAAGTGAGAGCTGAAGAGAGAATGTGTTTGTTGACTATAAATTCAAGAGGAATTGATAACAGGAAGAAGAACTCTGGTTTTGGCCCGTGTATCTGAGAGTTGGCCCAGTGCTTTCCCATTGTATGAATGGGTTACTGAGAGATGTTACTTCTCCTAGAAGACTCTGGTTTTCTTCCACTCTTGGACTATAGCAGCTGTGGTACTTCTATGATTGGCACTAGAGTGGAACACTTACAGTCATGTTGAGATAAATTTAGTTTCAGTGTGAGGAGGATTCCAAATATGAGAGCTGCAGGGATCTGGGAAAGGCTCACAGTATTCAGACAAAGCACCTGAAATAGCCATAAATTGGCTTTTGATTAGTATTTGAAGGATTGCATGATGTGGGAGAATGTGATAGCTGAATTGTGATGGCTCAAAATCCTTTGCATTCCTTAGGGAATGTGAGCTGAAATAAGGAGATTGTGTAACATCAGTGAAGTGGGGAAAAATCTACATGAGGAACATCAGCAGATTTACTAGCCACTGGTTTCTATTTAATTATTGATAGTAATCCAAGTACTTTTTACTCTGTCTTGTACTATTTTACAGTGTTTTCCTCTGTGTATTGAATGTCTGGTTTACTAAGGAACTATATGCCTTGGAGTTGTGTAAGAACAATGAATGTATTCATCAGCTTTCATATAAAGCAGCTGTAAGATCTCACTGAGGAGGGCTTCTGCAAGGAGTTGAGCTGGGTGATGAAGGGAAATGTAATAGAATTATACATAAGATTGGCACATCCATCTAATGTGCTACATGGGCTGTGTCATAAGGTTGGTTGTTTTGTTCTCCCACTGTGCTTAGAACTTGCAAAAGCATCGCAGAAATTCAGCACCAATATCTGGGGTAAGACTTTAGCTCCCACTTAGGCTCTGTACAAAGGAGCCAGGGTTTCAAATGGAGGGCTATGCTCAGCACTTTCTCCTTGGCTCTGCCATGGAGAAACACTGCTCCTCACACTCAGCCAAGAGGAATGGGGCACAGATCAGTGCCCTGCCTTCCAGGCTCCCAGTGCCTGCTGTGAGGGGGGCTGGCTGCAGAGATTTTGGGGAGTTACAGTACAGAGAGAGTGCAGTGTTTTGAATTCTGCAGCAGTTTCTTCAGTACAACTGGTGTGAGATGGCACAGACCAGGGCAACTTTGCATGAAAAAAATTACCTGAGTGAATTGTCAAACTTTTGTCCAGGATAAATAACCAGGGAACATCAGATTGTTTCTTTAAGTTAACCTCTGCCAGTGACTCACTGAAATTACCAGGAAAAACTCTCATCCTTCCTCTGTACTGCATTGTATCCTTGCTTTGTATTGGTAAGATGGAGATTTCCTCACCTGGAGCCTTAAATGTTTATTGTGCTACAAAAGACCCCATGCACAGGTTTAACTGAGAGGAGGTTGCAGTGAGGTGGAGGTCAGTCTCTTCTCCCGTGTAACAAGTGAATAGGACAAGAGGAAACAGCTTCAAGTTGTGCCAGAGGAGGTTTAGATTGGATATTTAGAAAAATTTCTTCACTGAAAGTGTGGTCAGGCATTGGAAGAGGATGTCCAGGGAAGTGGTGGAATCCATGTCTCTGGAAGTGTTCCAGAAGTGTAGATGTAGAGACATGGCTAGTGGTGTTCTTGGCAGTGCTGGGTTAATGGACAGACTTGATTATCTTAGAGGTCTTTTCCAGCCTCAGTGATTCTGTGATATTATAAAACTGCCTGTCTAGATCATTCTTTGATATCCCACTGGAAGGGGTAACCCATGATGGAGGGTTGATGAAATAGAATGCAAGACCTCATTGGGCCTCTCTGGAGGAATGTGTGGGCTCAGAAGAACAAATAAAAACACTTCCCAAGTCCTGTCTGGGTCTGTACTCTGCACTTGGGCTGCTCTTCTTGACAGCTTCAGCAGGTTGGGATCAACCCTTGCAAATGGGAATGTATTCCCAGAAATTGCACAGTAACACTGTGGTGAGATGCTCCTCACCAGCACTAGCTAGGAGCCATTGCAAACAACTCAATGCTCACAGGATGGTGTTTTACACTGTCCTCAGCTATCATCCCTCTCCTGCTGTAAATGCATCTGAAGGGCAGGATTCCCATTTAGAATACATCATAGAACCAGGTCAAACATGAGGAATTCAGTTTTTTACCTGCCTGCTAACCTGACAGACCACGCAGTCTGATCTTTGTGAAATTATCTGACTAGACATGGCACTCTTCAAAAGTAGAGGATTAGGACCTATTTAGACAAAGGAGAAGACAGGTGTATTAAAGCACAGTGATAAAAGTTGTTTACCCTAGGCTTACAGGGAAAATTAAATTAAAGAAGAAACTGTTACTTATTTGACACTGAATGTGAGAATTATTGGGGAAAGTGTTACTTATTTGACTGTGAATGTGGGAATTATTACTAATTGCAAGAGTAATTTCTTGAAAATGATGCTGTAATGATTCTTTCTATTACAAGTGGTACTGCTGTCATTACTACATTACTCAAATTCAAATCCATGGGGGAAGCTCTGTAGGGTGGGTGAGCAGTGATTGAATGTTCCACATTAAAATAACTACACTAGTCTTAAATTTAGAATATATGATATGTATCTAATGCTCTCTAGATTTCTTAAGGTTCCTCTTCCACAAAGATGCTTCTCTTATCTGCACTGTGGACTGCCTAGTTTGTTCTTTTTATACTAATTAGTTGTTCAGGACATGTTTAATGGTAATATTCAGAAATGAAAGAGTTTTAGCATTTATACACTGGTGAAAATCAAGAAATGAACCGCTTATTTCTTATCTATAATGCTTTGTGGAGAAAAATTTGTCAGTCCTATCCAAAGCTTTCCTATTCTTGCTGCCTCCTTGGAATAGGATTTAAGCATCTCAGTAGAAACATCCTGTGGCAGTGTGAGAAATATGACAGAGGTAGGTGCAACAAATGCTACTCCAGATCTCATCTTGATTCTGTAAGCCCTGGTGAAGTGAGCAGGGCATGTGAAGGATCAAGAAGGGCCCTTCTGAGTAAAGTAAAAGAGAGTTTTGAAGTTGGGATTCCACTCAGCCTCTCTGCTGTGTCTGTCTCACTGACCCAAGGGCACCCCCAGAATTTCCTAAGGAAGGCAGGGCAAGCCCTTCTCCTGGGAAATACTGTTAATTCAGTTCTCCCAGAGGTGAGGAGCCTGCTTGATCTGGAATTTTAACCACTCTCTTCTGTACTACTTAAGGGTCAATTCTTTGACAGCCAGATGGAGGCATGTAGCTTTGTGTACAGATATACCTTGGTGTGGCAAAGACCAGGGAACACCTCTGAAATGCAGGGAGAAAATAAGGTGCTTTCCTCTCTTTGCTTTTTTCTGTGGTGTTCCTGGTAGCAGCTGGGAACTGAGCCACTGCTGTGCCCTGCCCTTGGCTTGGCTTTCAGTGGAAGGTTGTGCTGACCTAAAAGTTAAATGCTGTTGTAGGAACAGGTCTGAAGGAAGTTTTATTTTGGCTTCTCTGCACCAAACGAAGGGGAAGGAAGCCCCCAAAACAATTTTTGGTTAAGTTAACTGGATGGAATTTATGTAGTCATAGAAAAACACAACCCGCTTCAACTAGAAGGTGAGGGAGCTGTGGGAAAGGGACTCTCTCCTGCTTTGGAAGCACTTGCAGAGCTTCTGCTCTCTGTTTCTCCACAAGGTCCTGAGCAAGGGCTGCTGGCTGGGACTGCTGAGGGGACTTGGGTCCCACACGAGGGTGGTGGCTGGCCCGGTGTGGGCCCTGAGGGCTTCTCCCTGATCTCACTGCTCTTCACTTCAGTGATGATCTTACTTCCTTACTAAGCTTGTCCCAGTTAACTATAGTGGGGGACTTGTCAGGATCCTCCTTTGGCAGAGAAATTTTAGTCTTCGCTCTTCAAACATATTCTCCTTTGTAAAAGTGTTCAGAATGTGTTTTGTTTTTAAATTGAAGTTTGAACACATTAATGATACTGGCAATTACTCAAAGAAAAACATGTAATCAATGAATGCTTGCTAGTCTGTGGGATGATAAATTTTAGAAATGTAGTCTGTGCTTGCCTGGAATTTATTGCTTCAGGCAAGGTGATGGCTGCAGCAGTGCCATTTCCAAAGACTGCGCTGTGCATTTGTTTTCTCATTAGCATCTAGTTTCTATTGTATATTTTGAACAAAGGTAACCTTGGAGTAGGAACACATTCCTTTCTGTCAGGAAGAACTTGTGATGCTGTTTCAAAGGTGCATGCATGATTGAGCAGCAATACATCACAAGAAGCTCTGCAAAGAAGATAATTCTCCATGGGCTGTAGTTGAAGAAAAGAAAAATCCATTTTTTTAGATTACCGTACTTTGTGTGGGGAGGAGGGTTAATTTATGTGTGTTGTGACAAGCTCTCTCAGATGGCGAGTAGACTGTTTGTCAACTCATAACTATCATTCTCCAAAACAGCAAAGATTCATTAATTTGCATCTTAGTAGGTTTTGATAAAAATCTATATTCCTTATTAAAGGAAGGAAGGAAGCTGTTGTCAGTGAAAATTCTATAAAAAGCAGCAATTCAGGGGGATTTTTGCAGTTCAGGAGAGGAATTTGAAACAGTGACTCTAAACTTTAACTGCAGCATCCACTATACAGTGTAAAACCCTTGGTATATTGCTGTCATTTAATGCCCATGATGCAGACAGACTACACCGAGCTGGAAGTTCACAGGAGCTGCATTTCTGAGGATGGAGAGGAAGATTTGGTGGGGAAGTGAGGAAGGGCGGTCCTGTGGCAAAGCACTGAGCTGTGCCCTGGAGGAAGAGGAGGACCATGGTGGAGGGAGAAGTGTTTGTGACCAAGAACATCAAATGTTAGTGGGAGGCCCGGAAATGGCCTCTGAGGTGCTCCTGTTTTGGAAGCACCTGTGTGCCTGCAACATCTTAGAAACATTAGACCCTGCCCAAGAAAGTAACTAGGAGTGGACCTTTCTGTAGCTTGGACCAGAGCTGGGATAATAATCACTGCCCAGCACAGGAAAGACCCATTCACATCCCCCAGAAACCACAGGGCATACTTAAAACAGGAAAAACACCGGCAGCAGAGCCAGGTACCAACCAGGATGCTAATCCCAGTACTCTCATTTTACAAAACACAAGCTGAGACTTTTAACAACTGTGCTTAACCTCAGTCCTGTCTGCTCCAGCAGAAGCGTGCCCCTACATCTGAGGTGAGCACTGATCCCGTCATGGGATGTAAAAGCTCCGGTGTTTGGAAAGTCAATCAGTGCAGGGGCAGCTGCCTCAAATGCTGCCAGGATTTTGATTTAATATGCCACTGGAGTAGCTCTCAGTGCCACCAGCATTCTGGGTACACCCTCAGGGATGAGCTGAGCTGTCCCAGGAAAACAGGAGTGCAGATAATGGGCTGTGGAAGGAAAGTGGTATTCCTTCAGGCTGCTGTTGTGGATGGGTTTTATCCCAGCTGAGCTGGCTGTGTGCTGAGTGTGGGGCTGAGCACAAACAAGCTGCTCAGGCTCATCCCACTCCAAAGAGAGACAAGTGCCTGGGAATTCCAGAGATACTAAAGGGCTGCACCAGCCAAAGCAGCTGCATTGTGGCTTTCAGCTCTCAGCTCCAGTGAGCTGTGGTGTTGGCCCTTGCTCTTGTGTATTTATGATGATGGGGATGGAACTGACGACCTGAAGCTTCTTGTTTTCAGGATTTTTCTGTGATGGTAAGTGTGAATCCTCAGCTTTCCTAGGACACCAAGGTCCCAGGAACTTGCTTCAGGGGAAGATGAGTCTGGTCAGTCCTGTGTCAGATTGATCCTAAAAGAGAGACCTCCATCAGAGGAGTGAGGGGTTTAAGGATAAACTTCTGGTGAGAGGCACTGTGTGATCACAACACAGAAAGACAGCTCTTGGACTGAAGAGCTTTGGCTCTGCAGTCAGCTACAGCTGTGCTGGCTCAAAAGGTCACATGAAATCTATGCCTGTTCCTATTCATAAAACGTGAAGGGTTTTGAACATAACAAACTTTAATGAGTTTGAAAGTGCCTTAAGTTGGTCATGATGATGAAACACAAAGAATCATCCAAATTTTCTTCTGTTTACTTCTATAGTATAAACAGCGTTATTCAACAGTTCCTGCATGGGGTATTCGAGATTTTTAACTGACAACAGAAATCCGCATATGGCTCAGAAAAGTGTTGGCATCCTCTTGTGTGAAGTTTGTTAAAATTGTATGATAGACATCTTGTTATTTAAAAAATCATTTTCCTTTCAAACAAATTTATTCTGTGGTTTAAAAACTGTGTTTTAAAAGCTAATTGGACAAGGCCAAGGTTATAATTAGATTTATACTCATGAAGAGTAGTCTCCTAGGACTATTTTGTAACTTCATGTCTGAAATTGAAGTTTGTCAGTGTGTCAAAATCTATTAAAAAAAACCAAACCAACTCATCTGCTGTAAGTGACAACTGTAGTTGTACCAGAAATTTTTCACTATCAAAGGCAGAGATGGAGGGGATCTGCCATTATTTACCATCTACCTTGTCAAGCTGGTTTCCTCCCTCCTCTCTTGGAGGTGATGCTCATGGCCAAATCTGTCCTGCTGGTGGTTTCTGTAGGATAAGAAGGTTAAGCCAACATGAGGTCACTCAACTGAAGGCTGATTCATAGCTGTTAACAAGTGCATTCAGTAATCATATTCCTTCTCCCAAAGCAATCACATCTTTAAGAGGAGCAGAAAATAATTTATTTAGGACATAAGAATCTTCACAAGCAGCCTAAACTTTATTTTTTTTTTTTAATGGGAATTTAAATTCTCTCTCCTGCACAGAAAAGTGTGCCTTCGTTTGCATCATTTCATGGCTGAGAGGTGTCTGGGCTCTCTTAGAAAAGCAAAAATGTTTCATTTAACTTACCCTGGGCTTGTAACTGCCTTCCCCACCTATACTATAACTTTGTTACTTCTCCCCTTGTGCTTTTACTCACTGTTATCACACGTCAGAGATATGTGCTGGGTCCTGGCTGAGCACAAGGTGTGTTCCAGGCCCTGGCTTAGCACAAGGTGTGTTCCAGGCCCTGGCTGAGCACAAGGTGTGTTCCAGGTCCTGGCTGAGCACGAGACTGCTTCAGTGGGTTCTCCTTGGAGAAGTTCTGCCCTCAGCCTGGTGTGACTCTGCTTTGCTGTGGCAGGAGCTGTGTGCACAGGCACCTGGGGGAGAGGATCAGCTTACCTGTGCTTTGCCTCCTCTCTGCCCTGGTTATTACAGGAAGCAGCAGCTTTTACAGTGTAAATGAGAGGCTGCTGCCAACAAGTTCCTCCTGATTCCACGGTGCAAATCCTGCATATTAAAGAAGTTGTTCCTCATTAGACACACGCTATCATTTAGCACATAGAGGCATGAACAAAAGGCAGGTATCCCTTTGCTGACAGCTACACATTTGGGTAGTCACAGTTCATCTCTGTCCTGAAGAACTTGCAGCTGGAGCTTGTACACAGGACTCACAGGGAACTTCTTAAATGGAGAATTGTCCACTTGTCAAAGCTGAGTGGTTTTGTGGAAATGACCTGACTTCCAGGCTCTGACAGGGCATATCCATGTCTGAATGGCCTCTGTTTCCTGACTTCCTAGAAGCCCCAGCCCTTCCAAAATCCCCCAGAAATGTAATAAATAATAAAGGCTTTCAATTTCATTAAAAGGCTGGGAGCCCTGGACAAAAAGGATCCTGGAAATTCTCGTTGTTTTCTGCTTTGTTTGTTAAAGTCTTGTTTTTGGGTAAGCTCTATTTATCACCTAATAGAAAAGGTGGAGGAAGTGTGCCTTAGAGAACAAACCTATTAAATTACTACCCCAGGGTCTCACATGTACTCCAGAAGCAGAATTGAACTTACAGTTTCTGAGTATTAGTAGGGCCTTAACTGCAGAATGATCTCAGTCTTGTTATGTGAACCTAATCTCAGCTATATGCTGGCTGACTTAACCTCTAAAAATAAAAGCAAAGCTCTGGCTCAAAAATAAAAAAAAATGCTGGAATCCCTTCAGTACTAGTGAATTATTAATATTAACCATTTAAAGAGAAATGTTGCTGCTGTAGAGGAATAGCCTTTTTTAAAAAGTGTTTTCAAAGGACAAATGTTTATATTCAATAACCAGACTGCAGAGAATCATCTCTGAGAAAGCTGCTTTGAGCCTTTACTCATAATTTGCTAATGAATTTCATCTTAAGTGCAGTTAAAGTGTAAGAGTTTGACTAGGAACTGGATTGAAAATAATAATTTTTCTTCTTCCTGTTTTCTCTCTAGGCTCTTGTTAAGAAATGTTTGAATGCAATGAAGTGTTAAGAGACTGAGAGCTTGTTAAAATAGCAGAAGGGCAGCTGTTGGAGGGGAGACAAGGAAGAAAGTAAGGAATGCATCTGAAGAATCTTTCTTTCCAAGGAAGATTAAAAGCACTTCAATTTGAGGAAAAATAAATGTCCTTTCAGATCTTCCTGTTGCACACTTTAAAATCAAATGAGGCAGAAAATTTGTTTGGCTGCTTCTATGAGCATCAGTCTTTTATGTCTGCATTGGGACACTGGACCTGGTGTGCACATGCCCAGGCTAATTGCACTGGTAATGGTCTCATGCAGCAACTGGATCCAAAATTGGGTGGATATTTAGGAATAATGGATGAACTCATAGTAACTGAGATTGCTAAAACCAGGATAAAGTGCTCGAATATCTGGGTTGCAATGGGTGATACATTCAATTTTGATAAGGACATTTTGCCTGAAAAAGGCTTCTCTATCCTCAATAATTAATCAACTCCTATATTTATTGCTCAATAGCCGTCACTCAGCTCTGGTGAGGCATCTTCAGAGATGGCTTCTCCCCGTGCTTCTGCATTTCCTGCAGCCTTCCCAAATGGTTCAACCACTGGGATCAGATCAGCTTTAACTATGAGAGGCAAATCCAGCAGCTCTAAAGCAGAGAAGTGTCTCTGTGCTGGTGTTTGCTGGCCTGGGTAGGGGCTGAGTTCAGGCTGTGTCTCTCTGTAAGAGCACCTAGCCAGGCTCTGCAGTCCTGGGATGAAGAGTGCAGCTGGCCAGAGCCTGGTACTGACAACACCAAGGTGCTGGGTGTGATCCCCATGTGGCCATTCACTGAGGAGCTGGATTTGGTGATCCCTGTGGGTCCCTTCCAACTCAGAACTTTCTGTGCTGAGAATCTGTGATGAGAAACCTGCTGGTGGGTTATCACAGGAGCTGTGGGGCTGAGCACAGGCAGCAGCTGCAATTGTTCACTGCAAGTCCTCTCAAAGAAGCACTAGTTCATCTTTGTCTACCAAGACTGGCACAAGGGCAAGTGCCTGGGATGTCTCTGCCACATGCTAAAGGAAGGGGCAGGTTCTCCATGAGTCCAACCCACTGGTGCCAAACAGGGAAGGACTGCTTGGCCTGTGCCCTGCTCTCTTCTGCTCTCTCTGCCTGTGCTCTCATCTGTCTGATGCTTTTTGGACCCTTTCTGGAGCTGAATCTTTTTGTTAATTCAACTGAAAATTAACCTCTCCTTACCCCCCCACCAAAAACCAAAACCAAAGTTAAAAAAGGTGGTCTTTGGTTTGGTTTGCTTTTGGCAGAATTGCTCTAAAGCTGGTTCAGCACAGGTTCAATGAATTCAGAGCTGAAGGAAGACAGGGAGCAGGACCTCTGCCTTCAGAGCTGCTCTCTCAGCTCTTGGTTCCTACACTGGGAAATAAGAGTTAACAAGGAAGATTTGTTAAGTGTCTTAAATTTTATGAGATTATTACAAATCAACAGGACAATCTGTGGAGTAGATATCCTGCACTGGGAGCAGATCTGAGCTGACTCTCTGGAAAGGTGGCAGTATACCTTTGTTTTTGAAAAACTATGCTGATGTGTGTGCAATGCTAGCTTGTTTTGTGGTTTATAGGCACGGATATTGAAACAATTCAATTAGATTGCATGTGATTAAAGACACTTTTGCTGTTAATCAGTGTGGATTAGGAGGATAGGTTTAAGAGTTTGAAGGGGGAGCTAAAAATATAGAAAGGGATTTATTAATATTTGAAGTGCAGACTGTCATTCATTCAGCTGTAAGCCTTTGGGATCCTGAGAAGCCCCTGTTTCATTTCCCAGCAGCATACAGATGGGAAAGTCTGTTGACAGATGCATCATATTCTGTGGGAGACTTAGTGGGAATGTTTGCCCTGGACTTTTAGTATTATTCATATATAGTTCTTATTTGGATTATATTTTAAGCAAGAAATCTGCCTCCATTCTAGTCTAGTTTGCATTTCAGGGTTTACTTGTACGTGTGCTAGTACAGGTTGAGCTAATGCCATAAAGCCCTGAGTGGGATGTGGGGATGGAGCAGGCACAGGGGCTGAGCTGAGCTCCTGTCCCAGCCCAGCTGGTGTGAACACACAGGTACAGATCCCCAGACTGTGCTGGACAGCCCTTGCTCTGACCCCATCACACCAGGGAGTCAAAGGAGACATCAGACAACAACCCTGTAGCCAGACTCTCAAATTTAGGTACCCTGAACTCTGAAACTCTGCAAAACCTCCAAAGCTTGCTTGGCTGATATGCACCTTGCTAGGCAGAGGTGTTGATATCCAGGCAACTAAAGAATATCTTGGCATGTATTGGTGTTACTGCCTTTGAAAATTATAGTGGTATATTTTAGGGACTGAATTAAGCCATTTAAATCATCCAGCCTGACTTCTGTAACATCAGAGTTTTTCCTTTTTTAATTGAGAAAAAAAATATCTTTTAGCTATAAGGACCAGTGTCTCACATTCCCCAAGAGGGCTGTTCACCTACAAACTGTCCTTAGTCTTAGAAGTGCATTTTGTTGCGCTGATGCCTTTCAGTTGAGTAGGCAAGTCCATAAAACTGGCTTTGATGTTCAGCCTAATGTGCTAAATTGAGCCTGGACACTGAAAACATTGCCCAAGAAGGGCACAGAGGTGACCTGGCTTAAAATATAATTCTTTTCACCTTAAAAAAACCCAAACAAAACTAAAAACCCAAACCAGACAAACAAAAAGTCCCAAGCAAAGAAAAAACACACACACAAGTTCACATGTGATCACAGCCAGTCCCTGTATGGTTGCTATAGTGTTGCTAACACAAGGGGATCAGGAGTACTGCTACTACTTTTCTGGTTGAGCAATAAAATAATCCACGTTGGGGTATGAGTAGTAATTTTCTGCTACTACTTTTCTGGTTGAGCAACCAAATAATCCACACTGGTGTACAAGCAAGTGCTTTTCAGCACACAACTGAAAATGGCTTTATCAAAATCCTCAATTAAAACAAACCCTCCCCTAGCCTCAAATATGAAATCCTGTTCATTGGCAAAACTCGTTAGCTTGTCAGTTTGTTAAGTATTCCCAGGACTAAACTCACACTGCCAGAAAGGATAACACAAAATGCAGAGTTTTAACAAAGCCATGAGAGGGATGGAATCTCTTCTTTCTCCTGCTAATGTATTTCCAGCACTGTTTTGCATCCTTATAACTCTGGGGAGCGCAGTCTGCAGAGTACACGATTAAGCATTATCACTGTGATTTCAGAGCCCTCCTGTTACACCAAGTAATAACTCATTTTCCACCATTGTGCACACCAATATTGCTGTCAGCGCTGAGAGCCTGACCCTGGCACTGGCACTGCAGGGGAAGGGAAGCCATAAACCAGCAATAACCACTGTGAGCACTTTTACACTTGGTAAAGCCAAACAGGCCTGGGGACCAGAACTGCGGGCCTGCCATAGGCTTGGCAGGCTGGGCAAAATAAGGCTGTTCTGTTACTCCAAGGCATTTTGGTTTATGGTTATAGTTTCCTGTGGGTTTATAAGACAGTCTTATGTTTTCCTGGAGGCACCATTTTCATTTTGAGGGCAAATCATGACCCGTGTTGGATTTGTCTGTTTAATGAGATCACTCCAGGTAGAAGTTGCTCTGTTAATTAAAATATTCACTTGAACTCAAACCTGAAGTACTATTTGGAAGCAGGAGAGCAGCAGCTGCTGGGTGTGGATGTGAGAGGGAGGCTGAGGCTGGTGGGAAGGTGCAGTTTTGGTGCAGAAAGAAGTACAAGAACCTTTGTTCTTTAAATCCCTGCTCTTTCAGTCTCCCTGTTGGGCCACCTCACATGCAATGAAATGATGGCTGAGATGTCAATTTATAGAGTATTACAAGGGGCTCTTTCTGCTCATAATCCCTAGATACAAAACTGGAGACCTAGTCCCTATTTCCCAAACAGGCAGGAATGTTTTCATTACTATGTTAATTCAATCTCTCCTAGAATAGTGATACTTTAATTGCTCCTCTGTTTTCCTCAGACATAATCCAATTCCCTTTGGCCTCCTAGTTTATCCACACATTAATTGGGTTATTGCCTTGTAAAACAGAAGGGCAAATATATAGCTTAAATTTTATGACAGACAGTTAATAAGCACGACTGAGAATTTTAAAGTGCCCTAATGCAATTACATGCCAGGGTCCCAGGAATTTCAGTGGGATCTGGGTGCCTTCCTGCATCACACTTCTTGGAAATTCCCATCCCATATATGTAATGATGACTATATATCTTTACTGTACATTGAGTACTCCAGAGTTTCTCCTTTTCAACCTGAATTCTTGATCCTACAGTCTTTAATCCTGTAAATCTGCTTTTAATTTAATCTAGTAAAATTCCTTTTGATTTCCTTGATTAAGGATTGTGGGGTCAAAGCCTTTGAAGCACAACTGAAGGCTTTGAAGTACAAAAGAGGCAGACCCAGGGCTTGGGGGACTGGTAAAGGGACACCCAGGTTCTCCCATTCAGGACTGCAGTCCATGTCAAAGGTGACCCCGAGCTTCCCCAAGCTTGTGGCTGCAGGACTAATGTCCAGCCCCTGAAATCTCAGGGAGCTGCTGAGCAACAGCCTTGTTCAGCAAACACAGAAAGCTCTGAAGCTTTCCCATCTCCACACACCACCTTGCTATGGGAAGGAGCTCACTCTGCTGCAGCCAGGTCTGTGCTGGTTGTCCAGCAAGCAGCTGTCTCTGAACCCCACCTGTCTTGTGGGCACTTTTGTCCTGTGAACTTCTATTAACTGTGTCAAGAAGCACTGAACCAGGATAGCAGCAATGGAAATTATTAGAAAAAAAAGCAGAGACTGTCAAGGATGGCCTTAATTCATTTTGACTTGAACAGTGCAGTGGAGCACTAGGACTGAGCACACTGTGAAGATCTTCCCCGCCTTGGCTGTTTCAAGTACCACTTGCAGCAGCAGGATCAGAAATAACCTTCACTCATAATCAAACACCTCCTGTGACTCCTTCAGCTGGCTGTTCTGGGAGGCAACAGGCTGCAGCAGAAGGAGAAATGGCTGCTGCACCGTCCCACGAGTTCCTGGTTACACCAGGCTTGGGAAACCATGAGCAAAGAGGCACCATTGTGACAAAGCCTTCATCAAGGAAAAGACTGGGCTCTTTAATGTCACTGACCTAGAGTTTGAATCTAACAGCATAAAAGGCAATAGGGAATGATCAAAGGGTGAAAACTAATGATAAGAGCATTACATTAATCGATGGAATAGTTACCATGCCCTACCCACAGCACACCTGTGGAGTGGCAGTGATCAATTTTCTTCAGGCTGGCAAGAGAGAAATAAGAATTGCCAAAGCAATACACACTTCGGCCTCTCTATCCTTTAAAATATGGAGTGAATAAAACAGACAGGGATCATTTTGCTTTAATTGGTTTTTCGATAAAAACACCTTCCATCCAACCTTACACAGTGTAGGTGTTACAGTGGTCAGGGAGAACCAGATATTTCACAGAACATTACAGGAATTGCCAAAAATCAGAACCAGAAATAATAAGTTGCAAGTGGTGGGAGAGAGCTGGGGACTGGTGCTCCTACAGTTCAAGGAGGGAATGAAGACCTAGGGCTGAGCTGAGCTGGAACCTTTGAGTCCTGGCGAATGCAAAGCAAGAGGTGTTTTGGTGAAAAATTCTTTTCTTTATTGGAATCTTCCTTGTTTAAAGTAATTTATGGATTTAGAGTCAGTCTCAAATAACTTTCACTGACATGTGAACTGGGTTTTTTCAGGAAGTGCCAAGTTCCTAACCTAAATGGCCAGAGGGATAATGAACATCCTGGTTCACTTGGGTGTGCCATGGAATTAGGCACAATGTTTGCTTTTGCTTCTGACTCTTCCACGAGGAAGGTCAGCCCTATTGCTGGCTGGGCTTCCAACTGCCTGCTGATAAAAAATTACTTATGCCTGGAAAGTGTCCCGTGTAAGAATATAGAGATATGCTATCCTAGAGACGCTGAACAAAGTCTCTGGAGGGGCTGGATTATCCATCAATTACAAATTCACAATATTTTAAAGGTATAGTGTCCAACAAGTGGAAAGCTTTATGTAGCGTGTTTCTGATCTGTTACACTACACTGGCTATGACTGTCATGAGTATCACCTTAAAGTCTACAAACAAATCTTGTGCTGTGTCTTTCATTTCCAGGAAACACTTTTAATTTAAATAGAAAAAGTCTGGGTAACGAAGGCAAGCAGAATGCTGTAGTGAGGAATGTGCCACCCAGCTGTGACTGTGCTAAGTACCAACGCTCCCTTTCTCCCTTCACGAGAAATTAAAGGAGTTACAGTCTGTTACCCCTCGGTTCCAGCTCCCAAAGCTGGCTTTGCCATTTCCCACCGTGGCTGCTCTGGCTGGAGGCGCTCAGCTGTGTGTTTATGGAGAGGGAAGGGTTCACTGCCTGGGCTGCATCCACAGACAGCAGCTTGGGAGCACCTGTGCCAGCCTGGCCCCAGCCACACCGAGGAGTGGAGCTGTGCCAGCATCTGGGCTGAGCCTTCATGGGCACTGCTGCTCCTGCTGAACCCTTCTCCGTGGCTTTACCCCCTCTCAGCTCAACCAGCCAGCTCGTAGGACCGAGCAGTGAGCTCTCCCTTGGGGAAACTTCCCTGTGTTTCACTTGGGAAATAATAAAAATGAAACATGGAGATTTCCACTGCAGTGTGGTGGATTTGGAAAAGACAGAAATGACTGCAGCAGTGCTCTGTTAAATGCTCACTGCCACAGGGGAAAAGATGCTGCGGCTGCTAAATTTGGGGTGGATTAAAACTCCCTGGTAGTGTAGGGCAGAGATTTTCATTGGGAGGTTGGAGTACGTCCAAAACAGAAATGCAGAAATACAGAACAAGCTGTGATTCTGACAACTGCTCAATCCTGTTCTTCCATCCCTTCTTCCTGTGCAGAAAACAACACAAGTTTTGGTCTCAAGCCCTTGGTCTTGCTTTTCTTTTTAGGTGAGCACTCGTTTCAGGTAAATGCTGCCACCAACTTCTACCTCTTTAACACCCAGAAGCCCACAGATTCATTTTAGGAGATTTTTTCCTTCATTGCAGGCTCCAGAGTTTACAGGAGGGGCCAGGATACACTTGTTGGGCTTTTTAGTTACAAAAATACCTTAAATAATGTCTTATAGTCTCATAATCTTTATTTATTGTTGGTCTTTTCTAATACCTTCCAGGATTTATTAGCTATGTATATAGAAAACACCCTAAAATCTGATAATCTGTAATACTTTTACTCAGGCTGTTGAGCTGATTGCACCTTATGAGACTTGGTGGCACCTTAAGTACTTTGTTGAAATTACAACTATAAGATGATTATTGCTAGGTTATTGGCATTAAATATAACAGTAGCCACAAGGGTTTAAAACTATTGTATGCATTAGAAAGGGGATAAAATATATTGATTACACTGGAATTTATTCACAGTTCTTTAAGACTGCACTGTGCCCAAATGAACTGGGAAAATGCTGATCTTGCTGATAGAAGCTGAGCTCCCATCAGTTCTGCACCAACAGAACCAGACCCACAGAAAAAGCTTGAGATGGGAAAATCAAAATACCACTTAGGACTGCTGCTGATGTCTCTCTTATGTCCTATGTGGGATGTGGGCTCCAAATTCAAAGTAGAAGGAAGTACAGCACTGCTTTCCTCAAACTGGTTCCCAAATGACCAACAAGCTGTGGGGGATTGGGTGTTTTCCCCCAGTGAATTTCCTGGTTTGCTCTTTGAGATATGTTGTCCTGGCCTCATTCCCTGTAGAAGAGCTGCACGGATTAGATGGTCTAAAACCTTTAAGAACAACAAGAAATTGGCCAGCACAGAAGGGAAATTGAGTCCTGTCACTAACTTTGAATAGGCAGTGTAAGATCTCAGGGATAAATGAGAAGGCTTAAGGGAAATGTCATGCTTAAAGAACTTTATTGCTTACATTCTGTAGCACTGATTTTGATTAATAGCTCTCTAATGCCGGAAGCATCATATCCAGATCAGAGGGAGCTCCACACACGAGCTACATAGCGACCCCAGAGCTCACTCTAAGGGGCATGATCATAAAATAATTTGTGTGGTTGGAAAAAATAAGATGGTAGAAATGGGAAAGGGGGCAAAAGCATTAAAAATGCAGATATGGTTTATCTTTTAGCTCTGTTTCAGTGAGGCTCAGCTGTGGTTCATGCTGTGTGTTCAGAGGTGTCAGTCTGGGTTGTTAACCTGGGATTTTGAATGGAGTTGCATCTGGGGTGCTGAAAATCGTGATGTGATACAGATTGAACCACTCCTTTGTGTGCCATGACACAATTTCCCTGGCCCAGAAGGACCATCCAAGGTGAGAGGTCATTTGACTCACAGGGATGCACAGACTGTAACTTTGCCTCCTACAAGTGCTCTGTCACTCTGAAAAAACAACCCTGATGCCTGGCAAGGGATCTCAATTCCCCCTTTGTGCCAGCTGGTGCAATCCAAGTCTCAGGACTGTTCTAACTGGCGAGATCTGAGAACTGCAGTAGCAGTTGAAGCTTTATCAGTTTTTTCAGATGTGTAGGTAAACGAATCGTAGACTCTGTGACCTTGAACTCAACACGACCACTCTCTTTACAGCCTCAGCATAAACCTTATCAGGACCACGTCAAAAAAAGCATTATCACCTTTTGGAACTGAGTGGGCTGAGGGCTGTGATCCTGAGCTGTCCTGCAAACCAAATCCAGGTCTGCTTTCCCTGGCCACAGCCAGCCCAACTCTCGAGAGATTAATGAGCCAAGTTCTGATCTCAGTTATATTTGTGGACTTGTCCCATATCCATCCTATATAAATCAGTCTTACCCTGCTCAGGAAAGCCAGCTGGGTTTTGGTCCCAATTAAGTCAATGGGAATGCTGCCATTGACTGCAGTGAGTTTGGGTTTCATTTGGGGTTGAGAGCTTTTGGTCTCATTTAACTGTTTCCTACTGGACAAGGCAGTATTGTCCCGCAGCTGAAATAAATATTTGGCATCCTCTAAGCAAGGCAGCTCTCATGTAAAGGTGCACTGCCTTTCCCATAAAAACTGCTGCAATATTTGGTTGGCCAGGATGCTTCCCTTTCATGCTGAATCAAGGGCTCTAATAAGCATGATGACAAAATATGAGGAATTCTATGTAATTATGGCAACGGCACCACCTGCCTCTAATTAAGCTGCCAAAACATTTGGTCTAAAATGATGCAACGAATAAAAAAAAATTTTATCCAATATTTTGGCAATGGAACAAGAAGCTGGCTTTCCTCACATAATTAGTTTTAACAAAGTGTTGTTAATCTGATTTTTGATTAATAGCCTATTTAATCTTATAGCAGGCTGACAAGATGCTGATCTGCCTCTGGTTTAAGTTTTTTTTCCACCAAAAAGGCTAAGATTTGTAAGAGTTTTAAGAGATATACTTGTATAAGAAACATTTGATTTTCTTATTATTTTCATTGTTCTTCATGAGAGCCCCAAAGGTTACATTCTCTGAATTCACTGAACTTTTAAGCCTTTCATTAAATTGGAAGCCAGAGGAAAAGCTCTTTTTTTCCCCCCTCTTCCTAATTCCTTGTACAGAGAAGTCACTGGTATGACTAATTGGGGGGAGGAGGGGTGCCCAGAAACCTGACAAGCTCTGCACATTTTAGAGCTGCTGGTCAGCTGGCAGAAAGTATCAGCTTTGTGGACTGCTGTGATGCCCTGGGGTGTTTGGTGGCTAATGGTCTCTTCCCTTAGAAGTGCTTCTCTGGTTGGATTTAGTGACAATGAGGAGGGGAATATAATGTATAACAACAGCAAAGCAGCCCAACCGCTTTTCCAGGACTTGTGTGGCCATTTGGGTTTCAGAGCTGTTAATGTAACCTGGCATGTTAAATCAGACATGATCAACATTGTAAAAGAGCCAAGCATACCAACAGTACAGATGGGTGGCAGATAATGAAAGCAACCATGGCTGAGCAGTGTAAAACTGCTGATCAAACCATGTTAATATGTGGGTCTTATAATTCTGAAAATCAGCATTTGAATATACCAGGATGTAAACAGGTAACTGTGTATTCCCTGTAGGCACCATCTATATAAAACGTGATTTTAGCAACTTGCTTGTCTTTTGCCCTGGGTGCCTTAAATGTGTGATTTTTGCAGTACCTTGTGCCCCTGTAACAATTGGTGACTCCATGAAGTGGGTGTAAATAGTTTCTGCCAGCTACAGTTTGATGTCTGTTGTCTCACCCTGTTGAGTTTCTTTCCCATAGCAGTGTCTGAGCTGGATTATCTACTCCCACTCCAGCTATAAAGTCTTGATGAGCTCTAAAATTCAGAGGAGTTTCAAGGAAGTCCAAGAACTTGACAGCTTTGGGCTATTTGTAAAGAATGGCACAGTTCTTGTATCTGGTACTTTGCTAGGACAGTGTTGAGATTTCAGCATTTGAGAAAAGGTTTTCTGGTGCAGTTCCCTGCTCTGACAGTAGAGATTTGATGACATGAATGATGCTCCCTTTAGAGGTCAGACAGCCTTTATATGTGTGTGCTCACACAAGCTTCAGAACTGGGTGCAGAAGTCCATTTGTTATCTCCAGGCTGCCTTTGTGCAAGTAGTAGGATGGTTTTGTAGCAAACCTTAACAGATTTGCTAAATAAAAACTAAGTTGATGTGTGGTATCCTGACCCTCCTGGTGCGAGGCTGCAGCATGAAACCACCTCCAGGTTCCACCTCCTGCCAGCACTGGAGATGTGGAGATTCCTCAGTAAATGCTTCCTGTACAGCTGCTGATAAGGGAAAACAAAGAGGGCCAAGGGTCTCATTGAAGGCTGATTGAGTGTGTGAACCAAAACCCTGTAGGTGAGTGTCCCACAAGATCTGCTGAGGCAGCAGGAATTTGTGGTTACTCACTGTTCACTGGTACACCAGGCAATACTAAAGCCAGGACCTCCAGTGATTCCCAAATCTTGCCAGTGACTGCCCTGCTCCTCCAAAACAACAGCAACAGCCCTTAGGTGGCCACCTCACCTCTATTACACATTGGACTGGCAGATTAAATGCTTATGACGTCTTTTTTTTTTCCTCCACTCTCTATCTTATTTATCAAATAAGTTTTCAGACACAGATTTGGGAATACATTGTGTTTGCTTTTAAATGCACTTGGTAACATTTGTTTTCTTAAAAGCTTATTCAAGAACTAATGGGCTCCTGAGCCAGTCTATAGAAGGAGATGGCTAGGGTCAGTTTAATATTTGCCATGATTAAAGTACACACTGCTGAGTAAATACAGAGAGGAATTATGTGTTATTTGACTAGCTGCTAATTATGGTGAGCTCTTCCTGACTGTGCTTCCTTTTTAAAAGATGAAAGTCAGATCCCTCAAAATTCTCATATTTAGTTCCTTTGGAAAAAATGGTCTGGTAAATAAGACAAGTATAACTGCTCTAGTTTGTATCATGCTTCTTTTGCATGCTAATCCAAAGTTCCCCTGAGATAATTTGACAAGAAGGCCATTAATGCAAATTTAAGCGTGACCTAGAAAGGACTTATTTTTCATGTACCACATTGATTCTCTGCTATTGTTATTTGTTCTTCTTTGTTTTAAACTGCCTGGTGTTTTGGAGTTGCCTTTCCTTCTTTTAATTTCCCTTTTTTTCCTCATGACTATTGAGGCACAACTCAGAAGAAATACATTGCTTTCAAATAAAATGCTGCAGTCAGATATGAAAGTATTGCATGTAAAGAACAGAATTTATCTGGCAAACACTAGATATAGTTTGGGAAAACTGTTTTTGTAGGCAGTTAACAAAAGTTGACTTTAGTTTCTTTCATTTTACAGGAGAACTTGTGTGTAAATTTGTGTTATAGATACCTGAGCTTTCCTAGCAGGTGTGGTGCAAAAGCCCTCCATTGTACAACCATGCCAACTGGCCAGCAGAATGAAGCAAATCCTAACAAACCAAAACTATTGCAGCTGTAAGGATTAAACATTCTCTTTTCTTCAATGGTTTGTTTCAGTAATTTCTAGGCATAACATAATTTTTGGGAACTCTGGCTCTGGCGTTCATGTAAGCTATCTATTGCAGAAGAAAGCAAGGAACAGTCCCAGACACTCCAGGATCTCAATGCTGCTTGGTTTGGTTCCTTGTAAGGAGTAAAAAGGTCAGAGCTACCTGCTTCCCTTTAGCCCTTTACAGGTCACTTCAGGGCTATTATTATTTTTATAATATAATATATATCAAAATAAAGTATGTAACATTTCCCAAAGAGATCTCAAAGCTCTGTGCCATCTTTTTTCACAAAGTCCTTGAAAAATACACATTTGCTCACAGTCAGGAAAAGCAGATCTAGCTGGTTCCAGACAAAATGGGGATGGTTAGTCTGTCGTAGTAGAAACCTCTCTGTCTGAGTCAGTAGTGTTTTCCTGCTTTGGACTGGTAATGAAAATCTTTCTTTTCCCTGTAGCTGTGGACCGCGCTGGGAGGGCTCTGCTGGCGCTGGACCCCGGGACACAACTCGCTCCCGGGCTAGTTAATATTTCTGCTTTCCAGGTCGATACATCTGCTTAATATTCAGCTGGAGGGAATGCAAAACACTTCCTCGTGTGGCGCAATGGGGCCAGCACTCAGTCTCGGGGTGGAGGGAAGTTCGGAGGCCGGGGGTTACGGGGTAATTGGAGCGGAGGCTGGTGGAGGTGTGAGTTCCGCCAAAGCCGGGGCTGCCCCG
>VXBQ01005400.1:304555-317080 GCA_013400175.1 Phainopepla nitens | reverse complement strand
CTGCCCCACCCTGCCCCGTCCTGCCCGGGCGCGGGGCCAGCAGCGACACTCGCTGACACTGCGCCAGCCTCTGCTGCCCCACAACGCAGCCAGTGTCCAGCCCTCTTGACCCCCTGTCGGAGTAACTTGTTTGGCCATTTGTCACTGCCAAATGTTTCTTTATTCTGCCTCAGTCACTTGGTTTGCCACTCATTTGACTCCCTGCATAATTAACTTTGCCAGCCAATTGACTCGCTGTGTAATTATCTTTGCCAGTGGCTTTGGTCTCTGCATATTAATCACGGTGTGTAATGGGCCTCGGGGCAGGCTGCAGCTCGGTGCGGCTGGCAGCAGGTGCTGGCCAGCCCTCGCACCCACCGGCGCTGCCCGGTGCAGGCAGAGAGCCCAAGGGCTGCCGGCACAGACGGGACCTGGCGGGGCTGGGACAGCTGCAGAGACATGCTGCCACTTGCTGCTTCTCTTCCCTGACCCGAATTTAACTCCGCTTCCCAGCAGTGCCCCCCCTCCAGCCCTGCCCCTCCTCATTTAACTGCTCTCATTTCATATCTCATCCGCCCACCTTTGTCGGCGTTCCCGACACGCTTCCCCATATGCTTTATCGCACTCTGCTTGGGCAGCCGTAGCCCTTTGCTCCTTGAACAACCTGCAAGGCGTCCACTATTTCTTTGTTCTGCTTCAGCTGGGGGGCTGTTTTGGCAAGATGCCTTGGAAAAATTATCTGACTTAGAGTGACAAGTGTGAAGAGCAGTTGCAGACAGTTTATACATCCTGCTCGGGGAAAATAAACCTGTTAGTGTGCGCCATATGCTACAAAGAAGTGGCTCTCGGCCACGCAGCTGAAACACTGGAGCCCTTCCTCGACTCTTTGTCTGCTTGTCTGTTTGTCTTCAAAGCAGGAGCCCCTTACAGCTGACACTTCTTAAGTCCCGTTTACCAAATAGCTGTGGACTTTGTAAATAATGCAGATAAAAGTTTTGGATGTTGTTGGGAATAAGTAACATCATGTCTAGATTAATCTCAGGGTAATGTACTTTGGAAAACTATCTTGCCTGCCTGCCTACCTTTCAGAGAGAGTTGTTTTCCTCCATTGGTGCAGTTTGCCTTTAAGGTCACTCTAGCCTGTGCTTTGTTCTGCCCCTTCTGTCCAACTTCAGTCTAGCCCCTGTACTGCTTGATTACATTTTGTACAACTTCATTCCCTATTGGATATGCTTTAGCTCCATAATCTATTGGATATGATTCAGCACCAAAACCAAAGACTTCC
Organism: Phainopepla nitens; assembly: GCA_013400175.1. Taxonomy (NCBI): domain Eukaryota; kingdom Metazoa; phylum Chordata; class Aves; order Passeriformes; family Bombycillidae; genus Phainopepla; species Phainopepla nitens. Next base: position 315,816 of record VXBQ01005400.1, on the reverse strand, counting down.
AATCTAATTTTCTAGTTTGCCTGGATGGATAAAAATCCATTGCTAGGGTTTTGGCCTCTCTGCATCCTTTTGTAGTGACTGGTTATTTCGTAGTCCAGTTACCCTCCTTGCTTAGAGGATCTATAACAAATTTTTGTAAAGAGCTTTTTAAAATCCTCTGCCATTGCTCAAATGTTTTCCATCTGCATGTAACCAACAATGTTGTGCAGGGCTTATTTTTCTGAAGTATCAAGAAATATAAACTCACAAATGCATTTCTGAGATACAAAGGCATGGGTCCATAGGTTGCAATCAAGAGTGATGCTGTTATCTCACCTAATTTTAGTTGTGGTCTCCAACAGGAGCTTTCCAGGTGCTGGGGTTAGTATGGCTCTAATCCGAGGTGCTTTAGCCCCTCTGCCCAGCCCCGTGCATCCTTGCTCAGAGGTTTCTCACAGACCTGGACACGGTGCCCTGTGGGGTGAGTGATGTGAATGTTTTGCTCATGTCAAAGGGAGGAAAGTATTCCCCTTCCTCTCAGCTTGTCCTTCAGTCTCCAGCCTTTACATTCCCTGGCATGTTCCTCGGAGAGCCTGAATTATTGTTGGTAGTGGTTTTGTTTTGCAAGAGGACGAGCTCCTTGGCTGACTAATGCAGCGGCAAATCATCTGTCCTGGCTTGGTCTTCCCTTAACTTCCGCATAACAAAAGGAAAAGGAGCGAGCCCATCTCGGCTGTCCTGAGCTCTCATGCCTGCGTTTCAGTCTGAGGCAAGATAAAGGAACTCTGCTGGGAAGAGATCTGAAGTTCACAATCTGGAGTCTTTCTTCTGAGGCTTAGCAAGCTTTTTTTTTCTTTTTCAGAAAAAAAATGAGTTCATGTGTGAAGTATGACTGCTGTTTTTGTTTGGTTTTGTTGTTGGTGGTTTTTTTTGGTTTTTCTTTCCCCTAAAGAGTCTCTGCTCTGCCTCTCCTGACAGCTTTGAGCTGCAATAAACCCACTCAGAACTGCACCAAGAGCCAGTTCTGACTGGTGCGGACAGTGAGGCTGCTGAAATTCGATTTCGGCACAGGAAGTGACATGACTGGAGCAAATTCCTCAGCTTGATATTTAAGAGCAAATAGAACATCACTGGTGGTTTGGCTGGGGCTGCTGTTGTTTCGGACTAGGCTTGGGTCAGCGGGAAACGCGATGACAGAGGGGACGTGCTAATGCAGCCTCACGTTACCTGCTCAGGGACCATCTGGGGGACAGGGGCACAGCTTTGCATTTTCCCCAGGTCAGTCCCTGCCTTTATGGATGTACAAACTCAGGGCTCCGTGCACAAGGAACTCCTGCAGAAAGGAGGAAAGAAACGCAGTCCTTGCACTGAGCTCTGGCTAAAGATTAACCTTGCTGACTAATTGAATGCTGGGTATGAAAAATGTTAAAACTTAGAGACTAAAAAAACTGGGCTGTATTTTTCCTCTCCACTGACTGATGGAGGGCAGTGTTGCCACCTGTTTGCCAATACTTTTAGATATCAAAGAAACCTGGTCTCCTTCTGTGATACAGTATTGAGAAGTTAATTCAGCTCTATTAGAAAAGTCTACAGCACAAAGTGAGCCAAAAGCACCTTTGAGTATGTCCTTAAAGCTATGTTTCACACCCACCCAGAACACAGAGATAACAGTGTTTACTATCACTCTGTAACTCTGGATGACTAAATCAGAAAGTAATGAAGTGGGGCTGCCTGCTGTGTTCCTCTTTCCTCTTTCATTTATTCATCTTTCTGTAAGAGAGCCGAGGGTCTGTGATCCCCTCCTCTGGGAAAAGCAGGAGCAGGTTTCCCTCTGGGGAAAGCCTGGCTGCATCTGGGGAGATGTGGAGGCACAGAATGCTGCTCCTGGGGGATTTCAGCTTTGCTGACAGAGTGGGCTTTGCTCAGGACTCTGAGTTTAGCCTCCCCACAGAATAATCCTGCCACCCTCCAAACCCAGTGCAATATCCCTCTCTCTATTAGTACTGACAATAGATTGTCAGAATTAGGAAGGAAAAAGAGACAACACTAGAGGAAGGAAACAGAGATGCTGTTGGAAATCATTGGCCTTTGAAGACCTTTTTTTGAGTCTCTCTATTATTGAGAAGATGAGCTTGCTATAAACTCCTGAATGGACAGACAGAGCCTGATGTGCAAGAGAATGGGCTTGAGACAGTTTTCTATTATCTGGGAGATTTCTGTCTTAATAGAAGCTTTCAGAGCCAGCATGAGAATTGAGCTCTAAAATTATGCCCCCACAGGAACATCGTGTGTTCTGATGGAAAAAGCAAATAAATTGTGTTTTATGATATTGGACACACAGAGTATTATTCTGCTGGTTCTCAAGTCACACAGACTCCATCACAGACATCAAGCCCAAGTGTCTTCTGTGGCAAAAATCAAAATCACTTTCTGTTCTCACAGAGAAAATACTAATGTGAGGCAATACCTGGTGAAGGTGGCTGCTGTGTTCCTCTCACAGAGCTCTTCAGTTTTCTGCTCCTCTCTGCTGCTCAGCCCTTTCTACTCTCATGCACTCATTTTTCTTTTAATTTTTCTTTTGACAGTATCTACTTACTCAACCTATAAGTGTGAAAATCAATGTTTACATAATTTGAACCAGTTAAAGCTAATTAAAGCAAACTGTCACCTTCCAGGCTGGGCTGAAATGGAGAATAGTCTTTGTCCCGATGCACACACACCCCTTCAGTCCCCTGCCTGTCACACAGCAGGAGAAAATGATAACAAATCAGAATGTCAACTTAGATGAAGTTCTGCTACCACAGTGCTACTCTGTGCTGTGATTTCAGCCATCAGAATAGAACTCTTTCCACATTCAAACCTGTGGTTTACGAAATAGATTTTGTACTTCCAGTCTTGCCACTACTTTATTTACTACTTTCTTTACTTGCTACTTGTGGGTGGTGCCTCCTTTGGGAATGCTGGCCATAGCTTCCATTACTGGCTACACTATTTATCATAATTCCACATTATTTTATTTTCTCACAGTGGCAATCATATTATAGCAATGGATTATTTACCTCCTTTCAGCTTAAATATGATCTATATATTTCAGCCCAGCTTAATAGCTCGTACATTTACTGTGCATTTTTTAAAGATTTTAATCTGATGTATGCTCCAATAATTCTTACAACAATATTTATTTTTCTAGCAAAACCCAGGATTCAGTAAAGAGGCTGCCTTCATGTTTTACAGGTTTTTAAAAGGAAAGAATCTCACAAGCAATTTTTGGTGTTGTACTTTTTTTTTAATCTGCATTTAAGGGAATATAATTACTTTTCACCTTGTATTCTGTTTGCTTTTTGCATTCCACTTCTGTGCTTGGGGTATGAATCATGTTTTATTTCATAGTTGGAAAGCAGGCACGGGTGTGCTGTTGATTCCATGTCTGGGCTGTATTTTTGGTAGAGACACTCAGCTGCTACAAATCAACAAAGGAGTCACTGAAGCCAAGTTGGTTTAGATGAGCAAAGGATGTAACCTTTGATCTTCTGCAAGAAAAAGCCCTTGACCCTGCTCCTTTGAAAAATCTAGTTTCAAACAAAAAAGTACATGACTGTCAATCAAACATACTATTGTCTGGGTGAGGGTTTGCCCTTGCAGGCTTTTTTCCTCCTCCAAGGAATGCAGTCGACAGAATTCAGATAAAAACCTGATAGCTAAGAAAGACCCTTCAGCAAAATGTTTGTCCAGCAGTGTTAGAACTTGCCCCTGGATGATGAGTTAGATCCACCTTTGTCATTCCCTCACAACTCTCACGCAATTAGGCAGCTGATTCCAGCACTCATTGGAAGTCCCTGAGAATTTCCAGCCTGCATCTGCTCCTGCTGACAGTCAGTTTGACACTGCTGGAACAGAGTGGGCCTGGGCCCATCTCTCCCAAGTTACCTGCCTGTGTTCTGTTCTCCTTTCCAAACCTCAGGCTGTGTCACTGATGCAATAAGTCTGGAGGCTCAGCCGAGCTTTCCCTTGAACCTGCTCTGTAATTAACTCTGTTTTAGGTTCTTATCAGTAGATTAACTTACTGCAGAAACATTCTGCATTTCCATAGCTTCCAAGCCACAGAGTAACTTGGCCACAGCCTTGGCATTACTCAATATGTCAGCTGAAGTCTTAGAAGATTTCCAGACCTTTTAATCTTTACTCGTCACATAATACTGTTCCCTTCAAATAGATGTCATTCCACCCACAGACACTTTGCCTCGTGGGGATCTAAAGCAAGCTGGGTTGAGTAAAGACCCATTTCACACATGGAGGAAAACACAAGGAAGATAAGGCCTCTAAATATAAACTTCCATTTAGGAGGACAATAAAGCCAATGCTTAAATCCATTCCTGTCATAATTATTGGTGTTATGAGAGCTATAGAAACTAAAGCCCTATTTGTACCTGATGATGTATGAATATATAACGAGGAGGAAGTGGTGTGTCCTGAAAGACTGCCTGGCAATGTAAAGATAAAGGCAAGAGGGGGATCCAAGCAACAGACAGGAGCACTGGAAAGTTGACAATACCTTTATCTACAGAGAGATTCCCTGGCCAAAACAAATTACTTATTGAACAGCACAGTGATCTCTGTGGGTATTGTGGCATATGCTCAGCCCTAAGCATGCATTTAAGTCTAATTGAAGAAACTAAACTTTAGCATGTGCTTCAGTGCTTTTCTGAATCAGGGCCATAATGCTGCCACCAGCCACTTTAACGCTGGACACGGACGAGCTAAAGACTGTGTGATATCAGTGACATTCCTCAGCGGCTCCCAAACTGGGGACGTGGTGTCCAGCCAGGAGAACTGAAGCCCCTTTCTGTGCTGTGATTTTCAACTCTGATTAAACCATCTCAATATACATTCCCGAGGCCACTGATGTAATAGATTCCTTCCAGATAAAAAAATGGTAAAGCAATGCTGCCAGGAAACGGGAGCCCTCACACTTGATGCTGTATTTATTGTAAATATCCTGACTGAAGTCTTTTGTATGATAGTTTGAGAAGCAGCTTGTTGTTGTCACCCTCTTCAACTGCACCATTGTCCAAGTCTGAAAAGAAATTGGGATCTCATCTGTGACCAAAAAAAAAAAAGAAATCCATCTTAGAAAAGGAGATGAAATGCAGTAAAGACAAAAATAGCCTGAAAATGGGTTTTCAGTGGGAAAGCAAGTTTCCTGGAGTTCTTGTCAAAATAATCTTCATCAACAAAGAGTTCTTAAATGCTATGGGATTTTCAGGGCTTTTTCTGTAACAGTAGATTCAATACATGAATGCTCATTCCCAAAAGTGGTGCTCTCCCCGACCGTACTGTCACAACATGGTTCCCAGTCCCTTGCTGCAAACAAATTCAGCAGCTTGGCAGCCTTCCATGGAAGGGGCTAGCTCACCTTGCCCTGAGTCATTTCCCAGAAGCAGCAAAATTGAAGGAGAGTTTTGCAGCTGAGGAGGATAAAACCCTTAAGTGTTTGTGCTGGGTACTCCACCATGCCCCTACTAAAGACTTGAGAGCTCTTCTGCTGGAATCAACAAGCCCCTTATCCCAGTACTCTGAATGTGCAGGGCTCCTTTATGCATTATAGCAGCTAAAATGTAGGCAAAATAAGCAGCCATTTTTTTGGCTACTGAAAGTATTAAATGCCATTATACTGTTGAAGATCAAAGGAACTGACTTAGACCAGAGTTCTCCCTTGCTGAAACCAGTCAGTGACTGCAGGCTATGGTATCTGGACAGGCCAGCACTAACCAGGGGGGCACATCTGCTGGCTGTGCCTGGCTGGGAGTCCTCAGCCACAGAATCAGCATCCACAGGTGCTTTCCAGCTACTGCTGAAACCTGTGGGCTTTCCCATAGCCCTGATCACTCACCAGATCCTCATGAAGGTGTCAGAGCCAAAGATGAGGAATGTCAGGCAAAATGTGGGGCAAGGATAGGGCTTAATCACCACAAAGTGCTCCAGGCTTTGGCCCTGGGGGCACGTGGGGACGCTTCTCCAGGGCTGATAACTGCTGTGGTGGCTGTGGGCAGCCACACTGCCCTGTGGCTGCTGACGGGCCTCACCTGGTAAAAATTATCACAGCACTAACAAAAGAGTACAGCTAATTACCAAAATTGAAGGGGAATGTCTTAGTGAAACGACTCAGCTCATGGGGTGCACCTTTCAATTTATGGTAAATCCCTCAGTGGAAACATCATCAATCTGCCACCACAGGTACTTTCTAATTAAAGTGACAACATCCCACGTGAGTTTCTCAATGTCCAGTGCTCTTTCTCCACTTGCAGTGCTGGTTTTGATCTAGGAGATCCTCATGTGATTTGGTTAAGGGCTGCCTTGGAGTGTGCTCCTTTTCCCTCCAGCCACCCCAGCAGCAGAGACCAGGGATGCTGTGACAGAGACTTGCTGAAGCCAAACTGCTGACAGAGTTTTGGGCAGTTCTGTCTCACTGGAATTAATTCCCCTGTTGAGTCAATAAAATCTGGGTGTGGAAGTTAGCACAGAGTGTAACACTGAGCCATGTGAGTGAGAACCAAGAGGGTTTCTTAACTGAGGAAACCATGCTGGTGACTGTCACAGGATACATTTTTCCTTTCACAAAAACGTATGCAATGAATCAGCTGCTGATGAGGAAAATATACCTCTTTGCCACCTTTTTTCTTTCTATCTGAGAGTCACATCTGCATGTCAAATGATGATGAGCAAGAACCTCACCCTTCTTTCAGAACCCTGCACTTCCTTCTGCAGCCTGCTGGCAGCAGAGGAAATGTGGCTGGAGAGACAGCAGTGATGAAGATGCAGAACATCTGAAGACCAGAGACTTCTCTCTGGATTTTTTTCCATGGTGTTTTATAGATACTACCACCATCCTCCCTCACCTGTGGGAGAAGGTTGTGAAGTGACAGGGGACAATGCTGTCACACAGCTGGGTGAAGCTGCACCTTTGGTGCCAGTACCAAAAAGTCCTTTTGTAGGAAGACAGAAATAAGGAGAGATTGGGAAGCCAATTCAAAAGTATTCTGGGATTTTTGTGTTTTTGTGATGTTTCTTCACCCTCCCAGGTGTCTCATTAAAAATGAATTCAAATGAGACAATTAGCTGCTACAGAGAATTTGCAATACTGCTGCATCAAAGTACTTCAGAGTACTCACTAAATAAGACCCAAATAATGGGTACCTATCTCTACTGCCTGTCATGAAAACATTGGACATGGTGAGGGTCCTGGAGAGATGTGGTCTTTATTGAAGAAAGAAAATGAACGCTTAAAAACACTAATTATAAACAACTTATATAAATTAATATGATTAGCAGTAGCTTGATTCGCTTTTTCTTTCTTTTCTCTTTTTTTTGCCCTGCTTCCTTCCCACACAGTTTTGTACTGGTTGGCTGCAGAATGGGTTTCCTGGTGAACAAAAAAGGAAAGGCAGAAATAATATTACTTTCACAAAACTACGGTCGAAATGCCCTTGTGCTTCTTAAAAATGGAAGCACGTCAGCTGGAACCCACAGCCTGGCAGGGCCTGCAGAACAGTTGCAGCTTCTTCTGTCTGTTTTCTCTAACCTTGCTGCTTCTCCTGTTAGCTCTTGAGCAGAATTCAGGTCCTGACTACCACCAGGACCAAACTAAAAGCCAGCATTTCCCATGTCAAAGGTACTGTGAGTGCAGCAGCAGTCCCTGAGTGTGGGGGCACACACAGCCTGGCCAGGCCAGGTTTGATCCCTGCAGCCAGAGCCACCAGCCTGGACTGAGGGGTCCTGCCAACCCTCTGCTGTGAGCCAGGATTTACTGATTTTCCACTTCTTCAGAATGGCCAGGCTGCTTCTGCCTCCCCAGCTCTCTACTCTGCAGGATTTCACCCCAGCCAAAGGAGGAAAGAAACAGAAAAAGCAGTGAGGCAGGGGAGTGGCAGGAGAGAATTTCTGATTAACTCATTTTCACAGGTTCCATTTTTATTTGAGAATATACCAATTCCAGTTTTCATAACAATGCATTTTTCCTTTGACAAGTGCTTATTTCATTTCATATAGTTGTCTAAATAGTTATCACACTGCTAATGTTTCCAGCCAGAAATTATTCCCCGGTGTGCCAGATCCAAACCTTCCAGTAATTTGTGTATGTAAATTTAGATTATTATTATTATTATGTTCACATGTAATACTACAGGTAACAAAATGAAAGAGCAGGTACAAATTATCTGCATAAAATCTGCATAAAATATTCACATACAGAAACCTAATTTTTCTTGTTTGTAGAAATGTCTGAACATGTGAGATCTATTCATCAATCTCACTTGCACCCATACAGCTCATATTTATTGTGTGAATCCTAACACCATCTTCCCGTAGTTCATAAAATATGATCACTGTGAGGAGCTGAGCAGAATTCAGAACTGTAAGAACTGTATGATTATTTGGTTACTACTCTGGGTCTAAAATGTTTTTTGGGTTTTTTTTTTTCTCTCATTTGATAGCCAACTATAGTGATCTGGGATTTAGCAGCTGATGACTGTTCAGCACTGCAGGATGCTTAATGCAATTAACAAAGCTAATAAGTTTTGGACAGGTGCCTTGTACCAGAGGGAAAAGCCATAGTTCTTATTGGTTATGTTACCTTGTTTCTTTTAAGAAAGCATTTCTCCTAAAAACAGGATGAAATAAAGAGCAGAATCAATGATTGGCTTGTTACTGGTTGAATTTTACAGTAAGTTTCCCTGTTTTCTGCTTCCAGGAATATACAAGCACAATGCTTTCAGGAAACAACACCTACCTATTTGCAGAGGGACACAGAAACAAAAAGTACACTGAAAAGGGCAAAGCTTGAAGAAGATTACCCTGGAATATCTAAGGAACAAGCTGGAGCCAGATCTGAACCATCTGCCTTTAATAATGGGTGGAGGACAGGAAATATAAGAGATGTCAGAGAGGAGTAAGTCCACCGTTCCTCCTGTCTTTGACAGAGCTGATCCTTGGAAATCACACATTTATCAGCTTAACACCTGGAAATACAGCAGAGAAACTCAGTCAGTGAGAGCTGAAAAGTATTTATCTGTCGAGCTGGGGGGAGCAGAAGGCTCCTGCTGAGAGGTCAGCCATGAAGCATAAGAAAAGCAAGGATAAGGTAAGTGTGAGTTTGCTTGTACCTTCACTGGAGAGCTCACAAGCTGGAGAACTCCTCTGTTTAAGGTGAATGTTCTCCTGCATCTCCCTTGAGGGAAAACTAAACTAGGTAGTTCTCTGAAGTAATTTCTGTGTTGTTTTTAAAGGGAGATTGGGTAGCCTGAGTGAAGCTGTAATTATGATGGGCTGGTTTTAAAAAGAAAAAAAGATATTAAAGAAAAGAGTTTGAAAGAGAAATTGCAGGGTTGGTCTGTCAGGTTGCTTGTCCTCTGATTCAAGTCATGTTGTTCCAGGTTGTATTGCTTTTGTGCTTCCCTCACCTCTTCTATATTTATATCCTTCTAAGAAAAGATTCTACTCTGGCTGAAGGGAAGCTGGAGGAAAAGACGGTCTTAGTTTCTTTGTCCCCATCCTGCCTCCTAAGCCATCCCCTGCAGAGGCATCTGCTCTCAGGGAATACACACAGCTGCCTCTGACACTACACCTTCCTCATCCCTTCACCTCTGGGATCAGAACTGAATCAAGAACAAAAAGCAAACATCAAAAATAGTGTCTGGAAGACCAGCACCACTTCTATCTCTGTGATTGTGTTGGATTCTCTGTCTCCTGAGCAGCCATGAGTGTATTACAGGGTGAGCAAAACCCCAAAGAGGCCCAGCTGAAGGCAAACCAAGGATGCTCCATGTCCTGCCCAGCTTGTGAAACCCTCTGTCTATTTTGGTCCCTCAGAAATCTGCAGAGCACAGGTGTGAAAACAAGGAGCATTTTACTGCTCCTGCTGAGGCAAAGGCAGAGCTCCTCGTGCTGGGACCAGAATTAACACTGATGTATCTCCAGACTCTATGTAGAGCCACCCCCTTACCCTTTCCACAGGTCCAAAATGATTCTCTGTTCACGGGTGTCACCCAGGTACCGCTGGTAAATATAAAATGGGAGTGTGACTATCATTGTGGGCTCGGGCTGAGATGTTTGTAATTGCTTGAAAGAACTGTAGTCTCTTGCCTTCACTTTAATTGGTAAGAACTGGTGGTTAAGACCCTGGACTGGGCAAGAGGAATGGGCAGGACAGAATCTCTTTTAGGGATGGGGGAGCTGACTTCCAACCTGCACTTTGTGTTAACAAGCAGGACTGCCCATCCCCTTAGACACTGCCCAGCTGACAGGAGAGAGGTACAGATGCGTCAGCTCTCTGCAGCTCCCCTCTGCAACCCTGGTCTAAAAGAATTCCCTAACCCTGCTTATCTGAACTATTTACACACCTCATAGTGTCCAGGTGTCAGCAGGAATGGCATGGCTGGGTTTCAGCTTTGAGTCATCGGGTGAAAGCAGTGTGGTCTGGGGCCTGTAGTGACTAGAAATCATTACCTTGTGTTGGCTGCTTTTCTTCTGCAAGATGAATTTGTGGGCTTGATCCGTTTTCCCCACACAGATGCATAAAACACCCACACATCTGGCTTGTATTAGCGTGTCCTCATTGGCAATTTCCCTAAAGACAAGCCAAGCTGGGAGAACTGGGGTGTTTTAACCATCTGCAGCTCACCTGGCCTGCTGAGAGCACAGGTACAGCTACACAGGGGCTGCTAGTCCTGCTAGCTGGCCAGGACACCCTCTGCTGCTGAGCTCCTGCTCAGTAACAAGGTCCTTCCTTCCCCAACGTGTGCAATAACCTTTCCGTCCTACAACCACGTTGTTTCATCCTCCCTGGCTATGGGCAGCCCAGTTACAAAGAAAGCCCATGCTCTCTGAGGACACGCACTTTAAGAAATAAGTAAATAAGCTTTGCCCCTCATCTTCACCTGCTGTGAGTCAAAAGCTTCCATTGAAATGGCAGGTCTCTGAACGCGGGTTCCCGGGAGCAGGGCCCTGGCCGTGCGGGGTCCCCAGGGCAGTGCCCGGGCGCGGCCCCGGCTCCGCGGTGCCGGCGGGGGGACTCGATCAGCGCGGCTGCCAAAGCCAATTATCGGGGAGAGGACGATATAATTATATTAGGGAACATCTGTACTTCATTAAAAGCCCTCGCGGGGCGGATTCGCGCCCGGCCACGTTACACACAGGCGCTGGCAGCCGCTCCTCGTCCCCCGCTCCGCGCACGGCCGCGCCCGGCTCCGGCTCTGCGCCGCCCCCCGCCCCGGGCGGCTGCACCTGCC